>OY740787.1:93823522-94248522 GCA_963514005.1 Raja brachyura | reverse complement strand
TTTCTGCTCTCAGAAAACCAGAGATCCTGATGTTTGATGAGGACCTTGCAGAATTGTGGCACATATTTGAAGAGGATTTCTCAATTTACATTGAAGCGGCTCACCCTACTGCTGCTGGCACAGAAGCTGCTTGACGTGCCAGAAGATTTCACTATAAACTGACTAGATTTGACCAGGCTGGTGTCCAGATCGCTCCTGCTGAATCTATCCAAGACCCTGACTGCCTACTATGCAAATTCCAACAGTTATGTGAGTTACACAATAATTTGGTCATGGTGAGGCATTTGTTATTTTCCTGAAGCCAGAGACAGGGAGAACCTGTGGAGATGTATGTCAGTGCCTTGAAGCACATTGCCAATCGATGTGATTTCAGGAATATATGTGATAGCCTTGTCCTTGACTGTGGTTTATGGAGTCCACAAAGAAAAATTACGCGTCGAGTTACTGCGGGATAGTGAGTTTACTCTAGAGACTGCTGAAAACCGCTGTCGCATTGCTGAAATGGCTGACGCTCATATAGAAGTTTTAGGATACTCTGCTGATCATGAAATTAATGTTGCTGCTATGTCTTATCAAATCTTTTGCCATTCTCCTCAAGTGCCCAATACTTATATCGTGAGATTAATAGACAATTGCTTTAACTGTGGGGGGTTCACTTGTTGCTGTTTGTGATTGTTGCCCTGCGTGTGGAAAATTCTGTCAATTTTGCAACAAAATAAATCACTTCTTCAAATGCTGTCATTCGTGTAGCAACAGAGTTTGTGAAAACTTGCTCTCAACCATCTCCCATGGATTTGCAGTCTGCTTGCCAATGTTTTGACTTTGATGTACATTCCTTGTCTGATTTAATGCATAAATAACTAGACCCCAAGGTCGCTTTGCTCGTTAATGGCAAGAACTTTTATCCAAAAGTTGACACAGGCGCCAGGTGCAATGTTATCTGTTCAGCTGTGTTTAAAAAGTTACAAAAAACTGAGACTATCACTCCAACGGCTGCCTCCCTTGTCCCATTTGCAGGAGGTCCAGTGCACCCTATTAGTCAAATTGAGTTATGCTGCTGTCTTAACTCACATGTCCACAAACTGAGTTTCTATGTGGTTCGTGAGAATGTGCCATCTCTATTAGGTGCCACCGCATTTCAAGACATGGATCTTGTCTCTTTCAGCCCTTCTGTTTGTCATCTGACTACAGCCTGTGACTTTAGGCAACAAATCCTGACACAATACAAGACTTTGTTTGATGATAAGCTGAGCAGGTTGCCTGTTAGGAACATGATTACCATTGACCCTGAGGTGATTCCAGTTGTTCGTCCACCTCGTAACATTGCCCATGCTATGTGGGACCGTGTTCAAAGTGAACTTCACAGAATGGTGTCTCTAGGTGTGATGGCTCCCGTCACTCACCCCTCGGACCATGGTCGTGGCAACAAAGAAGAATAAAGAGGAAATACAGATTTGTATTAATCCTAAGGACTTAAACACAGCCATTAAAGGACCTCACTATCCCATGCGTACTGTGGACAAGATTTCAGCGCAGATGGCTGAGGCAACTGTATTCACTGTACTAGATGCCAAGAGTTCATTCTGGCAGATTTTGCTGGAACACAACTTCTCCAAGTTAACCACTTTCAGTACTCTGTGCGGACGTTACTGATTTCTTCGCATGCCTTTTGGCATAAGCTCTGCTGGTGAAGTATTTCAACAAGCTATGAAGCAGTTGTTTGTAGGCTACCCATGATCCATTGTAGTGGATGACATCCTCATTGCGGCATCAACTGTCAAAGAACACGATGCCAATCTGACGAAGGCACTGTATTGCGCCAAGGCTATCAACCTCAAGCTGAACCCTCAAAAATGCAAATTCAGGGTAAGTGAGGTGAAATACATTGGCCATGTGTTTACTAAAGACTGCCTAAAAACGGAACTGGCAAAAGCCAGTGCTATCAATGAGCTCCCAGCATCCACAGACGTGCTCAGTTTGCAGAGATTCCTTGGTATGGTTAACTACTTGAGCAAATTTATTCCGGGTTTCAGTGAAATATCAGCCCCGTTGTGCCAGCTTACACACAAAGACACAGCTTGGACCTGGCATGAACATTAGCTACCCTTAATCCCCAATAACTGATCCTGAGTCTATAGAACATTGGAAAATTATCACCAATGCATCCACAATTTCTAGAGCCACTTCCTTAAGTACCCTGGAATGCAGACCATCAGGCCCTGGGGATTTATGAGCCTTCAGTCCCTTCAGTCTACCCAACACCATTTCCTGCCCAATGTGAATTTCCTTCAGTTCCTCCGTCACCCCACATCCTCTGGCCACTAGTACATCAGGCAGATTGTTTGTGTCTTCCTTAGTGAAGATGGATCCAAAGTACCTGTTCAACTTGTCTGCTATTTGCTTGTTCCCTTGTTTGTAGGTCCTGTCCAGGATGCTCTCGTTTTTCCCGATGGTCCTGAGGTCATCCAGCTGCTGCCTTTGTTTCCTGACACAGTCCTTCAGGAGCTGCACCTGGACACATTGTCCACAGGTGTAGCTGTCATCCACTGAGGCACAAGCCCTGTCCCTGACTTCCCACATCCTGCAAGAGTCACACTGCCGCAACTTTTCTGCCATTATTATTTCAGTAGACAAATCCCAATTGGTTGTGCGTCTCACCTTCTCCATCTTTGAGCGTAGTCTCCTCGCCGAAGATTCTCGAGCCAAAGACTCGAACTTCACCTCAACAAGGCTGCTCCGTTACAGCTGTACTTAATTATATCTGTTACCTAATCAACTACTTCAGGGCTAATTTGTAAATTACTCGGACCTAGGCCTTTTTTTAAATCTTCTTTCCCTCCGTCTCACCTACTTCCATCCAATATTCACTCTCGCTGCTTCTGGCTGCTACTTCTCTCCGACCTTTACTGTACACAGCCGATTTTCAGTCGAACAATTGTTTGTTTAAATATGAAAATCCACACATCTCACTGCGCCGGCTTTGATGGATAATAAAGGAAATAGGTCATTGTTAGCTGTTTCTTGCATTGTCTTGAGACCTGGACTCCCATCCATCGCTTCCTCCCATCTCGCATCCAGGGTAATAATCATTCCAGGGTGTTGATTTGCAGAAGGATATGTCCTCAGAAAGTGGCCATAAGCTACATGGCTTTGATTACAATTAGGGTTTTATTGAACTTTTGTCATTAAGTTAAGGAATTGTGGATCCAATTATTATGTCTGAGATAGGATGTAAAATTCACGGTGCAATGTTGGCTCATGTGCTGCACTGTCAGGGAACCTGCCCTTTGGTTAAGCCAAGGGCGTCTCATGTAATGTATATCAAATGTCTCCAAAAGAGAGAATAGGAAAGTTATCCAATCCACTCCTGGACAATATTTTCCTTTAATTAACATCACCAAAAGAGATTACCTGATTGTTATCATTTGTGTTTCTTGGAGCTGTTGACTAGAAAGTACAGCCACTTTCCCGACTTACGCAAGAGGTGACTCAGTGAGCAATTCTGCACTTAGTCCCTAGAGAGAGATAGATTTAGCTCTTAGGGCTAAGGGAATAGCAACGTTACAAAATTTTGAGATTTAAAAAATCAAGTCTGCAATTTATCCCAGCAGATAAAGCATAAAAAGAAGTTTAATTTGACACCTAATTCACTTTCATATCTTCAGTATTAAAAAAGTTACGACCATTTTCATACTCGGAAATGAGCATGTTGTTCCCCATTGCCTTTCAATTGACTTAACTCAAAAGCTGTGATCTAGAACCGTTAAAAGCCCATAACTTTCTTAAAAATTAAGAGAACTCAATGGAATTTTCTGTTATTATAGGTTGAAACATTCAGAAACAAATATGAAACAATCTTACTTGGATGACCTGAAATTAAAGCATATAATTAGTTAGTTATCTAATTGTAGCTAATTACAAAATTCAATGAGTAGATCTAAACATCTATCCATTTCTTAAGAAAAGATAAACTTTTTTAAATTGCCTAAGTGTCGAAACAACATTCACACAATAATCCACAATATAACATCATTTCTAAATCTCATTTTCATGAATTTCTGGGCCAAATGGAAAGAATTTAGTGTTTAATGCCTGTAAATTAATGGACATTTAAATCGACTAGCGAGTGGGTTTTAGTGGAATGCGGTGGATTGGAACGTTGTGGTTTGCTGTGAAGTCGGTATGAAAAATACAGCCGGTTCATACATTTTTTTTTGGACCCCATTTCGCAACATGAAAATATTATTAAAGCTTCCATAAAAACCAACTTTTAATATAAAAATAAACTGTGTACCTTTTTTTCTCCCCTACGCAAAATCCTTCCCGTTATCGGCGCTCATGGCTTTTGAAGGTGATTTTTAAATTACTCTAGATAATAAATAATCTAGCGTAATTTAAAAATACCTTAATTAATGAAATGTCGGAGCAATTTTTCTTCCGCAACGAAATCGCCCGACATTGATCAATTTGCCCAGTCTGAAGAAAAACGTCACTTTAAGCCCGCCCCCCTCTGAAAGGCGCCAAAGTCGCACACACGGGGAGTGGCAGAACTGCAGCGCTGCTCAAGGTAAGTTTTGTAACATACCTACAAGGGATGTGGGGAAAAGCCAGAACGAGGTACTGATTTTGGATGATCAGCCATAATCATGCTGAACGACTCGGAGGGCAGAATGGCCTACTCCTGCATCTATTTTTTATGTTCCCAGTGCAATCAAGGCAGTTTATAATTTCCACAGCACTGTCAAATTTACAACAGAAGCAAGCCGGCAATGGTGGAGGTTTTGAGAAGGCTGCATGCCACAGAAAAAGCCCCAACTCATGATGCAACTAAAGCGGTGCTTACCCAGAAGGCCATGCTCTCCAGAAAGTACCCTGCAAGTGGCCGGATGCCACTGAGACCATTAATACCCTCAGTGAGTTATTTCAGCAAGGGGATGGGGATGGTGATTCCGATTCAGGTAAAATCTGACGATCCAGCACCGCCATTCAATATGATCATGGCTGATCATCCACAATCAGTATTCCATTCCTGATTTCTCCCCATATTCCTCGATTCCGTTAGCCCTAAGAGCTACATCCAACACTTTCCCTTTGAGTTATATCCAACTCTCTCATGGAACGCAAGTTGGGGAATGCCTGTGCTGTGAATCATGTTGGGAAGGGTTCTCATGAAAGGTACTGTGCAAAGACAAGCTTTACTTTTTAATATCTGGTATATTAATACTAATTTTCTTTAACTATTAAATTCTGTTTCTATGCAGTCTTTTATTTTTCTTTCGTAAAAGATGTACATGCACAAAACATAACATGGTCCGTAGAGTCTGAAGAAGGGTTTCGGCCCGAAACGTTGCCTATTTCCTTCACTCCATAGATGCTGCCTCACCCGCTGAGTTTCTCCAGCATTTTTGTCTACCTTCAATTTTCCAGCATCTGCCCTTCATGAACATAACATGGTCCCTGCAGTAATCAAAATGTTGTAAATTCAATAAGAAGCCTATTCCAATATTTTCTTGCGGCTTGGTTAAAATTAGTTTCCATTTTCCTACGTGGGCACATTTATCTCTGCAAACCACAAGGTCAAGACACCATTGATTAACAAACAAACTCGAGGCAGCCAGCACTGAAATAACTAAAATAACATCAACTGCACACAATCATTAAAAAATAATGCTCCACATGATTTTTTTTTTCACCGCATTGCTTCCAGTAAGAAAATAATTGGTCTGTCATAACCGGAGGAACATTTTTCCATGGAATTATAGATTGATCCTGGTCTTTTAAAAGAGGCTTTCTGGAAAGCATTAATGGAATTCCATCTTCCATACTAGTCTCACAACATTTTCCATTAAATTCATGAGTCTAGAGAGGAATAGGTGACATTTTGGGTCGAGACCCTTTTTCAAATGGTTAGGGATACGAGAAATGACAGATATGGGCGATAATGTAGAGAGATAAAGAACAATGAATGAAAGAATTGCAAAAAAGTAACAATGATAATGGCTTGACCAGCATCTCAGGAACAGCAGCTCATATTTTGCTCGGGCACCTTACAGCCCAGTGGTATGAATATTGATTTCTCTCACTTCAGGTAGCCCCGAAATTCCCTCTCTCTCTATCCCACCCCACCCAAGTCACACTAGCTTCTCGATGTCACCCATCAAACAGCTAACAACGCCCGGAACTTCACCTGAGTTGCTGCAGCTTTTTCTGTCTATCCTCGGTTTAAAACAGCATCTGCAGTTCCTCCCTACATGTTAAGCCTTATGCACTGGCTATGGAACAATGAAATTCTGACTTGCAGCAGCTTGACTGGCCCACAAATGCAATACCACACAGGGAAACATATAGTAACACGATAAAATAATGATTGTAATATTCGGTAACCATAATAGTGCAAAATCAAAGTCTGTAAAACAACCTAAGACATCATCCAGATTAGATGGATCCAGATAAATGTAGAGTCTTAATTTGCCTATTAAGTCCCACATCGCTAGGACAACGGGCCTTTATGACCAAGTTAAGGCTTTACATTTATAACAACTTTAGACTTGAATCATAATAAATGGTGCCAGAAACATTGTGTAATCTACTATTCCTAGACACTTGTACTTAACTATGATTATGTTTATGTATTTTTACTTGAATGGTGTAGGAAAAGGAATTACCTTGCACCTCAGTACATATGACAAATAAGAAGAATTGCAAGTTCCTGGTGCAACCAAGACCCATTCCATAGACGGTGGGAAGCTACAGATGAAAATGTGGGAGCCCAAACTGAGATAAATGAATGATAGTTAATCACAGGTGAAATGCCAGATGACTGGAGGGTGGCTAATGATCTGCCCCTATTTACGAAGAACTTCAAGGAAAAGCCAGGAATCTATAGACCAGTGAGCCTAAATTCTGTGGTAGGCAAGTTCCTGGAGAAGTTTCTGAGAGATAAGATATAAAAGAATACTGAAAGGTTCGGAGAGAGTGGATATGGAAAGGATGTTTCCACAAGTGGGAGAGTCTAGGACCAGAGGTCACAGCCTCAGAATTAAAGGACATTCTGTTAGGAAGCAGATGAGGTGGAATTTCTTTAGCCAGAGGATGGTGAAACTGTGGAATTATTTGTCACAGAAGGCTGTGGAGGCAAAATCAGTGGATATATTTAAGGCAGAGATAGATAGATTCTTGATTTGTACGGTCATCAGGGGTTATGGGGAGAAGGCAGGAGAATGGCTTAGGAGGGAGAGATAGATCAGCCATGATTGAATGGCGGAGTAGACGTGATGTGCTGAATTCTAGTATCACTTATGATCTTATTAATTTTGCTAAACAGGGTCTGATTAGGGATAGTCAGCATAGTTTCGTATGCGAGAGTACGTGACTTACCAGATTGATGAGGGCAAGGCTGTAAATGTTTCTATATGGACTTCAGTAAGGCCTTTAATAAGGTTCCACATGATAGGCTGCTCTGGGAGGTTAGGTAACGTGAGATCCAAGGAGAGCTAGCTAATGGGATACAGAATTGGTTTTTCAGAAGAGAACGGAGGGTGGTGGTGGAAGGTTGTTGTATCAGACTGAAGGCCTGTGACGAGTGAGGCGCTGCAGGTGTCCGTGCCGAGCCTGGTGCTGTTTGTAGTTTATATCGACAACTTGGATGAGAATGTACAAGGCATCATTTGTAAGTTTGCAGGTGACACCAAAGGTGGTATCATAGACATTGAAGATGGTTATCAAAAATGACAGCAGAATCCTGATCAGTTGGGTTGGGCAAGTGGGCTGAGGAATGGTTAATCAAGTTTAACGCAGAGAAGTGCAAGGTGTTGCATTTTGGGACGTCAAACCAGGACTGGACCTTCACGGTGAATGGTTGGGCCATGGGGAATGATGTAGAACTGAAGGTATAATAGAGGTTTTAGGTATGGATTTATTGTTCTCACGTGCACTGAAGTACAACGAAAACTTCATTTCACATGCTATCTAATCAGATAACAGCACAAATAAATGCAATCACGTCAATCTCAAGTACAAGAGGAAGAGGGCAAGATAGAGGTCAGAACTAAAATTAATACTAAAATTTTGGAAAGGTCCTACCAACCCCACTATTAAAATGTGGATTACAGAAATGTTGGAGACACTTCATTTGGAAAGATTAAGACTTGTCCTCTCGGACAGGCTAGATCAGTTTAGAGGAACATGGTCTCCATTTATTGATTATCTAAATGGACAAATGGGCTCGGTTCGAGGGCCTGACTGAAACCTGGACGGGGAATGGATGAAGAATTATATATAATAGATCACTGATATATCTCCAATGTAGAATAGAATGTTTAAAACTCCACTCATATTATTGATTTTCTATTTTTATTATTATTTTAATTTCTTTTATTATTTCTTTCTATTAATTTCCTTCTTTATTAAAAATAATTTAAAAAATATGTAGAAGAACAACAAGAATGACTGTAAATTTTATAAATATTAAGAATGTATGAGATGAATAGTAAATTCTTTTGTTTCTCTTTTTTTTCTTACATTTTAAATTGTCTTAATATGTATCAATGTGCATTAACTTCTAATAAAAAATATTAACAAAAAAAAAGATAGAGAGCAGAACATAGTTCTCAGCATTGGAGCGCACCAATTCTAGAGACAAAGTCTGGTGTCTGTAATGGGATGGAGGCGAGTCCTAGCTCCGTTCCCTGACAGTGGCGTCAGAAGTAGATAGTGTGGCAAAGACACCACTTCTTCACCAGTCAAGATATTGAGTATTACCTTTCACCCCGTCAGCCGTCGCAAACAGCACATAATCCTCTGACATTTTTGCCACCTCCAATGGGATCCCACTACTAGCCACATCTTCCCATCTCCACCACTTTCCGCTTTCCGCAAAGACCGTTCCCTCCACAACTTCCCAGTTAACTCATCCCTTCCAACCCAAACCACCCCCTCCCCGGGTACCTGCCCCAGCGACACAGGAGATGCACCACCTGCCCCTATACCTCCTCCCTCGACTCCCTCCCCCAACCGTCCTTTTCAGGTTAGGCAGAGGTTCACTCGCACCCCTTCCAACCTCATCTAGTGTGTTCACTGTTCCATGTGTGGATTCCAATATATACAAGATATAAGATACACGATACATGTATTTGTCACATGTGCCAGTTGGCACAGTGAAATGCAATCACCATACAGCCATACAGTAAAAATAAAGAACACAACACACGATAGAGTTCAACATAAAACATCCCCACAGAGCAGCATCAAATTTCCCACTGTGATGGAAGGCAACAAAGTCAGTCATCTTCCTCTAATGTTCCCCAATGTTCACCCGTGGTCGGGGCCTCCCCGAGCCCTCCGCAGTTGCCGCTACGGGCGGCCCGATGTTCAGGCCCCCTTGCCGGGGTAATGTAAGTCCGACGTCGGGGCTGGGGGACCTACTCAACGGCCTGGACAGCCGAGTTGGCCACCTCCTACCGGAGTCTGCGGCTCCCAAAGTCCGCTACCTCCTACTGGAGTCCGTGGCTCCCAACGTCCGCTGGCCACGCTGGGCGGAGAAGCAACGCTGATGGCCCTCGGAAAAGGGCCCCAGGACTCCGCGATGTTGTTCAGCGCCTCCCGCGTTGGAAGCTCTCCCAAAACGCCCAACGCTCCGGAGCTCCAAGCAGCGATCCAGGTAGACATCGCCCGCTCCGCGGTGAATTCAGCGCTGCGCCGCCGCTGTTGTAGCTCTGGTCCGGATTCCGGTCCCTGGCAGGAAAGGCCGCTCCGACCCAGGTGGTAGTTGAGGAGGGGGGCGAGGACGCAACTCGGAGAAATAGTCGCATCCCCGCCAGGAAGCGACTGGGAAACTATTTCCCCCTTACCCTGCCCCCCTCCCCCACATAAAAAAAGTTAAAGATTTAGTTTCACTGAACACCTTCACACAGTCCAACTTGGTCTTTGCGATCTCCCAGTTGCCAAACACTTTAATTCCCCTTCCCGTTCCCACTTTCTATTCTGGGCCTCTACCATTGTCAAGGTGAGGTGAAACATAAATTGAATGAACAGCAACTGATAATTCGCTTGGGCAGCTTACACCCCAGCGGTATGAACATTGACTTCTCTAACTTCAAGTAATCCTTGCATTCCCTCTCGTTCCAATCCTCCCCCACCCTAGTCATCGTACTAGTTTCACTGTCGTACCGTTGAATTTCACTCTCTGTATCACTCGCTATCACCTTCCCCACAGCCAACAATGGACCTGTGTGGGCTCCACATTTCCTTGTTCCTCGTTGTGTTTTGCATATCTTTCATTCACTTGTTCCATGTACCGTCTATATCCCTTGTTTCCCTTTCCCCTGACTCTCAGTCTCATGAAGGGTCTCGACCCAAAACATCACCTTTTTCTTTTCTGCAGAGATGCTGCCTGACCCGCTGTTACTCCAGCATTTTATATCTACTTATTAAGTATAAGAGTTGAGATGTTATGTTACAAGACATTGTACAAAACATTGGTGAATGCATTTGGAGTACTGTGTTTAACTTTGATTACTCTGCTATAGGAAGAATGTCATTAAGCTGGAAAGAGTGTGAGATTTATGAAGATTACTAGACTAGGTGGGATCATTGTGTCTCAGCTTCACAAGGGAGGGCTGGTGTCCCAACACAATATTCCACCTCTCCACCAATTCCAAGATTGCTGGCCAGTGTGAGAGGGGGGGGGGGGGGGGGGGGCTTTCTTGAGTGCTAGCATGGGTGTTGTGAGCCGAAGGGTCTGGTTTCCAGAGGTCTAGTTTGGACATTGTCGGCCGATTGGATTCTTGGGCTGGCAGCTCAGTCACTCAAGCCTGGCAGCTCACTAACTCAAGCGTGGCAGGCTGGCAGCTCAGAAACTGCAGGAAATTCTGCCGAAAACAGGTGAGAGGCTGTGAGAGAGAAGGGAGAAAGGGGGGACAATCAATTGTAGACATTTTCATCGGTTTTTACAGTTGCAAAAGACACACAGTTGCAAAAGGCACAGTTTAAAACCACATAAAGTGCACTCACAGGTCAGTATTCTCAGTGTTCTGTAGATTTCCAGCTCAGACTGAGAGTTGTGACCCTCCCCCTCCCCATCTTGCAGAAACTGAGCCACGCCCACAATTCCGGGTTTTATAGCTGCTCTCCCCTCCCACAGGAAGGGGTGTGGCCTTCAGGGCGTGATTGACAGATGAGAGAATCTCAACATTTTTTAAAATATTAACAAGTCTTTTACTTTTCATTGATGGGAAACATCCACTGGGCCTGACAGCTGCAGGTGGACTCTGAGTAAGGTGGCCAAAAATCACGGCTGTAAGTGGTTGCGTTTTTTTCTAAAATCTATATAAAATCGATATAGAGTGCAAACAGGAAGTGGTCAAGTTTAGACTTGTAATTATATTGATTACCAGAACTCAAGGACCTAAGCCATGGCGAAACTTTGTTCAGGCTACGACTTTATTCCATGGACGCAGGCGGATAAGGGGTGATTTTTGGGGCGTATACAATTTTTGCCTAATCCCACTGGACAATTAGTTGGGAAAAGTCTTCTCGCAATAATATTGTGCTTTAGAACTTCATTGCAGACCTCAAACTGAGAGGGACACTGGTACTGATTGTAACAGGTTCCCAGTTGATAAAAAAAAAGCACCCAAAGTATCTGCCTACTTCTAGTCTAACAGCAATGTGTTTGGCATGGTCTGTATCGGATTCACGTCTTTCATATATTTATGAGTATGCTGCCTTAGACTTTCAAAGTAATTTAACCTGATAACTGTTTCCCAGAGCGCAGTGAAGGAATAGAGAAACAGGACGATCCAGGGGAGGAAGAGTTCCCACCTACTCCTCAGGCAATTAATCATTGGCCTCACACAGCCCTTCTCCACATGATCCTCCAAACCCTCCAAGATTGGCTCTGTTGACTGGCCCTGTCCCACGGCACGAGTTCATTCCAACAGCTCTCCCGAGTTTGCCCTGATATGAACTCGGAAATTTACGGTAATGGCCACTCATCGGTGCACGGTGCTCTCGTGGACATTTTTCAACGAGT
Organism: Raja brachyura; assembly: GCA_963514005.1. Next base: position 94,236,491 of record OY740787.1, on the reverse strand, counting down.
TCACGAGTCTTCCCGAGATTACCATCCGTACCAGTTCATTCTCCGTTTTGCCACGAGTTTGACTTTTTTTTTTAAGCTCTGGAGAGTTCTTGGAATTCACCTCCATCATCCTGACTGCGGTCTACATCCCACCACAGGCAGACATCCGTCTGGCACTGGAGGAGCTGCACGCTGTGGTCAACAAACACCAGACGTCTTACCCCAAGGCATTTACCACCATTGCTGGGGACTTCAATAAGGCGAACCTAAAGAAATCACTCCCCAACTTCCACCAACATGACTCCTGCTGCACCAGAGGACCAAACACGCTCGACCACTGCTACACCACCATCAAGAATGCCTACCGCTCTATCCCTCGCCCTCACTTCGGTAACCGACCATACCGGACCCAGCAACGGACTTGAATGAATACGCCACAGTCGTTACAGACTGCATCCCTAAAAAAACCTTCCGAGTGTTTCCCAATCAGAAACCTTGGATGAACTGTGAGATCCGCACTCTTCTGAAGACCAGACACCGGGCATTCATGTCTGATGACACAGTGGTCTACAAGAAGTCCAGATACGACCTTGGTAAGGCCATCAAAAAGGCCAAAAGTGAGTTCTGCTCCAAGCTGGAGGATGAGACAGATGTTCGGCAGTTGTGGCGGGGACTGAATGCAATCACCTCTTACAAGGCGAAACCAGGAGGCAGCTCGGATGTCGGAGATCACTCCCTGATGAGCTCAATGCATTTTACGCACGTTTTGATAGGGAGAACACCGATGTGCCTTCCCGAGCCCCTATTCGCTGTGATGGTATTTCAGTCTCAGTCACAGAGGCTGACGTCAGGAAATCCTTCAGAGGGGTGAACTCTCAAAAAGCGTCTGGACCTGATGGCATACCTGGTCGTGTCCTAAAAACCTGTGCGAACCAACTGGCTGGAATTTTTACGGACATTTTCAACCTGTCACTTCTGAGGTCTGAGGTCCCCATCTGCTTTAAAAGGGCATCAATAATACCAGTGCCCAAGAAGATCAAGGTGACGTGCCTCAATGACTATCGACCTGTGGCACTAACGCATGTGGTGATGAAGTGCTTCGAGAGGTTGATCATGGCGCAAATCAACTCCTACCTCGATAAAAACCTGGACCCACTGCAGTTCGCTTACCGCCACAACAGATCAACAGTGGATGCGATCTCGCTGGCCCTCCACTCCGCTCTGGACCACTTGGACAACAAAAACTCATATGTCAGGCTGTTATTCATTGATTACAGCTCGGCATTTAATACAATCATCCCCTCCAAGCTGGTTACCAAACTCGCAGAACTGGGTCTCTGCGCATCCCTCTGCAATTGGATCCTCGACTTCCTCATCCACAGACTGTTCGTATTGGTGGAAATGTGTCAGACTCAATAACAATCAGCACGGGAGCACCTCAAGGCTGTGTGCTCAGCCCCCTGCTGTACTCACCCTATACTCATGACTGCGTAGCCGGTCATAGCGCGAACTCCATCATCAAGTTCACTGACGACACCACTGTTGTGGGACGTATCACTGATGGGGATGAGTCAGAGTATAGAAGAGAGATCGAGCAACTGTCCATATGGTGCCGGCACAATAACCTGGCCCTCAACACCAGCAAAACCAAGGAACTGATTGTGGACTTTGAAAGGAGTAGGATGGGGACCCACAGTCCTGTTTATATCAACGGGTCGATGGTTGAAAGGGTCAAGAGCTTCAAATTCCTGGGCGTGCACATCTGTGAAGATCTTTCCTGGTCCGAGAACACAGATGCAATTATCAAGAAAGCACATCAGCGCCTCTACTTCCTGAGAAGATTACGGAGAGTCGGTCTGTCAAGGAGGACTCTCTCTAACTTCTACATGTGTACAGTGGAGAGCTTGCTGACCGGTTGCATCGTGGCTTGGTTCGGCAACTTGAGCGTCCTGGAGAGGAAAAGACTACAAAAAGTAGTAAACACTGCCCAGTCCATCATCGGCTCTGACCTTCCTTCCATCGAGGGGATTTATCACAGTCGCTGCCTCAAAAAGGCTGGCAGCATCATCAAGGACCCACACCACCCTGGCCACACACCCATCTCCCTGCTACCTTCAGGTAGAAGGTACAGGAGCCCGAAGACTGCAACAACCCGGTTTAGGAATAGCTACTTCCCCACAGTCATCAGGCTATTAAGCCCCCTTGTGCTAAGTGTGCTAAGCCCCCTCCTATACTGTCTCTACACCCACGACTGTAGTCCGGCCCCCAACAACAACCGAATCGTCAAGTTTGCTGACGATACTACAGTAGTCGGACTCATCTCAAGGGGAGATGAGGCAGCCTACAGAGAGGAAGTCCTGAAGTTCACAGCCTGGTGCTCAGAAAACAACCTGGCTCTGAACACCAAGAAAACCAAAGAGCTCATTGTCGACTTCAGGAAGCACAGCACCGACTTAGCCCCCTTATACATCAACGGCGAGTGTGTGGAGAGGGTCCACACCTTCCGGTTTCTCGGTGTCCTCATCTCCGCTGACATCTCCTGGACAGACAACATCACAGCGGTCATCAAGAAGGCTCAGCAGCGGCTGCACTTCCTGAGGGTCCTCAGGAAGCACAACCTAGACTCCAACCTGCTGCTGACCTTCTACCGCTCGTCCATTGAGAGCCTGTTGACATACTGCATTACAGCATGGTACGGCAGCTGCACCATGGCAGACAGGGAGAGGCTTCAGAGGGTAGTCAGGGCAGCACAGAAGATCATCGGCTGCCCTCTCCCCTCTCTGATGGACATTTACACCTCCCGCTGCCTCAGCAGGGCGAAGAACATTATCAAGGACAGCTCCCATCCTGCATTTGGCATGTTCAACCTGTTACCCTCAGGGAGGCGCTATAGGTGCATCAGCACAAGGACAAATAGACTCAAGAACAGTTTCTTCCCAAAATCCATTATCTCCCTGAACTCACACATGCATTGACTTCACCCCCGGACTTTGATTTATCCACCTACTGTAATTTGTACTGTAACTGTAACCCATGCTGGATATAGGAATCCTATTATCCATTCTATTATCCATTGTCTTTTTATAGATATGTATATAGCGTTGCAGAAACTGTGCACCTTATCCCCCCCCCCCTTTTTGTCTTGTTTTTGCACTGAGTAGGAGCAGTTTTTAATCTCACTGTACACGTGTATAGTGACAATAAAAGGCATTCTGATTCTGATTCTGATTAAACTCTGAACATTAATACCCCTCCATCTGTTATTTGCACTTTATAATTTAATTTATTAATTAATGTGTGTATTTACATATATAATTGTAGTCAATGCCTACTATGTTCTGTTGTGCTATGCAAAGAAAGAATTTCATTGTCCTGTCAGGGGCACATGACAATAAACTCCTTTGACTTTGACTTGACTTTGGAATGAACTCGTACCATTACGAGCCATTACTCTTCTCCCAAATACACAATGTAATTGCTGTCCATAGCTTTTACATTCCTCAATGTGATGTTCTAAAAGTTCCACACTCCCATTTACCAAGCTGGGGGTCAAGGAAAGTGCATTCACGTCGTGGCCCTGTTTCCACCAAACTTTCCACCACGACGCACAAGACAGTCACCATTGTTTGCAGATGCAGAGAAGTGTGTTCAGCTCTGGAGTGTGGACTCGATAAAAGTAAGATTTACCAAGCTCTTCAACACAACCATGTCTGCAGAGATCTGCTGCCTGGTTGGTGGGTGGACATTCTCTCAGTCACTTGAATAAGCACAGCTATCAAACAAGCAGTCAAGGTAAACAAACAGCAGAAACAAGGAACTGCAGATGCTAGTTTACAAAGAAAAGACACAAAGTGCTGGAGTAACACATCAGGTCAGGCAGCATCTCTGGAGAACATGGATAGGTAATAATATGGCTCGTTAAGAATAGTCCCAACTCGAAATGCCTCGTATCCATGTTCTCTAGACATGTTGCCTAAGCCTGCCTGAGATACTTCAGCAATTTGTGCACTTAAGGTTCACTTGCACCTCCTCCAACCTCATCTACTGTATCCGTTGTTCAAGATGTGGACTCTAATACATTGGTGAGACCCAACGTAGACTGGGCGATCATTTCACTGAACACCTTTGTGCAGTCTGTCTGGACCTGCCTGATCGCCCAGTTGCCAAACACTTTAATTCCCCTTCCCATTCCCACACTGACCTTCCTGCCCTCGGCCTCCTCCATTGTCAGCTTGGGACTAACTTTGAGCCCCACTGCGGGGATGTGGACTTACCATTGGGACCAATCCAGCTGCCTGTGGATTTCACCATCGAGGAGCTCGCAATCTTGGGTCGAGACCGATGTCGCCAAGCTCCAACCGACACAGAAAGTTTCGAACAGGCCCGACCCGGGGACAGTTTGCCCGGCGTGGGGGAGCTGAGATTCCCCACCGATGCAGGAGATTGATCGCTCCGACGCAGAGGCTACGGGAACCACGATAGTCCCGTCAACAGAGGCCTGAGGCCCCCGACCACGGGAGAACAGAGAAGGGACGAGATTGAACGTTTTTTCACATTCCAACACAGTGAGGAATGTGGAGGAGTCACTGTGGTGGATGGTTTTGTATTTTGTGTCTTCTGTTGCTTTTTATTGGTATGGCTGCATGGCAAATGAAATTCCTCGTATGTTGCAAAAACATACTTGGCTAATAAAGTATGATTATGATTTGCCAATGATCCAGTACATATCCTTTCACTTACCTTCCCACAATCCACATTCCAAATAGTCTTTCTTGGTGACACGGCAATTCACATGTACTTTTCCCAATCTAGTGAACGGCATTCAGTGTTCACAACAAGTTCCCTTCTACATGGTAAACGGTAGGGAATTGAAGAATACAGTTGAACAGAGGGATCTGGGAATAACCGTGCATAGTTCCTTGAAGGTGGAATCTCATATAAATAGGGTGGTAAAGAAAGCTTTTGGTATGCTAGCCTTTATAAATCAGAGCATTGAGTATAGAAGCTGGGATGTAATGTTAAAATTGTACAAGGCATTGGTGAGACCAAATCTGGAGTATGGTGTACAATTTTGGTCGCCCAATTATAGGAAGGATGTCAACAAAATAGAGAGGGTACAGAGGAGATTTACTAGAATGTTGCCTGGGTTTCAACAGCTAAGTTACAGAGGTAGGTTGAATAAGTTAGGTCTTTATTCTCTGGAGCGCAGAAGGTTAAGGGGGGACTTGATAGAGGTCTTTAAAATGATGAGAGGGATAGACAGAGTTGATGTGGACAAGCTTTTCCCTATGAGAATAGGGAAGATTCAAAAAAGAGGACATGACTTTAGAATTAAGGGACAGAGGTTTAGGGGTAACATGAGGGGGAACTTCTTTACTCAGAGAGTGGTAGCGGTGTGGAATGAGCTTCCAGTGGAAGTGGTGGCGGCAGGTTCGTTGGTATCATTTAAAAATAAATTGGATAGGCATATGGATGAGAAGGGTATGGAGGGTTATGGTATGAGTGCAGGCAGGTGGGACTAAGGGAAAAAAGTTGTTCGGCATGGACTTGAAGGGCCGAGATGGCCTGTTTCCGTGCTGTAATTGTTATATGGTTATATGGTTATATTCAGTGTTCACAACAAGTTCCCTTCTACATTGAAAAAGTTAAACCCGGATCAGATATCTGAAGATGGACACAAAAGGCTGAAATACCTCAGTGGGTCAGACTGCATCTTTGGTGAAAAGGAATAGGTGATGTTTCAGGTTGAGACCCTTCTTCAGACGGAGAGTCAGGGCGTCTCAGGGAAACAAGAGATATAGACGGCGATACAGAGAGATATAGAACAATGAATGAAAGCAACGATGATAAGGAAATCTGGCCATTGTTAGCTGTGGCCCATCTGAAGGGTGGGGCATCCAGGTTTAGTTGACAGGGACAACTCTGAGTTTCCTGTTGTCGGGCACATGTTTTCTCCGGAAGTTCAACAAGCTTCTTCTCCCCTTCCCAGTTCTTGCAAATTTAGAACAGTACAGTACAGGAAAGGGTCCTTCGGCCCACAATGTCTGTGTCAAACTTGATGCCAAGTTAAACTGATCTCATCGGCCCGAACATGATCCATATCCCTCCATTCCCTGCACTTCCATGTGCCTATATAAAGCCTCTTACATACCACTATTGTACCGGCCTCCAACACCACCCCTGGCAATACATTTCAGGCTCCCATTACCGAGTAAAACATTTGTCCTACACATCTCCATTAAACTTTACCCCCCCCACCTTATAGCAATATCCCGTAGTGTTGGACATTCCCTGGAAAAAATGTTCTGACTTCCAACCTTATCAATGCTCTTCGTAATTTTATATACTTCTATCAATTCTTCCCTCAACTTCCGATGTTCCAGAGAAAAGTTGACTATTCCACAGCTGAGTATCTCCAACATTTTTGGTTTTCAGCTTCATGCCAATTGGTGGTTGACAATGATCTCGTGAATAACACAGAAAAAGATGACTTCCGTGCCCTGTAGATGCCAACGTGGTTGCAGACAGCTTGTCACTTACAAGCATAATGGCTTCAGCACTGACTGCAAAATCCAGACTATTTTCTCCAAATTACAATTTTAAAAGCAAAAATTAGAATTAAAGAAAATTGCGCAAATGTGAATTATAATAAGCCAATTGTAAAACATGAAATACAAGGTCATGGTCTGGTGTGCCGAAATTATAGCATGGACGGCTTAATGTGTCTTACAAAATGTCGTATAAACTGATACGGACAAAGCCCCAGGTTAAATTTGTAGTCTTTTGTCTCAGCTAGATCAGTGGAAGGGAAGCAATATATTTAATGTCTCCAGAGAAATAGACAATAGACAATAGGTGCAGGAGTAGGCCGTTCGGCCCCTCGAGCCAGCACCGCCATTCAATGTGGTCATGGCTGATCATCCCCAATCAGTACCCCGTTCCTGCCTTCACCCCATATCCCCTGACTCTGCTATCTTTAAGAGCCCTATCTAGCTCTCTCTTGAAAGTATCCAGAGAACTGGCCTCCGCCCGTTGAGGCAGAGAATTCCACAGACTCACAACTCCCTGTGTGAAAAAGTGTTTCCTCGTCTCCGTTCTAAATGGCTTACTCCTTATTCTTAAACTGTGGCCCCTGGTTCTGGATTCCCCCAACATGGGGAACATGTTTCCTGCCTCTAGCGTGTCCAAACCCTTAATAAACTTATATGTTTCAATAAGATGCCCTCTCATCCTTCTAAACTCCAGAGTGTACAAGCCCAGCTGCTCCATTCTCTCAGCATACGACAGCCCCGCCATCTTGGGAATTAACCTTGCAAACCGACACTGCACTCCCTCAATAGCAAGAATGTCCTTCCTCAAATTAGTGGACCAAAACTGTACACAATACTCCAGGTGCAGTCTCACTAGGGCCCTGTACAACTGCAGAAGGACCTCCTTGCTCCTATACTCATCTCCTCTCATTATGAAGGCCAACATGCCATTCGCTTACTTCACTGCCTGCTGTACCTGCAATGAAAAAGAGTAAGCTTACTATCCCTCCTGGAAAGCCGAACTGTATGGATCCCTAGCGGTAATGGAATTGGATCAACGGTGGCCAAAATGGAGGCCATCTGGCTGATGCAGTTCAGGAAACAAATGTGGCACTCATTCAAATGATTCCTGATACCTAACTTCTTCAACAAACCCAGCCTTTCTGTAGTCACTAGAAACATAGAAACATAGAAAAATAGGTGCAGGAGTAGGCCATTCACCCCCTCGAGCCTGCACCGCCATTCAATGTGATCATGGCTGATCATCCAACTCAGTATCCCGTACCTGCCTTCTCTCCATACCCCCCTGATCCCTTTAGCCACAAGTGCCACATCTAACTCCCTCTTAAATATAGCCAATGAACTGCCTCAACTACCTTCTGTGGCAGAGAATTCCAGAGACTCACCACTCTCTGTGTAAAGAATGTTTTCCTCATCTCGGTCCTAAAGGAATTCCCCCTTATCCTTAGACTGTGACCCCTTGTTCTGGACTCCCCCAACATCGGGAACAATCTTCCAGCATCTAGCTTGTCCAACCCCTTAAGAATTTTGTAAGTTTCTATAAGATCCCCCCTCAATCTTCTAAATTCCAGCAAGTACAAGCCGAGTCTATCCAGTCTTTCCTCATATGAAAGTCCTGACATCCCAGGAATCAGTCTGGTGAATCTTCTCTGTACCCCCTCTATGGCAAGGATAGAAACATAGAAACATAGAAAATAGGTGCAGGAGTAGGCCATTCGGCCCTTCGAGCCTGCACCGCCATTCAATGTGATCATGGCTGATCATCCAACTCAGTATCCCGTACCTGCCTTCTCTCCATACCCCCTGATCCCTTTAGCCACAAGTGCCACATCTAACGCCCTCTTAAATATAGCCAATGAACTGGCCTCAACTACCTTCTGTGGCAGAGAATTCCAGAGACTCACGACTCTCTGTGTAAAGAATGTTTTCCTCAGATTTGGAGACCAAAATCGAGGAGCGTAGAAACGTCCTTCACGCAAATATGTTGCTGACATTCAGTTGTTTTTAGAGAATGATGGGCATTTACTCATTATTTTCGTATTGCAAAGTATGCTATCTCGTTCATGGTTGACAGTAAATTTATTAATTAATGGTAGTTTTATTAAGGTGCTACTTTAAAACATGATTTCAAATAGCCAATTAGTCAGAGACCGACAGCATGGAAACAGGCCCTTCGGCCCAGCGCGTCCATACTGATGAAGATGCCCCATCTAAGCTACTCCTATTTCCCCATATTCGGTCCCTATCCCTCGAAAGTTTTCCAATCCATGTACCTGTCCAAGAGTCTATTGAATGGCATTATTCTACCTCAACTACCTCCTCTGGCAGCTCATTCCATATCCCCTCTACCCTCTCAGTGAAAAAGTTGCCCCTCGGGTTTCTTTTGCTCTGTGCGTTCATCTTATCAATTCCCCTCATGATTTTAAACACCTGTATCACCTCTATCATCCATTCACCTTCTGCGCTCCATTGAATAAGGTCCTAGCTTGTCCAATCTCTCCCTCTAAGGCACTTGAGTCCTGACAACTGTCTCATAAATCTCTGCACTCTTTCCAGCTTAAAGATATCCTATAGCAGAGTGACCAAAACTGAACACCATACTCCAAATGTAACCTCACCAGTTGTCTTTGAACAACTTCAATACTCAATGCCATGACTGATGAAGGCCATGGTACCAAACGCCTTCTTTACCACCCTCTGTATCTGTGACACCACTTTGGGCGAACTGTGCACCTCCATCCCTCTACTCTGCAACACACTCGTCTTCTGATATTTATTGTGAAGGTCCTGCCCTGGTTTGACATCCCAAAACACCTCACACCTATCTGCAACGAACTCTATTAGTCATTCTTCTGCCCAACTGATCAAGATCCTGCTGTGATTTTTGATGAACCTTTTCACTGTCTATGACACCACCTACTTTAGTATAATCTGCATATTTACCTATCTTGCCTTGCACATTCTCATCCAAATTGTGAATATAGACCGCAAAACAGCAATGGGCCAACACCGATCTCTGAGGCACACCACTAGTGACCGGCTTCCAGTCCCAAACAAAAAACCTTCCACCAATACCATTGGTTTCCTTCCATGAGGCCAATTTTGCATCCAGTAGCTAACTTCATTTGGAACCCATGCGAGCTAACCTTCTGGAGCAGCCTACCATGTGGAACATTATCAAAGGCCTTAATGAAATCCATAAAGACGTATATGGCCTTGGCTTTGTCAACCTTCTTGATTACTTCTTCAAAAACCCGATCAAATTTGCGAGACTCGATCTCCCATGAACAATCCTTTGCATTGGTGCTCATTTTCCAATGTTCTATAGATTCGGGATCAGTTCCTGTGGATTGGAGGGTAGATAATGTTGTCCCACTTTTTAAGAAAGGCAGGAGAGAGAAAACAGGGAATAATAGTCCAGTTAGCCTGTCATCGGTGGTGGGGAAGATGCTGGAGTCAATTATAAAAGATGAAATAGCCGCACATTTGGATAGCAGTAACAGGATCGGTCCGAGTCAGCATGGATTTACGAAGGGGAAATCATGCTTGACTAATCTTCTGGAATTTTTTGAGGATGTAACTAGGAAAATGGACAAGGGTGAGCCAGTGGATGTAGTGTACCTGGACTATCAGAAACCATTTGATAAGGTCCCACATAGGAGATTAGTGGGCAAAATTTGAGCACATGTTTTTGAGGGTAGGGTGCTGACATGGATAGAAAATTGATTGGCAGACAGGAAACAAAAGTAGGGATTAACGGGTCCCTTTCAGAATGGCAGGCAGTGACTAGTGGGGTACCGCAAGGCTTGGTGCTGGGACCGCAGCTATATACAATATACTAAATCAATGATTTAGATGACGGGGTTAAAAGTAACATTAGCAAGTTTGCAATATCACAAAGCTGAGTGGCGTGTGAACTGTGAGGAGGATGCTATGTGGATGCAGGGTGACTTGGACAGGTTGGGCAGATGTATGGCAGATGCAGTTTAATGTAGATAAATGTGAGGTTATCCACTGGCAGCAAAAACAGGAAGACAGATTATTATCTAAATGGTGTCAAATTGGGAGAAGAGGAAGTGCAACGGTATCTGGGGGTCCTTGTTCATCAGTCACTGAAAGTAAGCATGCAGGTACAGCAGGCAGTGAAAAAAGCAAATGTTAATAGGAGGTTAGGAGCAAAGAGGTCCTTCTGCAGTTCAGGGCCCTAGAGACCACACCTGGTGTATTGTGTGCAGTTTTGGTCTCCAAATGTGAGGTAGGACATTCTTGCTATTGAAGGAGTGCAGCATAGGTTCACAAGGTTAATTCCCGTGATGGCGGGACTGTCATATAGAAACATAGAAACATAGAAAATAGGTGCAGGAGTAGGCCATTCGGCCCTTCGAGCCTGCACCGCCATTCAATGTGATCATGGCTGATCATCCAACTCAGTATCCCGTACCTGCCTTCTCTCCATACCCCCTGATCCCTTTAGCCACAAGTGCCACATCTAACGCCCTCTTAAATATAGCCAATGAACTGGCCTCAACTACCTTCTGTGGCAGAGAATTCCAGAGACTCACCACTCTCTGTGTAAAGAATGTTTTCCTCATTTCGGTCCTAAAGGAATTCCCCCTTATCCTTAGACTGTGACCCCTTGTTCTGGACTCCCCCAACATCGGGAACAATCTTCCAGCATCTAGCTTGTCCAACCCCTTAAGAATTTTGTAGGTTTCTATAAGATCCCCCCTCAATCTTCTAAATTCCATCGAGTACAAACCGAGTCTATCCAATCTTTCCTCATATGAAAGTCCTGACATCCCAGGAATCAGTCTGGTGAATCTTCTCTGTACCCCCTCTATGGCAAGGATGTCTTTCCTCAGATTTGGAGACCAAAACTGTACGCAGTACTCCAGGTGTGGCCTCACCAAAACCCTGTACAACTGCAGTAGAACCTCCCTGCTCCTATACTCAAATCCTTTCGCTATGAATGCTAACATACCATTTGCTTTCTTCACTGCCTGCTGCACCTGCATGCCTACTTTCAATGACTGGTGTACCATGACACCCAGGTCTCATTGCATCTCCCCCTTACCTAATCTGCCACCATTCAGATAATAGTCTACCCTCATGTTTTTGCCACCAAAGTGGATAACCTCACATTTATCCACATTGTACTGCATCTGCCATGCATCTGCCCATTCACTCAGCCTATCCAAATCACCCTGCAGCCTCCAAGCATCCTCCTCACACCTAACTATACCCCCCAGCTTGGTATCATCTGCAAATTTGGAGATGTTGCATTGAATTCCCTCGTCCAAATCATTAATATATATTGTAAATAGCTGGGGTCCCAGCACTGAGCCTTGCGGCACCCCACTAGTCACTGCCTGCCATTCTGAAAAGGACCCGTTTACTCCTACCCTTTGCCTCCTGTCTGCTAGCCAGTTCTCTATCCACATCAATACTGAACCCCCAATACCGTGTGCTTTAAGTTTGTATGCTAATCTCTTATGCGGGACCTTGTCGAAAGCCTTCTGAAAGTCTAGATATAACACATCCACTGGTTCTCCCTTATCCACTCTACTAGTTACATCCTCGAAAAATTCTATCAGATTTGTCAGACATGATTTACCTTTCGTAAATCCATGCTGACTTTGTCCAATGATTTCACCACTTTCCAAATGCGCTGCTATCCCATCTTTAATAACTGACTCTAGCAGTTTCCCCACTACCGATGTTAGACTAACTGGTCTGTAATTCCCCGCTTTCTCTCTCCCTCCTTTTTTAAAAAGTGGGGTTACATTAGCTACCCTCCAATCCTCAGGAACTACTCCAGAATCTAAGGAATTTTGAAAAATTATCACTAATGCATCCACTATTTCTGTGGCTACCTCCTTGAGTACTCTGGGATGCAGACTATCTGGCCCTGGGGATTTATCGGCCTTCAATCCGTTCAATTTACCCAACACCACCTCCCGGCTAACCTGGATTTCACTCAGTTCCTCCATCTTATTTGACCCCCGTTCCACTGCTATTTCCGGCAGATTATTTATGTCTTCCTTAGTGAAGACAGAACCAAAGTAGTTATTCAATTGGTCTGCCATGTCCTTGTTCCCCATGATCAATTCACCTGTTTCTGACTGCAAGGGACCAACATTTGTTTTAACTAGTCTCTTTCTCTTTACATATCTATAAAAACTTTTGCAGTCAGTTTTTATGTTCCCTGCCAGTTTCCTTTCATAATCTATTTTCCCTTTCCTAATTAAGCCCTTTGTCCTCCTCTGCTGGATTCTGAATTTCTCCCAGTCCTCCGGTAGGCTGCTTTTTCTGGCAAATTTGTATGCCTCATCTTTTGTTTTTATACTATCCCTGATTTCCCTTGTTATCCATGGATGCACCACCTTCCCCGATTTATTCTTTTGCCAAACTGGTATGAACAACTTTTGTACTCCATCCATGCAGTCTTTAAATACCTTCCATTGCACATCCACTGTCAACCCTTTAAGAATCACCTGCCAGTCTATCTTGGCCAATTCACATCTCATACCTTCAAAGTTACCTTTGTTCAAGTTCAGAACCCTTGTTTCTGACTTAATTTTGTCACTCTCCATCCTAATGAAGAACTCAACCATATTATGGTCACTCTTGCCCAAGGGGCCACGCACAACAAGACTGCTAACTAACCCTTCCTCATTACTCAATACCCAGTCTAGAATAGCCTGCTCTCTCGTTGGTTCCTCCACATGTTGGTTGAGAAAACTATCCCGCATACATTCCAGGAAATCCTCTTCCTCAGCACCCCTGCCAATTTGATTCACCCAATCTACATGCAGATTGAAGTCACCCATTATAACCGTGTTACCCTTGTTGCACGCATTTCTAATTTCCTGTTTGATGCCATCCCCAACTCCAATACTACTGTTAGGTGGCCTGTACACAGTTCCCACTAGCGTTTTCTGCCCCTTAGAGTTTCGCAGCTCTACCCATATCGATTCCACATCCTCCACGCTAATGTCCTTCCTTTCTATTGCATTAATCTCCTCTCTCACCAGCAACGCTACCCCACCTCCTTTTCCTTTTCGTCTATCCCTCCTGAATATTGAATATCCCTGGATGTTCAGCTCCCAGCCTTGGTCATCCTGGAGCCAAGTCTCCGTGATTCCAACTATAGCATAGTCATTAATCGCTATCTGCACCTTCAACTCATCCACCTTATTACGAATGCTCCTCGCATTGAGACACAAAGCCTTCAGGCTTGTTTTTACAACACTCTTACTCCTTATACAATTATGTTGACAAGTGGCCCCTTTCACATCGATCCCTATTACACTTGGCCATACTCTCCTATCCCTTTGTGAGCTTTCTTCCCCGTTAATTCTGGGGTCATTAACCATCGCTTTACTCTCTTTCCCTCTAACTCCGTCCTCGACTATCCCATTTGATACCCCACCCCCCTTATTCAGTTTAAAACCATCTGTGTAGCAGTGGCAAACCTGCCGGCCAGAATGCTGGTCCCCCACCTGTTAAGATGCAATCCGTCCCTTTTGTACAGTTCCCCCTTACTATAAAAAAAATCCCAGTGATCTAAGAATCTAAATCCCTGCCCCCTGCACCAGTTCCTCAGCCACACATTCAGGTCCCATATCTCCCTGTTCCTGCTCTCGCCAGCACGAGGAACTGGAAGCAAACCGGAGATAACAACCCTGGAAGTCCTGCTTTTCAGCATTTTTCCGAGCTCTCTGAAGTCCCGCTGCAAAAAATTCATCTCCTTCTTTCCAACATCATTTGTGCCAACATGCACGACCACTTCCGGCTGGTCACCTTCGCCCTTGAGGATTGTCTGCACTCTGTCCGTAACATCCTGGATCCTGGCACCAGGAAGGCAGCACACCATCCTGGAATCCCGTCTGTTGCCGCAAAAACCCCTGTCCGTACCTCTCACAATGGAGTCTCCAACTACAATGGCGTTGCCCGACTTTGGCCTCTGTGGGTTTGGCTCATCAGCCCTTTTTGTTTGGCAAGCCAGTCCGCCGCTCAGTGGGATACCGTCTTCTGTCCCGGCAGCTTCCACGTGGGTGAACCTGTTCACAAGAGGTACAACACCCGGGGACCTTTGCATCCCATGTTTTCCTCCCTTTCTCACCGTCACCCACCTTCTCTCTTCTAATGCCTTGGGTGTAACAATCTCACTGAAGGACTTGTCGAGAAACGACTCAGTTTCTCGAATGAACCTGAGGTCATCCACTTGTTTCTCCAGTTCCCCAACACGGTCCTTCAGGAGCAGTACCTGGATGCACTTCTCACATTTGTAGCATCCAGAGGCACCAGCAGTGTCCTTGACCTCCCACATACTGCAAGCATCACACTGCATCAGCTTGCTTGACATCTTCTTTTGCCTCGGTCTCGCCCTATCCAGTATTTTGCGCAGCCTCCTCGCCGAAGACTCTCGAGCCAAAGACTCACACTTTACTCACAGGGCACTTCCCACACAAGGCCACTCTCTCACTGCCGCTCCCCAAGAGCTGCCTTGCTTATATTGACTGTTCAATTGCCTAATTTACAAACCAAATTCCTCAGTTTTGAGGAACTGCTTTCCCCCTCTGACTCACTGAGAACTCTCCTCCCACTTGGGCTAGAGCCAATCAGTGCTTTCTCCTGCTTCTCTTTGTTGCTGTTGCTTCAAAATCCACGGGAAGACTGAGTGAAGTCTGCCTGTGCTTTGCCTCTCCTTTTTAACTGCTCTCCCCCTCTGACTCACTGAGAACTCTCCTCCCACTTGGGCTAGAGCCAATCAGTGCTTTCTCCTGCTTCTCTTTGTTGCTGTTGCTTCAAAATCCACGGGAAGACTGATATGTTGATAGAATGGAGCGGCTGGGCTTGTATACTCTTGCATTTAGAAGGATGCAAAGGGATCTAATTAAAACATATAGGATTAAGAGTTTGGACACGCTAGAGGCAGGAAACATGTTCCCGAAGTTGGGGGAATCCTGAATCGGGGTCACAGTTTAAGAATAAGGGGTAAGCCAGTTAGAACGGAGATGTGGAAAAACTTTTTCACACAGAGGGTTGTGAATCTGTGGAATTTTCTGCCTCAGAAGGCAGAGGAGGCCAATTCTCTGGATGCTTTCAAGAGAGAGTTAGATAGAGCTCTTAAAGATAGCGGAGTCAGGGGATATGGGGAGGAGGCAGGAACGGGGTACTGATTGTGGATGATCAGCCATGATTACAGTGAACGGTGGTGATGGCTCGAAGGGCCTACTCCTGCACCTATTGTCTATTGTCTAAAACCACGTTAACTATCTCTAGTCTAGCTACATGCATATACTTCTTATTCGTCAGAATTCTCTCTAGGAACTTATCTGCCAGACATTAGGTTCACTGGCCTACAGTTCCCAGGCTTCACCTTGCAACCCTTTATAGAGGCACAACATTAGACACCCTCCGATCATCCGTTACCTCACCCAAGCACTTTTCGCTTTGTTCTTTATGAATATGAACAACTGGGTTTAGCTTCCAAAATAGATGCTTCCTGTTTAATTAGCTGCAGCAATTGGTTATCAAGATTTGTATGAAATAATTGCATCAAATAATCATAAAATAATGTGCTTTTTCTTAAGCATGAATTATTTTATCCGAGGCTTATCAGTGCCATGAAACAGAAACACTTGTTAAACACTGATAACTGGAACAGAATCATACAAAATGAGTAGGAAAACTATAAGATCATAAGAACAAGCAGAATCATATTTTATTTCTGAGTGAAACAAACAATTCATCTGTACAATATGGAGCATTCAAATTTTAAATATAAAACTGTAGCCAAAAGTTTTCCACTAAACCATGTACTTCAAGTATATCAATTAAATTCCCATGCACACTTGATACAAACGGGTTCAGTGATTCCCACAGTGTAACCACCCTTGAACCTTTACATGGAGCATTGAATACTGCTCATCAAGGAAGTTCTGCTGCTTTATGCCTGAATGCACTGAAAACACAGGCTTCTGAGCACCGACAGTTCACTTGTCTAATCGTACAAATCTTCTGTTCCAGGCATAACTCCTACATATAGGGCCTTGATTTCAAAATAAACTGTTAATGCTATCGTTGACCAGTGTCGGAAAATTAGATTCCCCCCCCCCCCCCCCCATAAAACTAACAAACTAAGTCATCCTAAGAGCAGAAACCCAATCAGATTTCTTGAAAGGCTACCAAACACACACACACACACACACACACACACACAACCAAAATATATGCCAGACATGAGCAGGAACATGAAACTGTGCAAGCCAAACACAAGGAATAACTGAACAAAGTGTGGTCTTTGCATCATGACCAGGCTCTGTAGCTACCTTCTCACACGCAAAAAAACACAACTTTGTTTTAAGCTAACTCTATTGTTCAAAAAAATTGTTTTTGTCAAACATATTTGCTGTCTCTTTCACACACAGGTGCACAAACACAAAATTCATTAAAAAATATTGTGCTAATAATGGCAAAATGCTTCCACGAGACCAGAAACATAAGGAAATGAAGATAGGTACTGTTTACAGAAGCTTCAAGTTGTCAATCAAATTCCTCCCTATTTTTGCAGTCTAGCAAGGGCATTACTATTTATCATCAGTACTATTTTATCGTACGCACTGTTCTCCAAGGATAATTCAATTTCTGCTTTTTTTTACATTGTATGGATGTTCTCACAAGATGTATTCTTTCACACTGTCACATGCCTTGAGACTGCTAGCCTTAAGTTATGCCCAATTAGTTATTATGGAGCATTCAACCAAATTAAATGCGGAATATTTTAGAAGATGTTATCGATGTAATCTTATTTGCATTTTCATGTAGTGAAAGACACAAGAGGCAGGATGAGTTGAGGTATAATTAATAACCAGTTCCTTCTCACCTACAGCTGGTTATTCCAGTCTGCCGTTGCTGAAGAGTACTTGGTAGATTACATCAGCACAGATGTGGGAGATGGAGAAACCATAAACAAGTCTAGTCCTTGTGTCCACCATACACATGCACACGGTTGCAAAAGGATTGATGGATAACGATCTGGGCTGAAAGACTTGGCAAAGACTTCCCATCCATCCACTAAAAGCATTCAATAGCACCTATAATGTTATCCAAACAGGAGGAGGCCACGAAGCACGGATCAGATATCAAATCCGTATTCTCTTTGGTCAAGTGTTAAGGCCTGGATAAACCCGTTGAACTATCACTGAAAGGACAAACTTTCCACTTCTAGCTAAGTGACTAGAATTCTGATCTAGCAATAAAATTTCTTTGGAAATTATGCTAAGCATCAGCGGGTTTCAAATGCCGAGTCTTAACTAACCAACTAACGGATCCATCCTCTGCTCTCTTTCAAACCTCAGCTATTTAACCATTCTCTTCCTGTTTCCTGCCACTTTCACATACATCCTCCAGATAGTCAACCATTGAATTCAGTGTGATGGAGGTGTGAGGGTTTTCTGAAGCACATGGACCAATATCTATATTCACATTATCATTACTCTTAAATTGATCCACTGATGTTACAAGTGTTGTAGAAGGTGGTTTTCTTTTCAACTTGATCACTCGGTTCACCATCAACTTCTTCTCTGGCAGTTTGACTGCTTCTTTACAAGCAGGTTCTACCGCACTTTCAGCATTTTGAAATTTGACAGATTTCTGGGCACCTGATCCAGAACACCCACTGTCACTGGAAGATGCTGTCCTGTGGTTTACAAACTCCCCAGTACTTGCT
This sequence comes from Raja brachyura, assembly GCA_963514005.1. Next base: position 94,218,224 of record OY740787.1, on the reverse strand, counting down.
CTCTTTACCGCTACGGTTTTGAGATGAACTGTGGAGTTGAATACAGTCTTAGAAGTTGCAGCTGGAGTCGATAGTTTGACTGATCCAGAATTCTTCACTTTAATCTGGGTGCTGGTGGATGGGCCAGAGAACTCCACAGGTTTGTGGGTTTTTTTGGGTGTTTCCATTTCTGTTTTATTGGCATCAACAGGACATCTAGAAGATATATAAAACTTGCATTTAATGTAAATGTTAATCAAAACGGAAAACAAAAAAAATGGTTGCTGATGTGCTTTAGTGTCCCACTCAAAGGCAGCATTAATAAAGCTCAGGTTCAGCATAATGCCAAATAGTGAAAAGGGAAAAGGAAATATTTAACAGTTCTTTTAAGTGGACGTAATTTATCCAGAAAATACATAAAATAGCATTATAGCAGATTCTATTTTTTCTTAATTGGTACTTTAAACATGGAATTTTGTAATGATTAAAGTTAGAATCACTCTGATTAACTGTCTGTCTATAGGACCAACTGCCATATTTCCAAAATTAGGCACGAAAATTTACCTGCGTCTCAGAAGCCGAAGGTTAGGTTGTTAGCCAAGAAAGATAGACTTAGCTATCCCTCAGTACAGCAACATCAACAACGATGTTGCTGTACTAAGGGAAAGTCAGGTCTATTCCTCATTGCTGGCAGCTGATGGGAAGCTGCTGTAAAGTGGCAAGCGGCTGTAAAAGGACAGCGCTGCTGGGGGGGTGCAGAGAGTTCCTTTCACCGTGTGTGGGGCGTCTGGCCTAGGTCAGCACATTTGGTGGGCCGCCTGGGGTAAGGATGTGGGGAGGGCAGAAGCGTTGAGAAGGAGGGGGTCGGGGATCATGCCAGCAACTCACTCACTCACCGCTGCTGCGGCACTCTGGGCGCGGAGGGGCCGCATTGTGTCGGGAGGGAAGTAGCTCGGGTGGCTGCGAGCAGCCGCCAGGACCGGACAGCAGAACCAAATACCACCTCAGCATCTTCTGCCGGCCAGCCGGCCACAGTGTCCTTCGGGCACAGGCGCAACCGATGGAGGTGGTGGTTGGCAGGTAGCTACTGGGCACAAGGCTGGCTGCTCCGTCCCGGGCTCTCTCTCTACTAGTCCTGGGGCAGGTGACCTGGACGCTGCAGCCAGTCCCAGGCTCGCAGGCGACCTGGGCATTACAGCCAGTCCCGGGCAGGCGACTTGGGAACTGCAGATAGTCCCGGCGAAGCGAGGGATCTGGAAACTGCAGCCAGTCCCGGGGCACGTAGGCAATGTTGCCGACCCCTGGGCAAAACCAAACCCGTGATCCTGTCCCGCCATCTTTGCTCAAAATTTAGCAACTTAAATTGGGGGTATGTCTTCAACGCAGGTGTGTCTTCATTGCCGGGAAATACGGTATTTTACATCTAAGCACGATCCTACTGCATGCATTGGAAAGCAATAACAAATAAACTGTCTTTCATTTAAATTTCAGTTTTACAAGAGGTAGTTTATGAATTAGCGAATTCAAAAAAAACGGAGCTCTGGGAAGTTTAACACACAAAGTGCTAGTTCCACTCAATTTAGTTTAAAGATACAGTATGCAAATAACCCCTTTAGCTGACCGAGTTCACGTCGGCAAACCATCACTAGCTTTATCCTACACACAAGGGACAATTTACAGAAACCAATTTAGCTACAAACTAGCACGTTTTGGGGATGCAGAAAACAAATTGTGCACCTGGAGAAGACCCACGTGGTCACGTATGGAGTCCCTACGGACAGCACCCGTAGTCAGGATCAAATCCAGGTCTCTAGGGCTATCAGGCAGCAACTCTACTGCAAAAGCATCCTTGGCCCACTGAGCTGATCATCTGCCACTGTGCCTCCCTTGTGCCACTGTGTCTCCCTAGTGCCACTGTGTCTCCCATGAGCCACTGTGCCTCCCTTGTGCCACTGTGTCTCCCTTGTGCCACTGTGCCTCCCTTGTGCCACTGTGTCTCCCATGAGCCACTGTGCCTCCCTTGTGCCACTGTGCCTCCCTTGTGCCACTGTGTCTCCCTTGTGCCACTGTGCTGCCCTTGTGCCACTGTGCTGCCCTTGTGCCACTGTGCTGCCCTTGTGCCACTGTGCCTCCCTTGTGCCACTGTGCCTCCCTTGTGCCACTGTGCCCCCCTTGTGCCACTGTGCCTCCCTTGTGCCACTGTGCCCCCCTTGTGCCACTGTGCCTCCCTTGTGCCACTGTGTCTCCCTTGTGCCACTGTGTCTCCCTTGTGCCACTGTGTCTCCCTTGTGCCACTGTGTCTCCCTTGTGCCACTGTGCTGTCCTTGTGCCACTGTGTCTCCTTGTGCCACTGTGTCTCCCTTGTGCCACTGTGTCTCCCTTGTGCCACTGTGCTGCCCTTGTGCCACTGTGTCTCCCTTGTGCCACTGTGTCTCCCTTGTGCCACTGTGTCTCCCTTGTGCCACTGTGTCTCCCTTGTGCCACTGTCTCCCTTGTGCCACTGTGTCTCCCTTGTGCCACTGTGTCTCCCTTGTGCCACTGTGCCTCCCTTGTGCCACTGTCTTCCTTGTGCCACTGTCTCCCTTGTGCCACTGTGTCTCCCTTGTGCCACTGTGCTGCCCTTGTGCCACTGTGCCTCCCTTGTGCTACTGTGCTGTCCTTGTGCCACTGTGCTGTCCTTGTGCCACTGTGTCTCCCTTGTGCCACTGTGCCTCCCTTGTGCCACTGTGCCTCCCTTGTGCCACTGTGTCTCCCTTGTGCCACTGTGCCTCCCTTGTGCCACTGTGCCTCCCTTGTGCCACTGTGCTGCCCTTGTGCCACTGTGCTGCCCTTGTGCCACTGTGCCTCCCTTGTGCCACTGTGCCTCCCTTGTGCCACTGTGCCTCCCTTGTGCCACCCTTGTGCCACTGTGTCTCCCTTGTGCCACTGTGCCTCCCTTGTGCCACTGTGTCTCCCTTGTGCTGTCCTTGTGCCACTGTGTCTCCCTTGTGCCACTGTGCCTCCCTTGTGCCACTGTGTCTCCCTTGTGCTACTGTGCTGTCCTTGTGCCACTGTGCTGTCCTTGTGCCACTGTGTCTCCCTTGTGCCACTGTGCCTCCCTTGTGCCACTGTGCCTCCCTTGTGCCACTGTGCCTCCCTTGTGCCACTGTGCCTCCCTTGTGCCACTGTGTCTCCCTTGTGCCACTGTGTCTCCCTTGTGCCACTGTGTCTCCCTTGTGCCACTGTGTCTCCCTTGTGCCACTGTGTCTCCCGTGTGCCACTGTGCCTCCGTTGTGCCACTGTGCCTCCCTTGTGCCACTGTGTCTCCCTTGTGCCACTGTGCCTCCCTTGTGCCACTGTGCCTCCCTTGTGCCACAGTGTCTCCCTTGTGCCACAGTGTCTCCCTTGTGCCACTGTGTCTCCCTTGTGCCACTGTGTCTCCCTTGTGCCACTGTGTCTCCCTTGTGTCACTGTGTCTCCCTTGTGCCACTGTGTCTCCCTTCTGCCACTGTGTCTACCTTGTGCCACTGTGTCTACCTTGTGCCACTGTGTCTCCCTTGTGCCACTGTGCCTCCCTTGTGCCACTGTGTCTCCCTTGTGCCACTGTGTCTCCCTTGTGCCACTGTGTCTCCCTTGTGCCACTGTGCTGCCCTTGTGCCACTGTGTCTCCCTTCTGCCACTGTGTCTACCTTGTGCCACTGTGCCTCCCTTGTGCCACTATGCTGCCCTTGTGCCACTGTCTCCCTTGTGCCACTGTGCCTCCCTTGTGCCACTGTGTCTCCCATGAGCCACTGTGTCTCCCTTGTGCCACTGTGTCTCCCGTGTGCCACTGTGCCTCCCTTGTGTCACTGTGCCTCCCTTGTGCCACTGTGCCTCCCTTGTGCCACTGTGCCTCCCTTGTGCCACTGTGCCTCCCTTGTGCCACTGTGCCTCCCTTGTGCCACTGTGCCTCCCTTGTGCCACTGTGCCTCCCTTGTGCCACTGTGCCTCCCTTGTGCCACCCTTGTGCCACTGTGTCTCCCTTGTGCCACTGTGCTGCCCTTGTGCCACTGTGTCTCCCTTCTGCCACTGTGTCTAGCTTGTGCCACTGTGTCTCCCTTGTGCCACTGTGCCTCCCTTGTGCCACTGTGTCTCCCTTGTGCCACTGTGTGTCCCTTGTGCCACTGTGCCTCCCTTGTGCCACTGTGTCGCCCTTGTGCCACTGTGTGTCCCTTGTGCCACTATGCTGCCCTTGTGCCACTGTGTCTCCCTTGTGCCACTGTGTCTCCCTTGTGCCACTGTGCTGTCCTTGTGCCACTGTGTCTCCCTTGTGCCACTGTGTCTCCCTTGTGCCACTGTGCTGTCCTTGTGCCACTGTATCTCCCTTGTGCCACTGTGTCTCCCTTGTGCCACTGTGTCTCCCTTGTGCCACTGTGCCTCCCTTGTGCCACTGTGCCTCCCTTGTGCCACTGTGCCTCCCTTGTGCCACTGTGTCTCCCTTGTGCCACTGTGTCTCCCTTGTGCCACTGTGTCTCCCTTGTGCCACTGTGCCTCCCTTGTGCCACTGTGTCTCCCTTGTGCCACTGTGCCTCCCTTGTGCCACTGTGTCTCCCTTGTGCAACTGTGTCTCCCTTGTGTCACTGTGTCTCCCTTGTGCCACTGGTGCTGCCCTTGTGCCACTGTGCCTCCCTTGTGCCACTGTGCCTCCCTTGTGCCACTGTGCCTCCCTTGTGCCACTGTGTCTCCCTTGTGCCCTTGTGCCACTGTGTCTCCCTTGTGCCACTGTGTCTCCCTTGTGCCACTGTGCCTCCCTTGTGCCACTGTGCCTCCCTTGTGCCACTGTGTCCCCCTTGTGCCACTGTGCTGCCCTTGTGCCACTGTGCCTCCCTTGTGCCACTGTGTCTCCCATGAGCCACTGTGCCTCCCTTGTGCCACTGTGTCTCCCGTGTGCCACTGTGCCTCCCTTGTGCCACTGTGTCTCCCTTGTGCCACTGTGCTGCCCTTGTGCCACTGTGCCGCCCTTGTGCCACTGTGCTGCCCTTGTGCCACTGTGTCTACCTTGTGCCACTGTGCCTCCCTTGTGCCACTATGCTGCCCTTGTGCCACTGTCTCCCTTGTGCCACTGTGCCTCCCTTGTGCCACTGTGTCTCCCATGAGCCACTGTGCCTCCCTTGTGCCACTGTGTCTCCCGTGTGCCACTGTGCCTCCCGTGTGTCACTGTGTCTCCCTTGTGCCACTGTGCCTCCCTTGTGCCACTGTGTCTCCCTTGTGCCACTGTGCCTCCCTTGTGCCACTGTGCCTCCCTTGTGCCACTGTGCCTCCCTTGTGCCACTGTGTCTCCCTTCTGCCACTGTGTCTCCCTTGTGCCACTGTGCCTCCCTTGTGCCACTGTGTCTCCCTTGTGCCACTGTTTCTCCCTTGTGCCACTGTTTCTCCCTTGTGCCACTGTGGATCCCTTGTGCCACTGTGGATCCCTTGTGCCACTGTTTCTCCCTTGTGCCACTGTGTCTCCCTTGTGCCACTGTGTCTCCCTTGTGCCACTGTGTCTCCCTTGTGCCACTATGCCTCCTTTGTGCCACTGTGCTATCCTTGTGCCACTGTGCCTCCCTTGTGCCACTGTGCCTCCCTTGTGCCACTGTGTCTCCCTTGTGCCCTTGTGCCACTGTGTCTCCCTTGTGCCACTGTGTCTCCCTTGTGCCACTGTGCTGCCCTTGTGCCACTGTGCCTCCCTTGTGCCACTGTGTCTCCCATGAGCCACTGTGCCTCCCTTGTGCCACTGTGTCTCCCGTGTGCCACTGTGCCTCCCTTGTGCCACTGTGTCTCCCTTGTGCCACTGTGCTGCCCTTGTGCCACTGTGCCGCCCTTGTGCGACTGTGCTGCCCTTGTGCCACTGTGCCTCACTTGTGCCACTGTGCCTCACTTGTGCCACTGTGCTGCCCTTGAGCCACTGTGCTGCCCTTGTGCCACTTTGTCTCCCTTGTGCCACTGTGCCTGCCTTGTGCCACTGTGTCTCCCTTGTGCCACTGTGCCTCCCTTGTGCCACTGTGCCTCCCTTGTGCCACTGTGTCTCCCTTGTGCCACCCTTGTGCCACTGTGTCTCCCTTGTGCCACTGTGCTGCCCTTGGGCCACTGTGTCTCCCTTCTGCCACTGTGCCTACCTTGTGCCACTGTGCTTCCCTTGTGCCCCTATGCTGCCCTTGTGCCACTGTCTCCCTTGTGCCACTGTGCCTCCCTTGTGCCACTGTGTCTCCCTTGTGCCACTGTGTCTCCCTTGTGCCACTGTGCCTCCCTTGTGCCACTGTGCCTCCCTTGTGCCACTGTGTCTCCCTTCTGCCACTGTGTCTCCCTTGTGCCACTGTGCCTCCCTTGTGCCACTGTGGATCCCTTGTGCCACTGTGGATCCCTTGTGCCACTGTGGATCCCTTGTGCCACTGTGTCTCCCTTGTGCCACTGTGTCTCCCTTGTGCCACTGTGTCTCCCTTGTGCCACTGTGCCTCCCTTGTGCCACTGTGCCTCCCTTGTGCCACTGTGCCTCCCTTGTGCCACTGTGTCTCCCTTGTGCCACTGTGTCTCCCTTGTGCCACTGTGCTATCCTTGTGCCACTGTGCCTCCCTTGTGCCACTGAGCCTCCCTTGTGCCACTGTGTCTCCCTTGTGCCACTGTGTCTCCCTTGTGCCCTTGTGCCACTGTGTCTCCCTTGTGCCACTGTGTCTCCCTTGTGCCAATGTGCCTCCCTTGTGCCACTGTGCCTCCCTTGTGCCACTGTGTCCCCCTTGTGCCACTGTGCTGCCCTTGTGCCACTGTGCCTCCCTTGTGCCACTGTGTCTCCCATGAGCCACTGTGCCTCCCTTGTGCCACTGTGTCTCCCGTGTGCCACTGTGCCTCCCTTGTGCCACTGTGTCTCCCTTGTGCCACTGTGCTGCCCTTGTGCCACTGTGCCGCCCTTGTGCCACTGTGCTGCCCTTGTGCCACTGTGCCTCCCTTGTGCCACTGTGCTGCCCTTGAGCCACTGCGCTGCCCTTGTGCCACTTTGTCTCCCTTGTGCCACTGTGCCTGCCTTTTGTGCCACTGTGTCTCCCTTGTGCCACTGTGCCTCCCTTGTGCCACTGTGTCTCCCTTGTGCCACCCTTGTGACACTGTGTCTCCCTTGTGCCACTGTGCTGCCCTTGGGCCACTGTGTCTCCCTTGTGCCACCCTTGTGCCACTGTGCTGCCCTTGGGCCACTGTGTCTCCCTTCTGCCACTGTGCCTACCTTGTGCCACTGTGCCTCCCTTGTGCCCCTATGCTGCCCTTGTGCCACTGTCTCCCTTGTGCCACTGTGTCTGCCTTGTGCCACTGTGTCTGCCTTGTGCCACTGTGTCTCCCTTGTGCCACTGTGTCTCCCTTGTGCCACTGTGTCTCCCTTGTGCCACTGTGCCTCCCTTGTGCCACTGTGTCTCCCTTGTGCCACTGTGTCTCCCTTGTGCCACTGTGTCTCCCTTGTGCCACTGTGCCTCCCTTGTGCCACTGTGCCTCCCTTGTGCCACTGTGCCTCCCTTGTGCCACTGTGCCTCCCTTGTGCCACTGTGTCTCCCTTGTGCCACTGTGCCTCCCTTGTGCCACTGTGCCTCCCTTGTGCCACTGTGCCTCCCTTGTGCCACTGTGGATCCCTTGTGCCACTGTTTCTCCCTTGTGCCACTGTTTCTCCCTTGTGCCACTGTGTCTCCCTTGTGCCACTGTGTCTCCCTTGTGCCACTGTGTCTCCCTTGTGCCACTGTGTCTCCCTTGTGCCACTGTGCCTCCCTTGTGCCACTGTGTCTCCCTTGTGCCACTGTGTCTCCCTTGTGCCACTGTGGATCCCTTGTGCCACTGTGGATCCCTTGTGCCACTGTTTCTCCCTTGTGCCACTGTGCCTTCCTTGTGCCACTGTGCCTCCCTTGTGCCACTGTGCCTCCCTTGTGCCACTGTGCCTCCCTTGTGCCACTGTGTCTCCCTTGTGCCACTGTGCCTCCTTTGTGCCACTGTGCTATCCTTGTGCCACTGTGCCTCCCTTGTGCCACTGTGCCTCCCTTGTGCCACTGTGTCTCCCTTGTGCCCTTGTGCCACTGTGTCTCCCTTGTGCCACTGTGCCTCCCTTGTGCCACTGTGCCTCCCTTGTGCCACTGTGCCTCCCTTGTGCCACTGTGTCTCCCTTGTGCCACCCTTGTGCCACTGTGTCTCCCTTGTGCCACTGTGCTGCCCTTGGGCCACTGTGTCTCCCTTCTGCCACTGTGCCTACCTTGTGCCACTGTGCCTCCCTTGTGCCCCTATGCTGCCCTTGTGCCACTGTCTCCCTTGTGCCACTGTGCCTCCCTTGTGCCACTGTGTCTCCCTTGTGCCACTGTGTCTCCCTTGTGCCACTGTGTCTCCCTTGTGCCACTGTGCCTCCCTTGTGCCACTGTGTCTCCCTTGTGCCACTGTGTCTCCCTTGTGCCACTGTGTCTCCCTTGTGCCACTGTGTCTCCCTTGTGCCACTGTGTCTCCCTTGTGCCACTGTGCTGTCCTTGTGCCACTGTGTCTCCCTTGTGCCACTGTGTCTCCCTTGTGCCACTGTGTCTCCCTTGTGCCACTGTGCCTCCCTTGTGCCACTGTGTCTCTCTTGTGCCACTGTGTCTACCTTGTGCCACTGTCTCCCTTGTGCCACTGTGCTGTCCTTGTGCCACTGTGTCTCCCTTGTGCCACTGTGCCTCCCTTGTGCCACTGTGCCTCCCTTGTGCCACTGTGCCTCCCTTGTGCCACTCTGTCTCCCTTGTGCCACTGTGCCTCCCTTGTGCCACTGTGCTGCCCTTGTGCCACTGTGTCTCCCTTGTGCCACTGTGTCTCCCTTGTGCCACTGTGTCTCCCTTGTGCCACTGTGTCTCCCTTGTGCAACTGTGTCTCCCTTGTGCCACTGTGCTGCCCTAGTGCCACTGTGCCTCCCTTGTGCCACTGTGTCTCCCTTGTGCCACTGTGCTGCCCTTGTGCCACTGTGCCGCCCTTGTGCCACTGTGCTGCCCTTGTGCCACTGTGCCTCCCTTGTGCCACTGTGCTGCCCTTGAGCCACTGTGCTGCCCTTGTGCCACTTTGTCTCCCTTGTGCCACTGTGCCTGCCTTGTGCCACTGTGTCTCCCTTGTGCCACTGTGCCTCCCTTGTGCCACTGTGTCTCCGTTGTGCCACCCTTGTGCCACTGTGTCTCCCTTGTGCCACTGTGCTGCCCTTGGGCCACTGTGTCTCCCTTCTGCCACTGTGCCTACCTTGTGCCACTGTGCCTCCCTTGTGCCCCTATGCTGCCCTTGTGCCACTGTCTCCCTTGTGCCACTGTGCCTCCCTTGTGCCACTGTGTCTCCCTTGTGCCACTGTGTCTCCCTTGTGCCACTGTGTCTCCCTTGTGCCACTGTGTCTCCCTTGTGCCACTGTGTCTCCCTTGTGCCACTGTGCCTCCCTTGTGCCACTGTGTCTCCCTTGTGCCACTGTGCTGTCCTTGTGCCACTGTGTCTCCCTTGTGCCACTGTGTCTCCCTTGTGCCACTGTGCTGTCCTTGTGCCACTGTGTCTCCCTTGTGCCACTGTGCCTCCCTTGTGCCACTGTGTCTCCCTTGTGCCACTGTCTCCCTTGTGCCACTGTGCTGTCCTTGTGCCACTGTGCCTCCCTTGTGCCACTGTGCCTCCCTTGTGCCACTGTGTCTCCCTTGTGCCACTGTGCTGTCCTTGTGCCACTGTGTCTCCCTTGTGCCACTGTGTCTCCCTTGTGCCACTGTGTCTCCCTTGTGCCACTGTGCTGCCCTTGTGCCACTGTGCCTCCCTTGTGCCACTGTGCCTCCCTTGTGCCACTGTGCTGCCCTTGTGCCACTGTGTCTCTCTTGTGCCACTGTGCCGCCCTTGTGCCACTGTGCCTCCCTTGTGCCACTGTGCCTCCCTTGTGCCACTGTGTCTGCCTTGTGCCACTGTGTCTGCCTTGTGCCACTGTGTCTCCCTTGTGCCACTGTGTCTCCCTTGTGCCACTGTGTCTCCCTTGTGCCACTGTGTCTCCCTTGTGCCACTGTGCCTCCCTTGTGCCACTGTGTCTCCCTTGTGCCACTGTGTCTCCTTTGTGCCACTGTGTCTCCCTTGTGCCACTGTGCCTCCCTTGTGCCACTGTGCCTCCCTTGTGCCACTGTGCCTCCCTTGTGCCACTGTGTCTCCCTTGTGCCACTGTGCCTCCCTTGTGCCACTGTGCCTCCCTTGTGCCACTGTGCCTCCCTTGTGCCACTGTGCCTCACTTGTGCCACTGTGGATCCCTTGTGCCACTGTGGATCCCTTGTGCCACTGTTTCTCCCTTGTGCCACTGTGTCTCCCTTGTGCCACTGTGTCTCCCTTGTGCCACTGTGTCTCCCTTGTGCCACTGTGCCTCCCTTGTGCCACTGTGTCCCCCTTGTGCCACTGTGTCTCCCTTGTGCCACTGTGGATCCCTTGTGCCACTGTGGATCCCTTGTGCCACTGTGGATCCCTTGTGCCACTGTGGATCCCTTGTGCCACTGTGGATCCCTTGTGCCACTGTGTCTTCCTTGTGCCACTGTGCCTCCCTTGTGCCACTGTGCCTCCCTTGTGCCACTGTGTCTCCCTTGTGCCACTGTGTCTCCCTTGTGCCACTGTGCCTCCTTTGTGCCACTGTGCTATCCTTGTGCCACTGTGCCTCCCTTGTGCCACTGTGCCTCCCTTGTGCCACTGTGTCTCCCTTGTGCCCTTGTGCCACTGTGTCTCCCTTGTGCCACTGTGTCTCCCTTGTGCCACTGTGCCTCCCTTGTGCCACTGTGCCTCCCTTGTGCCACTGTGCTGCCCTTGTGCCACTGTGCCTCCCTTGTGCCACTGTGTCTCCCATGAGCCACTGTGCCTCCCTTGTGTCACTGTGTCTCCCGTGTGCCACTGTGCCTCCCTTGTGCCACTGTGTCTCCCTTGTGCCACTGTGCTGCCCTTGTGCCACTGTGCCGCCCTTGTGCCACTGTGCCGCCCTTGTGCCACTGTGCCTCCCTTGTGCCACTGTGCCTCCCTTGTGCCACTGTGCTGCCCTTGTGCCACTTTGTCTCCCTTTTGCCACTGTGCCTGCCTTGTGCCACTGTGTCTCCCTTGTGCCACTGTGCCTCCCTTGTGCCACTGTGCCTCCCTTGTGCCACTGTGTCTCCCTTGTGCCACCCTTGTGCCACTGTGTCTCCCTTGTGCCACTGTGCTGCCCTTGTGCCACTGTCTCCCTTGTGCCACTGTGCCTCCCTTGTGCCACTGTGTCTCCCTTGTGCCACTGTGTCTCCCTTGTGCCACTGTGTCTCCCTTGTGCCACTGTGCTGTCCTTGTGCCACTGTGTCTCCCTTGTGCCACTGTGTCTCCCTTGTGCCACTGTGTCTCCCTTGTGCCACTGTGCTGCCCTTGTGCCACTGTGTCTCCCTTGTGCCACTGTGTCTCCCTTGTGCCACTGTGCCTCCCTTGTGCCACTGTGCCTCCCTTGTGCCACTGTGCCTCCCTTGTGCCACTGTGTCTCCCTTGTGCCACTGTGTCTCCCTTGTGCCACTGTGCCTCCTTTGTGCCACTGTGCTATCCTTGTGCCACTGTGTCTCCCTTGTGCCACTGTGTCTCCCTTGTGCCACTGTGTCTCCCTTGTGCCACTGTGTCTCCCTTGTGCCACTGTGTCTCCCTTGTGCCACTGTGCCTCCCTTGTGCCACTGTGTCTCCCTTGTGCCACTGTGTCTCCCTTGTGCCACTGTTTCTCCCTTGTGCCACTGTTTCTCCCTTGTGCCACTGTGTCTCCCTTGTGCCACTGTGCCTCCCTTGTGCCACTGTGCCTCCCTTGTGCCACTGTGCCTCCCTTGTGCCACTGTGCCTCCCTTGTGCCACTGTGGATCCCTTGTGCCACTGTGGATCCCTTGTGCCACTGTGGATCCCTTGTGCCACTGTGCCTCCCTTGTGCCACTGTGCCTCCCTTGTGCCACTGTGCCTCCCTTGTGCCACTGTGCCTCCCTTGTGCCACTGTGCATCCCTTGTGCCACTGTGCCTCCCTTGTGCCACTGTGCCTCCCTTGTGCCACTGTGCATCCCTTGTGCCACTGTGCATCCCTTGTGCCACTGTGCATCCCTTGTGCCACTGTGCCTCCCTTGTGCCACTGTGCCTCCCTTGTCCCACTGTGACTCCCTTGTCCCACTGTGTCTCCGTTGTGCCACTGTGTCTCCCTTGTGCCACTGTGTCTCACTTGTGCCACTGTGCCGTCCTTGTGCCACTGTGCCGTCCTTGTGCCACTGTGCCGTCCTTGTGCCACTGTGCCTCCCTTGTGCCACTGTGCCTCCCTTGTGCCACTGTGTCTCCCTTGTGCCACTGTGTCTCCCTTGTGCCACTGTGTCTCCCTTGTGCCACTGTGCCTCCCTTGTGCCACTGTGCCTCCCTTGAGCCACTGTGCTATCCTTGTGCCACTGTGTCTCCCTTGTGCCACTGTGTCTCCCTTGTGCCACTGTGCCTCCCTTGTGCCACTGTGCCTCCCTTGTGCCACTGTGCCTCCCTTGTGCCACTGTGCCTCCCTTGTGCCACTGTGCCTCCCTTGTGCCACTGTGTCTCCCTTGTGCCACTATGCTGCCCTTGTGCCACTGTGCTGCCCTTGTGCCACTGTGCTGCCCTTGTGCCACTGTGCCTCCCTTGTGCCACTGTGTCGCCATTGTGCCACCCTTGTGCCACTGTGTCTCCCTTGTGCCACTGTGCTTCCCTTCTGCCACTGTGTCTCCCTTGTGCCACTGTGCCTCCCTTGTGCCACTGTGCCTCCCTTGTGCCACTGTGCTTCCCTTCTGCCACTGTGTCTCCCTTGTGCCACTGTGCCTCCCTTGTGCCACTGTGTCTCCCTTGTGCCACTGTGCTGCCCTTGTGCCACTGTGCTGTCCTTTTGCCACTGTGTCTCCCTTGTGCCACTGTGTCTCCCTTGTGCCACTGTGTCTCCCTTGTGCCACTGTGCCTCCCTTGTGCCACTGTGCCTCCCTTGTGCCACTGTGCCTCCCTTGTGCCACTGTGCCTCCCTTGTGCCACTGTGCTGCCCTTGTCCCACTGTCTCCCTTGTGCCACTGTGCTGCCCTTGTGCCACTGTGTCTCCCTTGTGCCACTGAGTCTCCCTTGTGCCACTGTGCCTCCCTTGTGCCACTGTCCCTCCCTTGTGCCACTGTCCCTCCCTTGTGCCACTGTCCCTCCCTTGTGCCACTGTCCCTCCCTTGTGCCACTGTGCCTCCCTTGTGCCACTGTGCCTCCCTTGTGCCACTGTGCCTCCCTTGTGCCACCGTGCCTCCCTTGTGCCACTGTGTCTCCCTTGTGCCACTGTGCTGTCCTTTTCCCACTGTGCCTCCCTTGTGCCACTGTGCCTCCCTTGTGCCACTGTGTCTCCCTTGTGCCACTGTGCCTCCCTTGTGCCACTGTGCCTCCCTTGTGCAACTGTGTCTCCCTTGTGCCACTGTGGATCCCTTGTGCCACTGTGGATCCCTTGTGCCACTGTGCCTCCCTTGTGCCACTGTGCCTCCCTTGTGCCACTGTGTCTCTCTTGTGCCACTGTGGATCCCTTGTGCCACTGTACCTCCCTTGTGCCACTGTGCTGTCCTTGTGCCACTGTGCTGTCCTTGTGCCACTGTGTCTCCCTTGTGCCACTGTGCCTCCCTTGTGCCACTGTGCTTCCCTTGTGCCACTGTGCCTCCCTTGTGCCACTGTGTCTCCCTTGTGCCACTGTGCTGCCCTTGTGCCACTGTGTCTCCCTTGTGCCACTGTGCCTCCCTTGTGCCACTGTGCCTCCCTTGTGCCACTGTGTCTCCCTTGTGCCACTGTGCTGCCCTTGTGCCACTGTGTCTCCCTTGTGCCACTGTGCTGTCCTTGTGCCACTGTGTCTCCCTTGTGCCACTGTGCTGTCCTTGTGCCACTGTGCCTCCCTTGTGCCACTGTGCCTCCCTTGTGCCACTGTGTCTCCCTTGTGCCACTGTGCTGCCCTTGTGCCACTGTGTCTCCCTTGTGCCCCTTGTGCCACTGTGCCTCCCTTGTGCCACTGTGTCTCCCTTGTGCCACTGTGCCTCCCTTGTGCCACTGTGTCTCCCTTGTGCCACTCTGCTGCCCTTGTGCCAATGTGTCCCCCTTGTGCCACTGTGCCTCCGTTGTGCCACTGGGCTGCCCTTGTGCCACTGTGTCTCCCTTCTGCCACTGTGTCTCCCTTGTGCCACTGTGTCTCCCTTGTGCCAATGTGCCTCCCTTGTGCCACTGTGTCTCCCTTGTGCCACTGTGTCTCCCTTGTGCCACTGTGTCTCCCTTGTGCCACTGTCTCTCCCTTGTGCTTTCCTTGTGCCACTGTGCCTCCCTTGTGCCACTGTGTCTCCGTTGTGCCACTGTGCCTCCCTTGTGCCACTGTGCTATCCTTGTGCCACTGTGTCTCCCTTGTGCCACTGTGTCTCCCTTGTGCCACTGTGCCTCCCTTGTGCCACTGTGCCTCCCTTGTGCCACTGTGCCTCCCTTGTGCCAATGTGTCTCCCTTGTGCCACTGTGCCTCCCTTGTGCCACTGTGTCTCCCTTGTGCCACTGTGCTGCCCTTGTCCCACTGTGCCTCCCTTGTGCCACTGTGCCTCCCTTGTGCCACTGTGTCTCCCTTGTGCCACTGTGTCTCCCTTGTGCCAATGTGTCTCCCTTGTGCCACTGTGTCTCCCTTGTGCCACTGTGTCTCCCTTGTGCCACTGTGCCTCCCTTGTGCCACTGTGCCTCCCTTGTGCCACTGTGCCTCCCTTGTGCCACTGTGCCTCCCTTGTGCCACTGTGCCTCCCTTGTGCCACTGTGTCTCCCTTGTGCCACTGTGCCTCCCTTGCGCCACTGTGCCTCCCTTGTGCCACTGTGTCTCCCTTGTGCCAATGTGTCTCCCTTGTGCCACTGTGTCTCCCTTGTGCCAATGTGTCTCCCTTGTGCCACTGTGTCTCCCTTGTGCCACTGTGTCTCCCTTGTGCCACTGTGCCTCCCTTGTGCCACTGTCTCCCTTGTGCCACTGTGCCTCCCTTGTGCCACTGTGTCTCCCTTGTGCCACTGTGCCTCCCTTGTGCCACTGTGTCTCCCTTGTGCCACTGTGCCTCCCTTGTGCCACTTGCCTCCCTTGTGCCACTTGCCTCCCTTGTGCCACTGTGCCTCCCTTGTGCCACTGTGCCTCCCTTGTGCCACTGTGCCTCCCTTGTGCCACTGTGCTGTCCTTGTGCCACTGTGCCTCTCTTGTGCCACTGTGCCTCCCTTGTGCCACTGTGCCTCCCTTGTGCCACTGCGCCTCCCTTGTGCCACTGTGTCTCCCTTGTGCCACTGTGCCTCCCTTGTGCCACTGTGCCTCCCTTGTGCCACTGTGCCTCCCTTGTGCCACTGTGCCTCCCTTGTGCCACTGTGCCTCCCTTGTGCCACTGTGCCTCCCTTGTGCCACTGTGTTGTCCTTGTGCCACTGTGTTGTCCTTGTGCCACTGTGCCTCCCTTGTGCCACTGTGCCTCCCTTGTGCCACTGTGCCTCCCTTGTGCCACTGTGTCTCCCTTGTGCCACTGTGTCTCCCTTGTGCCACTGTCTCCCTTGTGCCACTGTGCCTCCCTTGTGCCACTGTGTCTCCCTTGTGCCACTGTGCCTCCCTTGTGCCACTGTGTCTCCCTTGTGCTACTGTGCCTCCCTTGTGCCACTGTGTCTCCCTTGTGCTACTGTGCCTCCCTTGTGCCACTGTGTCTCCCTTGTGCCACTGTGCCTCCCTTGTGCCAGTGCCTCCCTTGTGCCACTGTGCTGCCCTTGTGCCACTGTGCTGTCCTTGTGCTACTGTCTCCCTTGTGCCACTGTGCTGCCCTTGTGCCACTGTGTCTCCCTTGTGCCACTGTGTCTCCCTTGTGCCACTGTGTCTCCCTTGTGCCACTGTGCTGGCCTTGTGCCACTGTGCTGGCCTTGTGCCACTGTGCTGGCCTTGTGCCACTGTGCTGCCCTTGTGCCACTGTGTCTCCCTTGTGCCACTGTGTCTCCCTTGTGCCACTGTGTCTCCCTTGTGCCACTGTGCTGCCCTTGTGCCACTGTGTCTCCCTTGTGCCACTGTGTCTCCCTTGTGCCACTGTGTCTCCCTTGTGCCACTGTGTCTCCCTTGTGCCACTGTGTCTCCCTTGTGCCACTGTGTCTCCCTTGTGCCACTGTGTCTCCCTTGTGCCACTGTGTCTCCCTTGTGCCACTGTGTCTCCCTTGTGCCACTGTGTCTCCCTTGTGCCACTGTGTCTCCCTTGTGCCACTGTGTCTTCCTTGTGCCACTGTGTCTCCCTTGTGCCACTGTGTCTCCCTTGTGCCACTGTGTCTCCCTTGTGCCACTGTGTCTCCCTTGTGCCACTGTGTCTTCCTTGTGCCACTGTGTCTCCCTTGTGCCACTGTGCTGCCCTTGTGCCACTGTGTCTCCCTTGTGCCACTGTGTCTCCCTTGTGCCACTGTGTCTCCCTTGTGCCACTGTGTCTCCCTTGTGCCACTGTGTCTCCCTTGTGCCTCTGTGTCTCCCTTGTGCCACTGTGTCTCCCTTGTGCCACTGTCTCCCTTGTGCCACTGTGTCTCCCTTGTGCCACTGTGTCTCCCTTGTGCCACTGTGTCTCCCTTGTGCCACTGTCTCCCCCTTGTGCCACTGTGCTGCCCTTGTGCCACTGTGTCTCCCTTGTGCCACTGTCTCCCTTGTGCCACTGTGTCTCCCTTGTGCCACTGTGCTGTCCTTGTGCCACTGTGTCTCCCTTGTGCCACTGTGCTGTCCTTGTGCCACTGTGCTGCCCTTGTGCCACTGTGTCTCCCTTGTGCCACTGTGTCTCCCTTGTGCCACTGTGTCTCCCTTGTGCCACTGTGTCTCCCTTGTGCCACTGTGCTGCCCTTGTGCCACTGTGCCTCCCTTGTGCCACTGTGTCTCCCTTGTGCCACTGTCTCCCCCTTGTGCCACTGTGCTGTCCTTGTGCCACTGTGTTGCCCTTGTGCCACTGTGTCTCCCTTGTGCCACCGTGCCTCCCTTGTGCCACTGTGTCTCCCTTGTGCCACCGTGCCTCCCTTGTGCCTCTGTGTATCCCTTGTGCCACTGTGTCTCCCTTGTGCCACTGTGTCTCCCTTGTGCCACTGTGTCTCCCTTGTGCCACTGTGTCTCCCTTGTGCCACTGTGTATCCCTTGTGCCACTGTGTCTCCCTTGTGCCACTGTGTCTCCCTTGTGCCACTGTGTCTCCCTTGTGCCACTGTGTCTCCCTTGTGCCACTGTGTCTCCCTTGTGCCACTGTGTCTCCCTTGTGCCACTGTGTCTCCCTTGTGCCACTGTGTATCCCTTGTGCCACTGTGTCTCCCTTGTGCCACTGTGTCTCCCTTGTGCCATTGTGTCTCCCTTGTGCCACTGTCTCCCTTGTGCCACTGTGCTGTCCTTGTGCCACTGTGCTGCCCTTGTGCCACTGTGTCTTCCTTGTGCCACTGTGTCTCCATTGTGCCACTGTGCTGCCCTTGTGCCACTGTGTCTCCCTTGTGCCACCGTGTCTCCCTTGTGCCACTGTGCTGTCCTTGTGCCACCGTGCCTCCCTAAGATCAGAAACACATTTCTGAAACAAAATACATGAAGAGACAAACACCTACCGTTTCTGAATTGGTGCCACTGTCTCGTTGTTGCCTTGCAAAGGCCGGCCCTCAAGGGTCCAACATTCTATCAGCTCTTGAGGCACTCTCCAATAACTAACACCTGTTGGTTAAACAAAATACTGTGTCTATATGCCGCAAGAGATATAGATCAAGGCTGACTTATCACCTAGTCACACATTAATTACGCTCAAACAGAATGAACATGATAAATGGAATTTGGAATATTTTGTTCACACTACATACAAAATATTAAAAATTGAATAAAAATATTAGCTTCTGGGCAAATTATAATATGGAATATGTTGAATCTTGGGACATATCCTTAACAAGAGGAGTAGAGTTCAGGAGCAAAGAGGTCCTTCTGCAGGGTTACACAAAAAGCTGGAGAAACTCAGCGGGTGCAGCAGCATTTAAGGAGCGAAGGAGATAGGCGACGTTTCGGGTCGAGACCCTTCTTCAGGTCCTTCTGCAGTTGCACAGGGCCCTGGTGATGCCACACCTGGAGTATTGTGTGCAGTTTTGATCTCCAAATTTGAGGAAGGCCATTCTTGCTATTGAGGGGCTGCAGCATAGGCTCACGAGGTTAATTCCCGGGATGGCGGGACTGTCATATGTTGAAAGAATGGATTGACTGGGCTTGTGTACACTGGAATTTAGAAGGATGAGAGGGAATCTCATTGAAACATATAAGATTATTAAGATATTGGACACACAAGAGGCAGGAAACATTTTTCCGATGTTGGGGGTGTCCAGAACCACGGGCCACAGTTTAAGAATAAGGGGTAGGCCATTTAGGGCGGAGACGAGGAGAAACTTTTTCACCTGTGAATCTGTGGAATTCTTTGCCTCAGAAGGCAGTGGAGGCCAATTCTCTGGATGCTTTCAAGAGGGAGTTGGAGCTGTACGTAATACCCTGACCGATGAAGGCAAGAGCTTCTTCTTCACTATCCTATGCCAGGATGTGTCTTGCCAGCTTCATGTCTCTGCACCCTTATATCTTGCTGTTCTATAACATTCTCCAGGGCTCCACTATGTACTGTGCATGTCCTGCCCCAGTTTGTCTTACCAAAATGCAACACCTTGCGTTTAGTTTAGAGATGCAGTGCACAACAGGTCCATTGGCCTACGGGTCCGTGCTGACCAGAGGTCCCCGCAAACTCACACTACCTTACACACAATAGACAAGAGGTGCAGGAGTAGGCCATTCGGCCCTTCGAGCCAGCACCGCCATTCAATGTGATCATGGCTGATCATCCCCAATCAGTACCCTGTTCCTGCCTTCTCCTCATATCCCCTGACTCCGCTATTTTTAAGAGCCCTATCTAGCTCTCTCTTGAAAGCATCCAGAGAACCTGCCTCCACCGCCCTCTGAGGCAAAGAATTCCACAGACTCACCACTCTCTGTGAGGAAAAAGTGTTTCCTCGTTTCCGTTCTAAATGGCTTACTCCTTATTCTTAAACTGTGGCCCCTCGTTCTGTACTCCCCCAACATCGGGAACATGTTTCCTGCCTCTAGTGTATCCAAGCCCTTAACAATCTTATATGTTTCAATGAGATCCCCTCTCATCCTTCTAAACTCCAGAGTGTACAAGCCCAGCTGCTCCATTCTCTCAGCATATGATAGTCCCGCAATCCCAGGAATTAACCTTGTAAATCTACACTGCACTCCCTCAATAGCAAGAATGTCCTTCCTCAAATTAGGGGACCAAAACTGCAAACAATACTCGAGGTGTGGTCTCACTAGTTCTCTGTACAACTGCAGAAGGACCCCTTTGCTCCTATATTTGATTCCTCGTGTTATAAAGGCCAACATGCCATTCGCTTTCTTCACTGCCTGCTGTACCTGCATGCTTACTTTCATAGACTGATGTACAAGGATCCCCCAGATCCTGTTGTACTTCCCCTTTTCCCAATTTGACGCCATTTAGGTAGTAATCTGCCTTCCTGTTTTTGCTGCCAAAGTGGATAACCTCACATTTATCCGCATTAAACTGCATCTGCCATGCATCTGCCCACTCCCCCAACCTGTCCAAGTCACCCTGGATTCTCATAGCATCCTCCTCACAGTTCACACTGCCACCCAGCTTTGTGTCATCTGCAAATTTGATACACGATGAGACAAGGTGGTGCAGCTGTAAATTTACAGCGATACCAAGCCAATTCCGTCTACAAACCTGTACGTCTGGCGTATGGGTGGAAATCTAAGTACCCGGAGAAAATCCATGCAGGTCACAAGGGGAAAGTGCGAACTCCGTGCAAACAGCGCCTGTAGTCATGATCGAACCTGGGTCTCTGGCACTGTAAGGGAGCAACTCTAGCACCGCACCACCGATTATCGCCTTGATTATCCAAATTAAATGCCATCTGCCGTTTCTTGGCCCATCGGTCCATTGTAACACCTTTCACTGCCCACTTTATCACCAATTTTAGCGTTATCTGCCAAATTACTAACCATGCCACCTACATTCAAAATGTTAATATAAATAACGAATCGTTTAGCCAGCACCGATTCTTGTGTTACACCACATATTAAAGGTCTCCATTCTGAAAAACAACCCTCTACCACCACCTTCTGTTTGTGTAGGAAGGAACTGTAGATGCTGGTTTATACCGAAGATAGACACAAAATGTTGGAGTAACTCAGCAGGACAGCGAGCATCTCTGGAGAGAAGGAATGGGTGACGTTTTGGGTTGCGACTGAATGACTGCTAAGTTACTCCAGCATTTTGTATCCACCACCTTCTGTTTCCTGCATTCCAGTCAATTTTGTATCCAATTAGCTAGCTCAGCCTACATTCCGTGTAATCTAACTTTTGTGACTGGCCTACCATGCAGTATCTTGTCAAATAACTAGCTATGGTCCATGTACTGCACTGTTCTCTTCAAAAAACTACATTCAATGATCATTTTTCGAGTTTGAAAGTGATAGATACAAATACGCAGCTGCTCTAAGGAAAACTACCATTTTCTTTACTTGGTGATTTATCAATAGTTGTGCCTGACACCACTCTTGCTTAATCAGGACATTTGTTTCTATCAGCTGTCTATTCCATTTCTCAACTCGGACTTGTCTCTGGTGTCACAATGTAAAGCTAATGCTTTGGGTAACACGTGGAATTAATAGTGCAGGAGGGAACTGCAGATGCAAAGGTGTAGAGACGCGAAGGCAATGGTGGATGTGCGAACAAGGTGGAGGGAGGGTGAGGCTGTCCACGAGGGGGAGGGAAGGCGATGGCTCACGTGACGACAAGAGAGGGAGAGATGATGAGAGGGGGCCTTGGGTGGGAGGGAGTGAAGTGGAGTTGGGAGGGCCAGGGTGAGGGAAGGCCAGGACAGGCACAATATTTGTTGTTGGTGAGCTTGAATGAGCTGGGTGGTGCAGCTGTAAATTCTCGTTTCATCAATGATTAATATCTCTACATCTGAATCTGGTCTTGAGTCATATTGTACCCCCATGCCACTGGACCAAGCAGTCACTCAATCAAGGATCTCTGGTAGAAGATATGTAACAGCTCCCTTCAAAGCTACCACTCACACACCTTTTCCGCTCCCTGGTATGAAGTTTCAAAGCTGGAATATCAGGATAGTTCCAACTGATAATTTCAATATCACTCCATTTTAATAGTCCAAGACCCCCCCACACTTTGACATTGACATTGCTGCACCACACGACAGGAAGGGGGGCAGCAATGTCAGGGGACAAGGGTGCACATTCTTTTGCAAGAGAAGCTCCGCCTGCATTGAATGAGCTTTGCCATCACAAATGTGTTAGTCCAGCATCTCAAGAACTACCCTGTGAGATAAGTGAGCAATCTACAACCCTGCAGATCACTCTAGCGTGGAGCCAGGACTCAACCATCGACAGCCAATACCTGGAAAGTTTGAGTGGTGCCACGCAGGCTTTCTGCGTTGAATTTGTGAAAATCTAAATGCGCACTCCAGATCCTGTAGGATGACTTCAATGCCTGGTTGGAAGAGACACAAACCTCTGGCAAGGAGTGTGGACAAAGACCTGAAGAAAGCCACCTCTAATGAGCACGCAATAACCAAATGCATGGGCCAAGGTTCTGCCATAATCAATACCGTAGTGTTGGAAAAGGCAAGCACAAGGCGCGTGGCAATACTGCAACTTCAGCAATTGGCACTGCAGGGTTGTCAACTGTTGTTGTCAGCTGTTGCAACAGATCCGACTGACTGCACTAATCTGCTCTGTCATCCCCAAAACAATGATGGCTGAAACTTTGCCACAGGAGGGTCAAAGCCAAACCTTTTCTCAGATAATGTCTGGCAGACAACATGGTAACCGACCAACAGGAGTTGCAGCATGCCCAATGGCTGGACAATCCTGAAGTCCACCATTAGAACGGGCCGGAACAGGGTACTGATTGGGGATGATCAGCCATGATCACATTGAATGGCGATGATGGCTCGAAGGGCCGAATGGCCTACTCGTGCACCGATTGTCTATTGCTTATAAGAACAGCCAGGAGATTTAACTGATTACAAACACGTCTTCTCAGATTAGAAGCTCCATCACAACTCGGTGGAGGGAAAATAGCCTGATATCTGAGATTTGTTTTTAAATAACCAATAATAGATGGCGATGGGAAGGACAGATAAGAGTGTCATGTAGCGATACTTCAATGTTGTCAAGACCATATACTGCTCAAATATCCAAGAGCCCACCCTCCTAACAGCCAAGAATAGAGGAGAGTTCCCAAATACCCTTGGCAATATCTTGCAGCATACTACCCAGCCCAGGCTTGCTGCCTCTCCAGCCAATCAAGTTAAAATTGCCATAAACCACCAAACACCAAGGCTATTGGGAGTAGGCTATATTCATATTTAAGTTTTAAAACGTGGCGATGATGAAATTCAGACACAAAGTCGCAGCCTCCTCTCTCACACCACGACAGAGTAGAAGCACACAAACTGCAGCTGCAACATAATTGTGACTAACTTCATGAATGGAGACATATTGCGATAACTACAAAGGAGTCTACTTGCAAGTTTCACCAAGATCCTCCTGATCCAGCTCCTCCCAGTGACTGAATAACTGCTGGCCCAATCAGTGTGATCTGTGCCTATCAAGAGGTATAATGAGCGTGATCATCAAGACTCCACCTTCATAATCCCAAGAGAAACGCAGGGAGCAGTATCAATCAATATCTGTTACCTTACAAAAGGCTTTGATCTGTCACTCGGTTGGAACTGTGAGTCCCTTTCAGATTCGGCCTCAAAGACTTGCATCCATTCTACATCTGTGACGTGAGGCCATATAGATTTGAAATTCCATGCAGTAGGTCCAACACAGATTCCTAACAATGCAGATTGGAGTCATCAAGGCTGGAGCACTGATGCTTTTCTCCGTCTTTCTAGCCTCAAAATTGCATCTCATTTCTAACAAGCTTCCCGCTGGACTTGAACTAATCTATAGGCGGAATGATTGAACCTACATCTCCTCCATTCTAGAAAAAAAAATGTCAGTCCAATCTCAGTAAACGAGCTGCAAGATAAGCTTGTGTTGATACATTCTGAAGCATCAACAAGAATGGTCCCTACATTAAATATTCACAAAACCCCTCTGCCAATTTCCAAAACACCAATCTGGGGAATAGTGTCCATAACGAGATGTTGGAAAACAAAGATCGCTTCCATAGCCCAGCAGCCACCTTTCAGAGGAGGCCAACATCTGGAATTCACCATTACCTTCAGAGTGCCATCACAGCTTTTATCAGGTAAAGAGTTCAAAGATCAAGACCTTAAATCCAGCATTACACTAATTGTGGCCAAGTCATTATGACCCACCCAGCTCCTGAAACATGGACTATCTACAGCAGGCAGCACAAAGTGCCTGAGAAGTATCAACAACAGTGCACCTGAAAAGTCCCCCAAATCTATCACCAGGATATGCAACCCAAAATCCTCTTCAACGTCAACATCCCCATCTTTGAGACTATAAAAACACTCAAGCTGGTCTGAGGGGCAGTCCATGTCATATGTCTGATATTAAACACTAGAGACAGATACTGCAATAGAGGATTGTAGAAAGGCTTCAAGGTTTTGGATGTCTCTTTGATAAAATGCAACATCTTCATAATCCAGTGGGAATCATCCAGGATGGCTTTAAATGAAGGAGCCATCCAGGATGGCTTTAAGTACCTTGAATCATTTGTTGGAAGCACACAGAAGCACGGCATCACCTCTTCCTTTGTATCCACCCACATATCATGAACCTGCTGTCACCACATGAACCACCACAGAGCCTGCAGATTCCACAATGGCCTTACGCGCCATTTCAGAACCCACAGACCTGGAGCGGAAGGAAATACATCATTTTGGATACTGCCCGAGGAGAAGAAGAATTCTGTGAGCAACATTTCCATTTAATCCCTGTTAGAATAGTTTGAAACTGGACACTCAGCAGAAGACACACTGATATTTTAAATCCTATCCATCCCGGCTAGATGTCAGACTAATAAAGAGAAATTATCTAGGCAGTGAATGCATGTGTATTGCTACTTTCTGCAATTCTTAACTTTCAGGTTTAATCCTACTCCTCTGCAAAACAATCTGTAATTTGACATGCAGTTGATGAATATTGTCCCTTTCCCTTGGTTTCCAACAGTTGACCTTTGTGATAATCATCCATCATGGGAAATAAGAGTGGAAGAAACATATCTACAGATGCAGCTGGTGTGGAAATTGGTGTCATTCCAAAGCATGATTTCAGATACATATGAGCTCTACAGCTCACCTTCACAGTGTTTAATGTTTTTATGTTGACATGAAGGATAAGTACCTCGTCCCTCCCAAGAGTCAAAAGCATCCATCATTTTCTTCAGCTCACCAGCTGAGTAGTAGCTCCATATGTATTGTAGATTGTTCCCAGCTTCCCTGCAAACACAGAAATATGAAGCAGTGGGATACTTGGACATTCAACCTCAACTGCAGGACAGCTGAGATGTGATGTGATAAATTGCTAATGCTGTACCTGTCGTAAATCATTGATACCTTGTACTCTCATGGACTGGCATTAAAATGATGCCTGTTTGAAGAAGGCACCAGTGGATGAGGGAAGGGTGGGCCTTGGGAAGAGGATGCAGGTGCTAGGTGATTGTGGGGCACAAAAGCGTTCAGTGGTCTGGGGTTATAGTGGCAATCTAGAGGAAGGGCATGAGGCCAAACTAAGGTGAAGGCATGAGAGATAGGTTGAGCATGGTCAAGACCAAGGAGTGTGTGAGTGGCAAAGGAGTGTATAGGCCTCTGGTGAGACCACATCTGGAGTATTGTGTCCAGTTTTGATCTCCTAATTTGAGGAAGGACATCCTTGTGATTGAGGCAGTGCAGCGTAGGTTCACGAGATTGATCCCTGGGATGGCGGGGCTGTCATATGGGCGAGTCCAGAACCAGGGGCCAGTCTTAGAATAGTCGTGAATTTGTGGAATTCCCTGCAACAGAGGGCAGTGGAGACCAAGTCACTGGATGGATTTAAGAGAAAGTTAGATAGAGCTCTAGGGGCTAGTGGAATCAAGGGATATGGGGAGAATGCAGGCACGGGTTATTGATTGGGGACGATCAGCCATGATCACAATGAATGGCGGTGCTGGCTCAAAGGGCCGAATGGCCTCTTCCTGCACCTATCTTCTATGTTTCTATGACTGGAGGACAGGATGTGGTATAGGTAAGGGATATGAGGTGTAGGGGGGAGCAAAAGGGACAGGGAGAGACTGGCAAGGGAGTTGCAACAGGTGAGAGAGGCTGCAGGAGGATGAGGTAGAAGGGAGGCAATATGTTAAAAAGAGGAGAAACATGACAGTGAATTTTATATGCATTTATAATCAATGACACAAGGTTAGTGTTATGTGATCAGTGGACTGCTATTATAAATTTAAATGTTAACTGCTGGTTAACTATATCAACTAAATTGTCTACTCAGAGTACTATTTAATAAAATGGCAATTGTGTTCAATGAGTAGACTTCAGGAAGAACAAAACAGAACTGGTACCACTAATCATCAGAGGGGACTGTGTGGAGAGGGTGGCGGATTTCCGCTTCCTGGGAATCCATATTGAGGAGGACCTGACGTGGAGCGTGAACACCTCTGCGCTGCTGAAAAAGGTCCAGCAGAGACTGCACTTCCTGAGGGTGCTCAGGAAGAATAACATCACACAGAGACTGCTGCTGTCCTTTTATCGGTGCTCTATTGAGAGCATCCTAACATACTGTGTATGCGTGTGGTACACCAGCTGCACAGCAGCTCAGAGGAAAGCGCTCCAGAGGGCCATTGACAGCGCCCAGAGGATTGTCGGCTGCCCTCTCCTTACCTTGGAGGACTTACACAGTTCCCGCTGCATCAAAAAATCCCAGAATATTATAAAGGACATTTCCCACCCCGGACACTCCCTGTTTGAACTGTTGCCGTCAGGCAGACGGTACAGATCTACAAGGACAAGGACAAACAGATTTAAAAACAGTTTTTACCCCACTGCTACAAAGGCACTAAATGTAGCCAAGGAACGCGGGGACTAAGGGACTGTGGTTGGTACACTGTGAAATCGACAGAAGGATGTAGGGTTGGCTGTTTATGCGTGGCTATGTTCATATTTCATATTTATTTTAGTTGTTTATCTTTTTTAATATTTTACCTTGTATGTATCGTTAGCTTTTATGGTATGAATGTTGCACTGACTGGCTGACATTTTTAAATTTCGTTGTACATGGTCCATGTTACAATGACAATAAAGAAACTATTCTATTCTATTCTATTGTTATGCAATTCAAATTTAAACTCCTCAAATGTTTTTTTTAATTTAATTTTTTTAAATATTTTTATTAGAAGCAATGTGTATTGTCCACAGTATAACAGTTCTTCAAATACAAATTTAACTTGTTTCAAAAATTATACAAATATTACAAAATAATTTATGTATGCTTCTGTTTTTTTTTGGAAAGTAAAGAAGTAAAAGAATAGATCTATAATCAATAGAGATGGTGATTAAATAATAATGATTATGAGTATATAAGAAAAAAAATTAAAAAAGACAAAAAAATATATTAAAATAAACAAATAAGAATAAAAAACAATTATTATATAATTGAAAAATGAAGTCTACATCTTAACAATGAATGGAGCAATTTCACATTACAATATCTATAGAGATGTGTATACAAATCCCAGAATATATCTTTTCATCTAATCCTACACCAGGGTACTTATTAAGTTACAATGCTGAGCTCAGCTAGCCCTTTAAATAATCAATGAATGGAGACCATATTTGTTCAAAAAGTTTGTATTTGTCCATTAGGACAAAACCTAATTCTCTCCAAATGCAACGTCTCCAACATTTCCACTGTCCACATTTTGATTGTGGGGGATAATGTTCCCTTCCAGAATTTTAATATTCATTTTTTTCCAATTATCAAACAGTAATCAAGAAAATTTCTTTGACTTACTGTTAATATTAGGCTTGAATCAGGAACTCCTAATATTATTAGCTTTAGATCGGGGTCCAATTTAGTTTTAAGAACTTCAGAAATGATTGTAAAAATATCAGCCCAATAACTATTACGTTTTATCCATGTTACAAAACTATGCGTTGTTAGCTTCTAAATTCTGACATTTATCGCAAATAGAAGAGATGTTAGGAAAAATTCGATTTAATTTCGTATTTGAATATTGGAATCTATGTAATACTTTAAATTGTATCAAGGTATGTCTGGCATTTAACGAGCAACGGTCTATACGTTGTAAATTTTCTTCCCAAGTGTCTTTCATTATATATAGAACTATTTCATTTTCCCATATATGTCGGTATGATTCTGTTGTTGTGACTTCCCTATCCAAAAGAGTATTATATATGTACGCTATTAGTTTTTCTGTATTTGGATGCTTGTTAAGCCATTCATCCAGTAATCCTGGTTCTCTATTCTTATAGTCTTGCAATGTTTGACTTGATATAGTCTCTAATTTGTAAATACCTAAACAAGTTATTTGGGTGCAATCCATAGATATCTTTTAACTCTTGAAATGAGAGAAATGTTCCTTTCCTGTAAAGGTGTTCTATCCTTATAATTCCTAAATGTTTCCAGTGTCTAAACCCCTTATCCAATATAGAAGGTTTAAATAAGGGGTTATTCATAATTGGTAAACAAAGCGACATATTATCCAAATGTAAAGTCTGAACTATTTGTTTCCAAATACGTCTATTGCTATGAATTATAGGGTTTTCCCCCTAAGGTTTTTTTTGTACTTCCCTTGGAGCAAAAAGAATCGAACTTGTATCAAACGGTAAACAGTCTTCCTTTTCCATCTTTAGCCACGCTGGTTCCTGATCCATTTTTACCAACCAAAAATTCATATTCTTAATCTGAACCGCCCAAAAATAATATAAAAAAAGGTAATGCTAATCCTCCATTTATCTTAGATGTACATAAGTGTTTTTTACTTATTCTGTGATTTTTATAATCCCAAATACAGCTGTTAACAATAGAATCGATTTTTTTTTTTAAGTTTCAGCGAGGTATAAAGGGATAGCTTGAAATAAATATAATAATTGTGGTAAAAAGATCATTTTTATAGCATTTATACTGCCAATCATTGATAGTGGTAGTGTTTTCCAGTACAGAATATTCTTTTTTAGTTTATTCAATAACAGGGGATAATTTGATTTGAATAAAAAATTATAAGATTTGGATACATTAATTCCTAGATATTTAAATTTGTCTGTAACTATTTTAAACGGGAATTGTTGTAATATATTTGATTTCATTCCATTTATAGGCATGATTTCACTTTCATTCCAATTAATTCTATATCCTGAAAATGTACCAAACTTAGTTATAACATTAAGTAGATTAGGAATACTAATCTCCGGTTTTGTAATATATATTAAAACATCGTCTGAATATAAAGATATTTTATTCGTTGTGGTATTGGTATTGTATCCATATATTTCTGGGTCTGATCTAATCCTTTCGGCTAATGGTTCAATCGCAAGAGCAAATAATAAGGGTGATAACGGACATCCTTGTCTACAACCCCTAAAGAGATTAAATTTGGCTGATAACATTTGATTTGTTAATATTCTTGCTGTTGGGTTGGAGTATAAAATTTTAACCCATTTACAAAATCTATCCCCCAGTTAAAATTTCTGCATTATCGAATAAGTAAGGCCATTCAACCTGGTCGAAGGCTTTTTTCACATCTAGTGAAATGACAGCTAATTCAATATCATTAATTATTTTTGAATATATATTGAATAGACGTCTCAAGTTATAAGTGGAATAACGTTTGGGAATAAAGCCTGTTTGATCATGATGTATTAGTTTATTAATCACTAAACTTAACCTTTGAGATAAAATTTTAGTTAATATTTTTTGATCAGTATTTAGAAGAGCAATTGCTCTATAATTGCTCTAAATCCAGGATCTTCCAGATCCTTATCTACTTTAGGAATGAGTGTGACTGTAGACTCATTTAGAGTTTCTGGCAACTTTCCTTGTTCGTAAGCATATTTATATATTGTTTCTAAACGTGGGGAAATCAAGCCGTGAAACTTCTTATGAAATCAAGTCGTGAAACTTCTTATAAAATTCAACACTTAGAACTTAAACTCCTCAATTGTTGTCAGTAAATCCACGTGTGGTCTTTGAAAAGGAATTAAGGAGGCAGAATTATCTGCTTTCTTTTGATTACATCTAACAGTTATTAATCCTAACATTCGTTATGCAAAGTAAACGAAACATGCAGGGAATAGTGCAAATGGATCGCACAAATCAACCACATACCTCTTAAAGATACTTTTGCTTTTTATTCTGCATCCCAGCTGTTTTTCAATGGCTGCAATCCCTTCGATCTTTGATGCGAATACACCCAGGATTTTGCTTTCACAGCTGGCACCACAAGTATTGAGATAGTGCAAGATCCACACCATGGGATTTGTACAGATTAAACCATAGGAGTCACACATGTCCGTTAGTGCCTGTATATAGTAAGGACAAACAAAGTATTTTGAATCTAAAAAACTTACATATTTCTCTTGTGAATGCATATGTCAAACATTTATTAAATTAGGAGAGTTAGCAATTTTTTTTGATCCTCAAGGATTTCATACATGGGAAAAAAACATAGGATATTTATGTCATTCTGGGTTTCCGGGAGCACTTTAGGATGCAGTAATGTGCCCACAACTAGACTGCTGGGCTACAGAAATGTGATTGTCATTGCCTTGGCCAAGATGAAATTAATGATTCACAAACCAAAGTCAGCACAATAGATCAAAGCAAACATAAACATGTAATTTTGAGGATAATTAATTGGGAGCTGGTTCTTTACATCATGTATAGGCTCAGAGGACCATACTGGAATAGGTTATAAACCGCAAGATAGACACAAAAAGCTGGAGTAACTCAGCGGATCAGACAGCATTTCTGGAGAAAAGGAATAGGTGACATTTCAGGTCGAGACCCTTTCTCAGATCTCTTCAGGAAACTCTACCTATCCCCTTCCTGACTAAACAAATATTTAGGATATCTTCAGCGCAGGACGAGCAAAGTTAAACTTCTCCATCTCCAAGAGACTGAAGTCTATTAGAGATTGTTGTTTTCCTTGATCACATTACAATGTAGGAGACAGATATCTCAGGAAATTGTGCCCCTTTCAGTCGTTAAGCTTATTCTTAGTGAAGTCCACATGCGGTCACTGGGGAATTACTGCTCTTTACTGGATACCATCTACTTTAGAATAACGTTTAAAAACACAGACTTCAAAAGATAGGTATACAGAATTATATACTTAAAACCACCATAGTTCTAGATTATGGTTATAGTGGTGGCATCTGTGTAGTGTTAGAATAACATTGAAAGGAATGATATTGTGTAGCATCAGATTGACTGTACGTTAATACAGTGCCCTCCATAATGTTTGGGACAAAGACCCATCATTTATTTATTTGCCTCTGTACTCCACAATTTGAGATTTGTAATAGAAAAAAAAATCACATGTGGTTAAAGTGCACATTGTCAGATTTTAATAAAGGCCATTTTTATACATTTTGGTATCACCATGTAGAAATTACAGCTATGTTTATACATAGACCCCCCCCCCATTTCAGGGCACTATAGTGTTTGGGACACATGTCTTCACAGGCGTTTGTAATTGCTCAGGTAGACAAAAATGCTGGAGAAACTCAGCGGGTGCGGCAGCATCTATGGAGTGAAGGAAATAAGCAATGTTTTGGGTCGAGACCCTTCTTCAGACTGATGCCCAGGTGCTCAGGAATTGCTCAGGTGTGTTTAATTGCCTCCTTGATGTAGGTATAAGAGAGCTCTCAGCACCTCATCTTTCCTCCAGTCTTTCCATCACCTTTGGAAACTTTTATTGCTGTTTATCAACATGAGGACCAAAGTTGTGCCAGGGAAAGCCAAATAAGCCATTATGAGTGAGAAACAATAATAAAACTGTCAGATAGAGACATCAGCCAAACCTTAGGCTTACCAAAATCAACTGTTTGGAACATCATTAAGATGAAAGAGAGCACTGGTGAGCAAAGGGACTGGCAGGCCATGGAAGACCTACACAGCTGATGACAGAAGAATTATTTCTATAGAAACATAGAAAATAGGTCCAGGAGGTGGCCATTTGGCCCTTCGAGCCAACAGCGCCATTCCTTGTGGTCATGGCTGATCGTCCACAATCAGTAACCCGTGCCTGCGTTCTCCCCATATCCCTTGATTCCACTAGCCGCTAGAGCTCTATCTAACTCTAGATAATCTATAATTTTTTAAAAAAACCCAAACACCTTCTGGAGACCCAAAGACAGATCAGAACACTCTTCAGGAGTCAAGTGTGGATTTGTCAATGACCACTGTCCGAGAAGACTTCATGAACCAAAATACAGAGGCTACACTGCAAGATGCAAACCACTGGTTAGCCGCAAATATTGGATGGCCAGGTTGCAGTTTGCCAAGAAGTACTTAAAAGAGCAACCACAGCTCTGGGAAAAGGTCTTGTGGACAGATGAGACAAAAATTAACATATCAGAGAGAGGGCAAGAGCAAAGTATAGAGGAGAGAAGGAACTGCCCAAGATCCAAAGCATACCACCACATCTGTAAAACATGGTGGTGGGGGTGTTATGGCCTGGGCAGTTATGGCTGCT
Organism: Raja brachyura; assembly: GCA_963514005.1. The sequence goes on along the minus strand of OY740787.1, from coordinate 94,186,525 downwards.
GAAAGTACTGGCTCACTTATTTTAATTGATGATACAACTGCTGACGGTAGTAGCAAAATGAATTCTGAAGTGTATAGACACATCCTATCTGCTCAAGTTCAAACAAATGCCTCAAATCTCATTGTTCATTCTACAGCAAGACAATGATCCCAAACATACTGCTAAAGCAACAAAGGAGATTTTTTAACTAAAAAATTGTCAATTCTTGAGTGGCCAAGTCAATCACCCGATCTGAACCCAATTGAGCATGCCTTTTATATGCTGAATAGAAAACTGAAGGTGACTAGCCCCCAAAACAAGCATAAGCTAAAGATACTATAGCTGCAATACAGGCCTGGCAGAGCATCACCAGAGAAGACACCCAGCAACTGGTGATGTCCATGAATCGCAGATTTCGAGCAGTCATTGCATGCAAAGAAGATGCAACGAAATGCTAAACATGACTACTTTCATTTACATGACATTGCTGTGTCCCAAACATTATGGTTCCCTGAAATGGGGGGGACAATGTATAAATACAGTTGTAATTTCTACATGGTGAAACCAAAATGTATAAAAATGGCCTGAATCTGACAATGTGCACTTTAACCACATGTGATTTTTTCTGTTACAAATCTCAAATTGTGGAGTACAGAGACAAAGAAATAAATAATGCCCAAACATTATGGAGGGCACTGTGTGTGATTTTATCATGATGGGCCTTCTGGAATTAGCAGTTGACTGAGCAATAAGAGACAACTACACCAAGAACTATGAACTGGCGATGCATGTAGTAGGAATGAGTTCAGTTCAGTTCAGGATGTAATCTGTCTAGATCACTCGAGTGTCCCATCCCTAACCCAGGGGCCGGCTGTAGATATATAACATATAACCATATAACAATTACAGCACGGAAACAGGCCTTCTCGGCCCTTCCAGTCCGTGCCGACCATTTATTGTCCCCTAGTCCCATTTACCTGCACTCAGACCATACCCCTCCATTCCCTTCCCGTCCATATACCTATCCACTTTACTTTTAAATGTTAAAATCGATCCTGCCTCCACCACTTCTGCTGGAAGCTCATTCCACACAGCCACCACTCTCTGAGTAAAGAAGTTCCCCCTCATGTTACCCCTAAACCTCTGTCCCTTAATTCTCATGTCATGCCCTCTTGTTTGAATCTTCCCTACCCTCAATGGGAAAAGCTTATCCACGTCAACTCTGTCTATCCCTTTCATCATTTTAAATTCCTCAATCAAGTCCCCCCTTAACCTTCTGCGCTCCAAAGAATAAAGACCTAACTTGTTCAACCTAGACGTCTGGCCCGACGGGACACCGGCCCCCAGGTGCACCGGCAGCAAGAACCCACAGACCCACAGCCAGCGCCAACTCCAGCCCAACCCCGCTCCAACTCCAGAGGAATCCGCTCCCCCATGGGCCGCTATGACGGGGTGCCAGTCCGCCCACGGCCTGGCCGAGCTGCCCCTACGGTACTCACTGCCACTTCATCCAGCCGGCGGCTGGCCATCTTTAGCAGGACCTCGGAATCGGACTGAGGGGAGGGGGATGGAGGTGGAGGGCTGTCGGTCAACCCAGCAGGACAGGCAGAGCCGAGCTAGAGCCAGTGGCAAGTCCAGAGTCGCCCAGCCACCCCGGACACCTCCGGACAGGGAGGGGACACCGGGGAGGGGACACCGGGGAGGGGACGGGGATGGTCCAGCATCAACAAGAGCAGCCCGATCACCGATGAAACGCGATGAAACACAAGCCTGCACGCAATGCACCACCACCGTTGCCGAGACTTTATAGCGAGTGACCTGGGCACGTGCAGTCAGAATACTGAACTCGCTTATTCAGATGAGACTAAAGTTTCATCCACAGGCAGCATTTCTGACAGTGCAGTACTTCTTCTGTGTGGCTCTGAAATATCAAGCTATGATCTGCATCCGAGTGATCCACAATCTCTTTTTTCAGGAGACAGTGAGCCATGATAAGAACACCAGAATGATCGCTGGGCCGTGGCTATCCTCCACTCCGCAGAACCCGAACAGGGAGCAGGAAAGCTGCTGAGCCTGGCCCTTACTCGACCAGAGTGTGAATGGAGTCGGTGACGGCAGACGGAAGAATAAATGGCTGATAAGTGGATCCGGGGTCTTGCCTTCGTTGCCCTAGAGCTCGGTTGCGAGAGACGACAATGGGGCATAACGGCTGATGGTGGCCGGGCTATGAGAGGGATGATAGATCACTGGACAATCGGGATCAAGGTGATGGATGGGTGGAGGCCCTGCAGCCTAGTAGGCGGCCCTTTATGGCCAGCTGCAACTTGGACTTTGAAATGACGTTAAAACCTGGTGACTCTTGTATACGGTCTCTGGACTATTTCTATACACTTTGTACTTTATCTGGGATTGTGTTTATGTATAGTAATAATTTACTAAATTGGATGCAAAAATTCCTGCACCACCCATATTAAAGCAACGACCAAGAAAGCACACTGACGCCTGTACTTCCTAAGAAGGCTTGGGAGATTTTGCATGTCCCGTACAACTCTCAGTAACTTCTACAGATGCACCACAGAAAGCATTTTATCAGGATGCATCACAGCTTGGTTTGGGAACAGCTCCATATAACAATTACAGCACGGAAACAGGCCATCTCGGCCCTTCAAGTCCATGCCGAACAACTTTTTTCCCTTAGTCCCACCTGCCTGCACTCATACCATAACCCTCCATACCCTTCTCATCCATATGCCTATCCAATTTATTTTTAAATGATACCAACGAACCTGCCGCCACCACTTCCACTGGAAGCTCATTCCACACCGCTACCACTCTATGAGTAAAGAAGTTCCCCCTCATGTTACCCCTAAACCTCTGTCCCTTAATTCTAAAGTCATGTCCTCTTGTTTGAATCTTCCCTATTCTCATAGGGAAAAGCTTGTCCACATCAACTCTGTCTATCTCTCTCATCATTTTAAAGACCTCTATCAAGTCCCCCCTTAACCTTCTGCGCTCCAGAGAATAAAGACCTAACTTATTCAACCTATCTCTGTAACTTAGCTGTTGAAACCCAGGCAACATTCTAGTAAATCTTCTCTGTACCCTCTCTATTTTGTTGACATCCTTCCTATAATTGGGCGACCAAAATTGTACACCATACTCCAGATTTGGTCTCACCAATGCCTTGTACAATTTTAACATTACATTCCCAGCTTCTATACTCAATGCTCTGATTTATAAAGGCTAGCATACCAAAAGCTTTCTTTACCACCCTATCTATATGAGATTCTACCTTCAAGGAACTATGCACGGTTATTCCCAGATCCCTCTGTTCAACTGTATTCTTCAATTCCCTACCGTTTACCATGTACGTCCTATTTTGATTTGTCCTGCAAAAGGTGTAGCACCTCACATTTATCAGCATTAAACTCCATCTGCCATCTTTCAGCCCATTTTTCCAACTGGCCTAAATCACTCTGTAGACTTTAGAAATCCTCTTCATTATCCACAACACCCCCTATCTTGGTATCATCTGCATACTTACTAATCCAATTTACCACCCCTTCATCCAGATCATTGATGTACATGACAAACAACAAAGGACCCAACACAGATCCCCGAGGCACCCCACTAGTCACCTGCCTCCAACCCGACAAACAGCCATCCACCATTACCCTCTGGCTTCTCCCATTCAGCCACTGTTGAATCCATCTTGCTACTCCTGCATTTATACCCAACAGTTGAACCTTCTTAACCAACCTTCCATGAGGAACCTTGTCAAAGGCCTTACTGAAGTCCATATAGACAACATCCACTGCTTTACCCTCGTCAATTTCCCTAGTAACCTCTTCAAAAAATTCAAGAAGATTAGTCAAACATGACCTTTCAGGCATAAATTCATGTTGACTGTTCATAATTAGACTCTCTTTATCCAGATACTTATATATATTATTTCTAAGTATCTTTTCCATTAATTTGCCCACCCCTGAAGTCAAACTAACCGGTCTATAATTGCTAGGTTTACTTTTAGAACCCTTTTTAAACAATGGAACAACATGCGCAGTACGCCAATCCTCGGGGACTATTCCCGTTTCTAATGACATTTGAAATATTTCTGTCATAGCCCCGGCTATTTCTACACTAACTTCCCTCAATGTCCTAGGGAATATCCTGTCAGGACCTGGAGACTTATCCACTTTTATATTTTTCAAAAGTGTCAGTACTTCTTTTACTTTGAAACTCATAGTATCCATAGCTACTCTACTAGTTTCCCTTACCTCACATAATTCAATATCCTTCTCCTTGGTGAATACCGAAGAAAAGAAATTGTTCAATATCTCCCCCATCTCTTTTGGCCCCGCAGATAGCTGTCCACTCGGTCTCTCCAATGGACCAATTTTATCCCTTGTTATCCTTTTGCTATTAATATAGCTGTAGAAACCCTTTGGATTTACTTTCACCTTACTTGCCAAAGCAACCTCATATCTTCTTTTAGCTTTTCTAATTTCTTTCTTAAGGTTCTTTTTACATTCCTTATACTCCTCAAGCACCTCATTTACTTCATGCTGCCTATAATTATTGTAGATCTCCCTCTTTTTCCGAACAAGATGTCCAATTTCCCTTGAAAACTAGGGCTCTTTCCAATTTTTACTGGTTCCTTTCAACCGAACAGGAACATAAAGCCAACCAAGCCAACAAGAAATTGCAACAAATTATGGACTGAGCTCATACAATCACACAATCCAACCTCCATTCCATTGACTCCATTCATACCTCATGCTGCCTCGACAAGACCAGTAGCATAATCAAGGACGGGTCGCACCCTGGTCACTCCCTCTTCTCCCCTCTAACATCAGGCAAAATGTATGGAAGTGTGAAAATGCACACCACCTGATTCAGGGAAAGTTTGTTCCCAGCTGTTATCAGGCAACTCAATGGTCCAACCACAACCAGAGAGCAGTGCTGAACTACTATCTACCTCTTTGGTTATGCTCGGACTATACTTGATTGGACTTTGCTGGCTTCACCTTCCAGTAAACGTTATTCCCTTATCATGTACCTATACACTGTAAATGGCTTGATTGTAATCATGTCTTGTCTTTCTGCTGACTGGATAGAATGCAAAATAAAACTTTTTACTGCACCTCAAGGCATGTGACAATAACGTGAACTGAACTGAAAAAGAATTGCACTGTACCTCACTACGAGTGATAATAAAGAACCATTGACATTGGCAAACACACAGAGCTGTGAGGAAGCTCTAACATGCAAAGAGCCAACACATCTGTTCAAATTCCCTTTTAGAAATGCACCAGAAAAATTCAAGTATTTGGGTATCCAAATTACTAGAAAATATAAATCATTATTTAACACAAACTGCATGCCTTTATTAACTAAATTGAATGTGTTGATTAAATTCTGGGAAACACTGCCAATGTCCCTAATAGGTAGAATAAATATCTTTTTTACCACAAATACTGTACCTATTTCAATAATTACCAATATATTCACCAAAAAAAAAATATATATATTAGACTCTGATATTACAAATTTCATATGGGACTATAGATCACATAGAATGAAAAGAATCTGTGTAATCATAGAATCTGTGTAAACCTAAAGAATTTGGGGGACTAACACTCCCCAATTTGTTGTACTACTATTGGGCAGTGAATATTAAAAATGTATTTCATTTCGGAGTCACGTGAGTGACTTCGTGAAGAACCCGCCAGCACGCATGCGCGACATATCGTCGCTCGCATTTGCAGTCGACGGCTGGAGGAGGAGCGCGGCTCACCACCAGCCCTCATAAGGACCAACTCAGGTAAGTATAATCAACCTTGAGCTGGTTGGTTTGTCTGTTAGTAATTTTTTCCTACAGAGAAACATGGACAGAAGAAGTAAGGGCCGCAGGACGTCCGGAAGGATCTGCAGGCCACCAAGCCCGGAGCTCCCTTCTACAGCGCCCGCTGGAAGGACCGGGAAAAAGGCGCGCAAATCGGGGAGCCCTGTAATCACAGGACCCGAATCACCGGCACAGCTGAGCTCTAGCGGGGTTCCCGCAGAGCAAGAAGTCGGAATAGCGCCGGAGCAGGTGGACCCTGACTCCATTTCCTTCTCGCCAACTGGATCATTGGCAGAGGCGAGCAAAAAGGGTTTACGTGCTGCTGCACGACCCTTCTCCCTGAGCCCTCATAGTAGGGCCAGGGATAGAGCTCGAGAACCTAGCCCTTTTCGGGCAGAGGGTTCACCAGGTGCCGCTAGATTGTGGCCTGGTGTAGCAGCGAGACCTGAGTCCACTGGCAGACCAAGGAGGGCCAGTAGAGACTCACCACCATGTCGGACCAGGAAGAGTCACACAGGTGGAGGCTCGCCACGGTCACCGCTTCCCCCGCGGGGGGATGGACGGGACCGTACGCCGTCTGGGTCCAGAAAAAGGACAGTCGGCAAGCCCGCGCGGATGTCGGGTCACCACGCCGAGGCGTCGGGTGCCGACTTATCACTGCATATGCCCACGGAGGCAGCCGGATGCAGCCGGATGCAGCTCAGCCAAAAGGAGGCGTATGAGCAGATCCGCGCGGGAGTCGTTCAGTATCGCTGAGGCGGCTGGAAGCGACTTACCGTCACGGCACCGACATTACCTCGACGAGGTACGGGCCGATGATAGGAGCCTCAGAAGTTCCTTCGGGCATGAGGACTCTAATCGCCCATTCATGCATGATGAAGGGCGCATAGACCGGATGGAGAGGATAATGGAACAACTCCTGCTTAATCAAAGACAGGAAGCCCACAGTTCCAGGGGACTTATGGACATATCCCCATCATCTATGGGCAGCGTGAGGCCAGAAGAGGAGGAAATTTTGGTACATGCCCCAGTTGCACCTGAAGTTCCCCAGGAAGAGCTCCTGGACGTGGCAGCCAAGATTGGATTACCCGTTTCATCGGGCCAACCCCTCGATACCAAGCTGGCTGCTACCATTGATTTCCTCACGAATCATCAACTACAGGAGGAGGTCCTTGCAAAGGCCATGGATAGACACAAGGCGCCGGGCAATTGTAATTCACTCAATGTGCCTACTGTCAACATGCCGATTTGGGGCAATATCAGCCCGGGCATTCGCACTCAGGAAGTAAAATTACAGAGGATCCTGAAGTTGCTCACATCTGGGATTACTGCGTTTGCAAGGTCGGTGGATGGAGTGGACTTGAGCACCGATCAGGAGGATGCACTGGCTCTACTTTGCAACACGCAATACGAAATTAATGCTTTTAGGAAAAGTATTATCAAGCCGACATTAAACCCCAAATTTGCGGGGTTATGTAGAGCACCTCCAACACCACCACCCAGGCAGCTATTCGGTGAAGACCTCCCGAAGCAGGTCAAAGACCTAGATGATCATGCCAAAACAGTGGGTCTGATGAGGTCACACCCCGTGACCAGACAGACGGCCAAGAAAACACCATATTTCAGGCCACGAGGTCCCACCGATAGGCCAGCAAGGACCTACGTTCCAGCGCCTCCTATGTACCAACAGCCTCAACAGCCCAGGCCTTTTTTAGGGCAGGGCCCTCAACGGCCAGCATGGAAAATGCGGTTTCCGTATTTCCAGCGCAACCCAGCACCTCCACGTCCCACCAAAAACGTCAGGGACCGCCGATAACCATGAAGGTAAGGGGGTCTGGGTTTCATACACTGGCATGTCTAACCTCACATGTTGGGGGTAGGTTGCGGGGGTTTAAGGAGGCATGGGAAACCATCACCTCAGATGAGTTTATTCTACAAAGTATTCAGGGTTATGAGATTGAGTTTACAAATGGCCAAATTCCTCCACCTCAGCATATGCCGAATCGCAGATTTGCACTTTCCAAGAAGGAAACAGCAGTAGGCTATGCTGAAATCTTAAGACTCCTGGAGAAAGGTGTAATAGAAAGAACTACACATGAGCCGGTTGAGTTTGTATCCAATATATTTACTAAAACCAAAAAAGATGGTGGATGTCGGGTCATTATAGATCTAACCCATTTGAATACCTTTGTACAATACACCCATTTCAAAATGGACACGTTTGAAACAGCCAAATCTTTGATTTCTGAGGGCTGCTTCATGGCATGCATTGACTTAAAAGATGCATACTATTCAGTATCCGTTCAGAAACATCACAGGAAGTTCTTGAAATTCATCTGGATGGATCAACTTTGGCAATATAAAGCTTTGCCCAATGGGCTTACCACAGCCCCTAGACTATTTACCAAATTACTCAAGCCAGTGTTAGCCACACTGAGGAGGGCAAATCACACGGTCATGGCTTATCTAGATGATATCCTCATTATTGGGCATACATTGGAATCAGCAAATTTGGCAGTTTCAGCCACTGTGGATATATTCCAAAAAATGGGATTTATTATCCATCCAGATAAATCAAAGTTCTGTCCTTCACAGATCATGGACTATCTGGGGTTCACCATAGATTCCAATCACATGATTGCCACCATACCAACTAACAAGGTTGGGGATGTCATCCAAACATGCAAAAACCTGGTCTGCGCCAGTATGCCATCAATTAGACAAACTGCTAAGGTAATTGGAAAAATCGTAGCAGTTTTTCCAGCTGCTCAATTCGGACCCTTACATTATCAAAATTTACAAAGATCCAAGATTTCAGCATTAAAATTGAATGCTGGACATTTTGATAGACCTATGCAGCTGCCACTCAAGGCAAAAATTGAGTTACAATGGTGGATTGATAATATCCATAACTCATTTAAACCCATCATTGTGCCTCGTCCGGTGGTATACTTACAAACAGATGCAAGCTCCCATGGCTGGGGAGCTACGGACAACAACACAAGTTGTGGGGGCAGATGGGACTCACTAGAATCTACCCTTTTGTTAGCACAAGGGATAAATTATTTGGAGATGCTTGGGGCATTCCACGGACTTAGCTTATTGTTATTATTCCAATAAGCTTATTCCAAGCTTATTGTTCAAACTTTACTGACACTCATGTCCGTCTCCAAATAGACAACACCACTGCGGTGGCATATCTAAATCATATGGGTGGTACCAGGTCAATTTCATGTGATGAATTGGCTAATACAATTTGGCTCTGGTGTATTCAAAGGAATATTTGGATTTCAGCTACCTATTTACCAGGTAAGCTCAACATAGTGGCGGACACCAGGTCACGGAAATTCAATGATAACATCGAGTGGATGTTGAATTCCCAAATATTCAAACAAATTACAGCCAAATTTGGTAAGCCGGATATTGACCTTTTTGCGTCACGGTTAAACCATCAGGTACCAACATATGTATCATGGGAACCAGATCCTGGGGCAATAGCGATGGACGCTTTCTCGCTAGACTGGGGGAAATGGTTTTTCTATGCATTTCCCCCATTTTGCCTCATCAGTCGGGTATTGCGGAAAATCCAGCTAGATGCTGCTAATGGCATCCTTATCATACCCGACTGGCCTACTCAGTCATGGTATCCGGTGGTCCTTGGGATGATCAGTCAACCATGGGTCCTCTTGGAGGGTTGCCCAATATTGGTGACGAACCCCGTTACAGGGGAACCACATCCCTGCCATAGTCATTTGGATTTATTGGCTTGCAGGATTTGAACAGGCCATTACTGCAGTATGGCCTATCATCAAGGACCATGGACACCATAGGAGCATCATGCAGGGAGTCCACAAGACGGCAATATTTATCGCACATCAGGAAATGGGAAACCTACTGCGGCCGCTTGGACATTGCATATGACTCCGTGTCAATCACAGATGTGCTGGAGTTCCTTGCGGGGTTACATCATGACGAACACCTCAGCTATAGTGCCATCAACAGCGCCAGGAGCGCACTATCATACTACCTCAATTTGGAGGTAGGATCCAATAAGTTGGTGTCCAAACTGATGCGGGGAATATTTAATTCCAATCCGCCTAGACCGCGTTACAACGTTACCTGGGATATTGGGAATGTACTGACCCTGCTCAGGACGTGGTCGCCCATGATTGGGCTTGAATTGGACAGACTCACCCTGAAGTTGGTGATGTTATTGGCACTTACTTCGGCACAAAGGGTACAGACTCTTCATAAGATCAAGATTGATAGAATGATCTCTACCCAAGAAAAGGTTATTTTCTTTATTGATGAATTGCTTAAACAGCACAGGCCTGGGTTTACAGGTCTGCAGCTGGTGTTTCCAGCATACCCCGCTGATGCCAGGCTATGTTTAGCCACCCACATCCGCCACTATATTAAAGTGACGCGGAAATTAAGGGGAATGGAGCAATACTTGCTAATCAGCCATAAGAGACCTCACCATAGAGTGACGGTACAGACTATCTCCAGATGGCTCAGAATCGTTTTGAACGAAGCAGGTATAGATACTAATGTATTTAAATCCCATTCCACCAGGGCTGCATCTACGTCGGCGGCAAAGGTCATGGAGGTGCCCATGGACCATATTCTAGCCGCAGCGGGATGGGCCAGTGAAGCCACCTTTCAACGGTTTTATAATAAACCTATTACCGCTCCTGGAATGTTTGCAGAAGCTGTACTGAATGCAGGCCGAGGTCATTCGGCTGTTCCCCAGTGATGGTTTTTTTCTTTTGTTATTATTAATAAATATTATTATTTTTCAGAACTAGCAGTCTGAAAATTTTTGATACTCCTGTCCATCCTTATCGTGGCGTGTGTGATAGCATGGACGTTGTCCAGGGCGTGTAATCACAGAGCTTTGAAGTCTTCACGAAGTCACTCACGTGACTCCGAAATGAAATAGTAAGATTAAACGAGAACTTACCAGTTTGAAGTTTGATCTTTATTTTATGAGGAGTTGCGATGAGGGATTTCGTGCCCTCCGCTCCCAACCCTCGATCATAAAGTCAACTGGTAACTAGAGTCTCTTCAATCTTACTATCACAAGTCATTTCCTTTGGTTTGTTGGTTCTGTGATTCCACACCGCTGCTTTGAAGAGATGTCGCGCATGCGTGCTGGCGGGTTCTTCACGAAATCCCTCATCGCAACTCCTCATAAAATAAAGATCAAACTTCAAACTGGTAAGTTCTCGTTTAATCTTACTAATTTACTGGTTGGACTGTGCTGCCCAACAAGTAGACTGGATAAGAATGGAGAAAGAGGATTGTTCCCACCATAATATAGGAGCGATTCTTCTTTCTCCGATGAAACTGAACAATATAATATATAAGAAGAATCAAAATATTCACAGTATAATACGAATTTGGAAACAAATAAAATTAACTTCAAAATTAAGAAATTTATCGCTTCTTTACCCAATAGTTAACAATCCCTCATTCAAACCATCTATTATTGATAAAACGTTTATCCATTGCAGAAGAATAGGAATTAAAATGATTGGAGATATGTATGAAATATGAAAACTTCTATCATTCCAACAACAACTAAAATATATCTGAAAAGTAATCAATATTTCAAATACCTTCAAATTCGAGATTATTTGAAAAAACGCATACAAGGATATCAAACCCTAACCTCAGATTAATTAGATGAAGGAATGAACAGGCAGAATCAAGCAATTTAATATCATATTTATATAATATGTTAAATGTTAAGTAATGTTAAATAATTAGTAATGTTGAAATTGTACAAGGCATTGGTGAGACCAATTCTGGAGTATGGTGTACAATTTTGGTCGCCTAATTATAGGAAGGATGTCAACAAAATAGAGAGAGTACAGAGGAGATTTACTAGAATGTTGCCTGGATTCCAGCAACTAAGTTACAGAGAAAGGTTGAACAAGTTGAGTCTTTATTGGATGAAAGGGATAGACAGAGTTAACGTGGATAATTAACGTCGAGATTTTCAACGACAGAGTTGACGTGGATAAGCTTTTCCCATTGAGGGTAGGGAAGATTCAAACAAGAGGGCATGACATGAGAATTAAGGGACAGAATTTTAGGGGTAACATGAGGGGGAACTTCTTTACTCAGAGAGTGGTGGCTGTGTGGAATGATCTTCCAGCAGAAGTGGTGGAGGCAGGATCAAATGTAACATTTAAAAGTAACGTGGATAGGTATATGGACGGGAAGAGAATTGAGGGGTATGGTCTGAGTGCAGGTAGATGGGACTAGGGGAAAATAAATGGTCGGCACGGACTTGAAGGGCCGAGAAGGCCCGTTTCCGTGTTGAAATTGTTATATGGTTATATGGTTATATAATTTTAAATATAGAAACACCAACGACAGAGGCAATTAGAAGGGACTGGGAAACAGAATTATAGATAAAAATTCCAAAAGACAGATGGGTAAAAAACCTATTACATGTACAGAAATGTTCGATTAATGTAAGGCATAACATAATTAAATTAAAACATTTACATAGATTATATTACTTGAAAACTAGACTGAATAAAATATTTCCAAACATTTCCCCCACTTGTGACAAATGTCTAACTCAAAATTCCACTATAGCACATTTCTTTGTCTCCTGTACAAAACTTTTAAATTTTGGAATGAAATCTTTGGAACTTTTACAAACCTATTTAACACAAACTTAAACCTTAATTAAACAAAATTAAGCTGGGAGTGTTAACTTATAGAATCCAATCTCGATAAAATATGACATTTTTTATATTGTTACTTAATAGAAATACAAATTACCCTAAAGTAGCAGCATGCTGATTTGGCACGGCTTCAACAATCAAACAAATGCCTTAACAATCAATTGTAAAAATACTTGGCATGGACTTTTGTTTATTTCCCAATATTCACTCAATATATATCATTCAATAAAAACAGCATACCTCAAAACAAAAGTAAATTTCAGTTTACTTGGTAAAATAGTCTCAAATGAGCATTACAAACCTTTTTGATTTCAATATTCGATTTTGAGCAATGTCTCTCCATCTCACTAGATAAATAGTCTGTCAAACTGCAGGGAAAGGGAATGCCAAAGTAATCTGCCTCTTCCTGCAAAGCCACACGAGTCCTTGCTTCTTCAGGAATGCAGAGTTCTCCATGCAGATAATCCAAGAGATATTTGAAGAGGTTTCCATCCCGTTCAATAAGACAAGCTCCTATGTTAAAAAGGACTGTCTATTAGACACTTTACACAGTAAATTTCACATTCAAAGAACTAAGTTATAGCTTAAACAGTTTATCTGTACCACATGTGCACCACATCCTGCCTGCTGTCCATTTAAAATATAACAGTTAAAAAAATTCAGCACACAATGAAGGGATGAAAACAATTTAAAAAGAGATGGCAAGCACACACAAAGGGAATGCCGCACTGGTCTATTTTATTTAAAACAAAAAAATAATGTTGTTTAAAGGTCTATTGTTGTCGTGATGAAACAAAACCTATATAATGACAAAAGCTTTTTGATAAAAATATTATCTTGTAAGGTAGACACAAAAAGCTGAATTAACTCAGCGGGACAGGCAGCATCTCTGGAGAGAAGTAATGGGTGACGTTTCAGGTCGAGGCTCTTCTTCAGACCTATCCCTCCTCATCTTTCTATAGATATGTCCTCAGACTAAAAGGACATATCTACAGAAAGATGAGGAGGGATTTCTGTGTTCAGAGGGTAGTGAATCTGTGGAATTCATAGCCATACACGCTGTGGATGCAAAATCTTTGGGTATTTTTCAAGTGGAGATTGACAGGTTCTTGATTAGTATAGGAGTCAAAGGTTATGCAGAGCAAGTAGGAAGTGGGAAAGATAGATCAGCAATGATTGAATGGCGGTGTGGACTCGATGGGCCAAATAGGAGCCCAATTCTGCTCCTATAACTTTGGAACTTATGAGGAGTCAAGATAGCTTGCTATAATCATCTAACACCTACACAAGATCCAAGAATGATATTTTCCTTTCTTATACGCGGGGCCATTCAAGACAAACACTTATAGGTACAGAAGTTTGAAAATGCATACCTCCAAATTCAGGTAGGTTCTCCCCAGCTAACATCAGGCAACTGAAGGGTCCCCTCAGCAGCTAGTCCAGCCCTCCCATCTAGCTCATTGGAGAGCTTTGAACTATCTTTAATCGGACTTTCTCGTGCACTAAATGTTGCACTCGTTATCATTTATCTGAGCACTGTGGACGGCTTGATTGTAATCGCGTTTTATCTTTTCTTTGCCAGATGAGCATGCAAAAATGAGCACACTATACCTCAGTACACATGATAATAATAAACTGAACTAAATCTGAACGTTAACTATCAGTAATCCATAGACAAGGGCACCCCAGTCTCTCTACACACTGACACGTTTTCATTTCTCTAAAATACTCTGCTTTTGTTTTTATTACATTTTAAATCCGATCTGCCAGGATCTCTACCATTCACATTTTTAGTTTAGAGATACAGAGCGGAAACAGGCCCTTCAGCCCACTGCGTCCGCACCGACCAGCAATCCCCGCACATTAACACAATCCTATACACACTAGGGACAATTTACAAGCCAATTAACCTATATACCTGTATGTCTTTGGAGTGTGGAAAGAAACCAAAGATCTCGGAGAAAACCCACACGGTCACGGGGAGAAGGTACAAACTCCGTACAGACAGCACCCATTGTCAGGACTGAACCCGGGTCTCCGGCACTGCAAATGCTGTAAGGCAGCAACTCTACCGCTGCACCACTGTGCTATCCCAAATGGACATTGCCTGCCCATATTCTACCAAAGACAGTCTGCAGTCTCCTCTCAATGTACACATTGGTATCAAATGGATACATTAATTTATCCACAATTAGAAATCAATTAGTACTGTTTAATGGGCATCAGAGATATGCTTGTAAAGTGAACAAGGTCAGAATTAAGCTTTGTAAATGCTCATGCTGATAATAAAAAATAGTTAATCAGTAATCTGGTATTAAAGGAATGAGAATGGGTTAGTTCACCTTAAGTCCAAACAAAACCAACTACAAGCAAGCACAGTTTCTGTGACAATTGGGAAATTACATTAAATAGATTGTAAATAAGCACCTTTACATAGCTTAGAACAAATACATATCCCTGAGGGAGAAGAAAACAGGAAAGATGGCCCAACCTTAGGATCGGATAAGAGGAAAGACATAATAATGTCAGAAAAAGTAGTAACCCTAAAGATTGGGGTGCACATGATAGTAAAACAGAAAATGCTGGAAAAACTCGGCTCCTCAGGCAGTTTCGGTGGAAAGTGAAACAGTCAGTGGTTCAGGTCCCAGACGTTCCATTAGATTTTCTTTCCTGACCTGCTTAGTGTTTCCAGCTTTGTTATTTTTATGTTAGATTTCAAAAATGTTTGCCTTTAGTGCAGGAGGATTTGAATAAGTGAATAACAGCATCTTTCTGCAAATCCATGTAATTCTGGTGAGATCTAAATTCTAGTGTTCAACAGGCTGGATGCACTAAAGATGTTTATACTGCCTGGAGTGTCTAAAAGCAGAATTCATGGTCTACCAGTACAGGGCTGGCCAGTCAGGTCTGAGATGAGAAGCCATTTCTTCACACATGGTCAACATCTTTGGAATTCTCTGCTCAAGTGGTCTGATTATTTGAGTTCAGTCAAAGCAGATCCGTTGATTTTTTGTTTAGTTCAGAGATTCAGCACGGGAACCTTCGGCCCACCGAGTTCGCACTGACGAGCAATCCACGCACATTAACACCATCCTACACGCACTAGGGACAATTTATATTCATACCAAGCTAATCAAGTCTGAAGAAGGGTCTCGACCCGAAACGTCGCCTATCTCCTTCGCTCCTTAGATGCTGCTGCACCCGCTGAGTTTCTCCAGCTTTTTGTGTAATAATGAAACTACAAACCTGGATATCTTTGGGGTGTGGGAGGAAACCAAAGATCTCAAAGAAAACTGAACTTCAGGGCGTGAAGGGAATCAAGGGACAAGGGAATAGTGCTGAAACAAGGAGCTGAAGTAGTGATCAGAATGCACAATATGCTTGAAGGTACAAATGGTCTACTTTCACTCCTGATTCTTAAGTTATATTCTTATGTTTCCTCACATCCCTGTGTCTTTGTCAAGTTACTTTGAATCTCGTGTTCCTTACGTGTTCAAATCACCATTCAATGGGAATATTTATTTACTCTTTCTAAGCTCATCATCACAATGTATGCAAATCACACTCTAACATTCCTTCCCCCCCCCCCCCCCCCACACCCCTTAAACAATTATGCACCAAAATGGATGCTTTTTACACAGAGAGTATTGGGTGCTTAGAACGTGCTGCCAGTGTGATAATGGAAGCAGGTAAAATAGTGGCATTTCCAAAGCTTTTAGATTGGCATATGCAGGTAATGGAGGGGTATGGTTTACATGCAGACAGAAGGGATTAGTTAAACTTGGCATGGTGTTCAGACACTGTGGGCCAAATGACCAGTTCCTGTGCTGTACTGTTCCATGTTGTGCTGCATTACAATTTGGAATTTATTGATAAATAAGTTCCTGGTGCTGTGGGTATTAAATTAATCAAGTTCATGCTCCTAAAGAACACAATGTGCTGGAGTAACACAACATGTCCGGAGAACATCGATTGGTGACGTTTTGGGTCAATTTAAAATACATTTAATTGAACATCTTCTGTTTAATTGCAAAAAAACATTAATTTGCCTTTTCGTTTTAATAGCTTCCTCCTC
Organism: Raja brachyura; assembly: GCA_963514005.1. The sequence continues at coordinate 94,169,922 of OY740787.1, read as the reverse complement.
TGCTCTTGTTGTCAGTCAGTAACAAGGATCAGATGCAGACTAGTGGGATTAGGTTGGGCAACTATCAGTTAGAGTGCGTGGATGAGTTGGACGGAAGGGCCTGTGTGCGTGCTGCATAGCTCTATGACTAACGGCACGGTGGCGCAGTGGTAGAGTTGCTGCCTTGCAGCGCTGGAGACCCATGTTCCATCCCAACTACAGGTGCTGTCTGTACGAAGTTTGTACGTTCTCCCCGTGACCTGCGTGGGTTAAACTATGACACTGATACACAACAACCAACTGCCATCTTTACAAATTTCCAATTGGTTCAGCAATTGGAATATCCAGATGCATGGTCTCTGTTACTAACATACGAGCCACCATCAGGGAACCTTCAGTGAGCCACGGAGAGTGAGAGAGGGCGGTGAATCGGTGGAATTCTTTGCCACAAAAGGCTGTGGAGGCCAAATCAATGGATATTTTTAAAGCAGGGATAGATAGATTCTTGATTAGTACGGGTATCAAGCGTTATGGGAAGAAGGCAGGAGAATGGCAGGCGTTAGGTGGGAGAGTTAGATCAGCCACGATTGAATGGTGGAGTAGACTTGAGGGCCTGTCCCACTTGCGAATTTCCTCGGCGACTGCCGGCATCATTACTGACGTATCAAGGACGCCGAAAGAGTTTGAAAATTTCAAAATCCAGCGGCGACAAAAAAATGTTGTGACACTTGAGGAAACACCCGGCGTCAATACATCATTACGCCGCGACACCACCGTGACTGTTTTGGTGACCTGAGAGGTCAGTCAATGATGCCTACAGTCGTGGAAAAAAATCACCGTGGGATAGGCCCTTTGATGGGCCAAATGGCCTAATTCTGCTCCTATCACATGAGATCAGATACACCAACAGTGACAAACTATTTGATGTTATAAGTGGTAGAGCCAGAGTTTGTTAAGCTGAAATGGCCACTGGTCATGTCACAACACAGCTAAGATGAGCTGAGCAATGGCTGAACTTCGACGTGGGATGCTGCCCGCCTAAAGCCACAGGGAGATACTTATGTCCAACATTTTGATTATCGTTCCCCAGCGAGGGCATACGGCGAGCCCCACAGTATGCGTGCCCACAACTGAAGATGTGGAGATTAGCTGCAGTAACTGCCAGGACACTCATGCCAAAGAACCAGAAGTTCATAATCACAGAATGGAGACTTCTCAGCCCATGGAGCCCTTGTGCTGTAATTTGGGAATTGATTTTTCACAAAGTTGGCCACAATTTTTCACAGTTTCTCGGCAATGCTTGCCTATCTTGACTCTCAGTTCTCCAATGAGTTTAGAACACGTGCCAGCCTTCAGCAGAGTGGAAGGAACAGCACAGGATCATTTCCCTGCCTACTTTACTGTCCAACTGGATGATCGAGAACACTCATAAACAATGGTCATTTTAAAGCCAAACAGTATATAGTTTGATCAGCATAAGAAAACAAAATGTAGTAGGAAGGAACTGCAGATTACACCAGAGATGGACACAAAATGCTGGAGTAACTCAGTGGGACAGGCAGCATCTCTGGAGAGAAGGAATGGGTGACGTTTCTTCAGATTGAGAGTCAGGGGAGAGGGAGGCGCAGAGATAAGGAAGTGTAAGGTGTGAAAAGGGGGTGCAGTTCAAGGAAAATGGAGAAGGTAACAACGAAGCAAACCGAGATAAACTTCAAACCAGGGGACAGTCAGACAGGGAAGGGGGAGGGAGGGATGGAAAGAGAGGGAATGCAAGGGTTACTTGAAGTTAGAGAAGTCAATGTTCTTACCGCTGGGGTGTAAGGTACCCAAGCGAACGATGAGATGCTGTTCCTCCAATTTGCACTATGCTTCACTCTTACAATGGATGAGGCCCAGGACCAAAAGGTCAGATTGGGAATGGGAGGGGGAGTTAAAGTGTTTAGCAACTGAAAACAAAAGATATTTGCTCTAAGCAGAGTCCTAAATGCCAATGCCCGCAAAGGCAATATAAAGCATTTTGACTGATAGATGAAAACTGAGAATAAAGCAATCCAAACTTATGGCAGTAAAAAAAACAATGTAAATATGCTTTCAAAAAATCAGTTGTTCATATTCCTCAAGGAAAAATTAAAATAATGTTGTATTACATGACAAATTATTATCCCTGCACGTCAGTTAGTACTTGTCCATAAAAGTTCATTTTCATCTAGCCATTTTCTCTAAATGTCCCTGAAGACAGCATGACTTATGAATTGACAAAATAACCCATGTTACCTGATTCATCTAGTTTCAAAGGAAATCGTCCACTAAACATAGCACTAAGCATTGAGTTCTTAAAACGACAGAGGGAGTTTCGTCTGGCTGTAAAGTAACAACCTCCCACATTCAATCGCAGGATCTCGGAAATAGCTTCCCCCTCACAAGCCTCCATGATATGCCACAACTGGTCACTCCATCACTGCGATTCTAACTGCGGAAAGTAAAGATATAAGAGTTGGTTGTCAGCATTGCAACTCAAATGTTTCTCAGGATGCAGAATGCCACTTTAAGGCAAGTTAGTGGCCAGATGTTCTTCCAGTAATGATACAATTCTAACAAAAACGGATCTAAAGCTAGTAGTATTCAAGTAAGCTTGATATACCTTTTGCCTATTTAATTAAATTGTTTTATTAATGTAGTGCCTTTTTTCCCATCTGGGGAGTCTACAACCCTCAGTATGAACATTAAATATTCCAATTTAAAGAAATGCACTCCCCACCTCCCACAAACACACTCAACCCAAAAACTCGTCTGTCCATTCCCTCCACAGATGTGTGTGGCTGAGTTCCTCCAGTGTGTTGCTTTATTAACGCATAAGTGGTCTATCGTGTGTAAAAGATTTGTCCTCATTTACTCCCCACCCTGCACGGACACAAGCACAAGTCAATTTAAGTTTTTGTTTTTACAACTAAAAGAGTGCTTATAGACTTCTGGTGAGAGGGAGGGATGATGAGGAGGGTGAGGGTGGGAATGTGGGAGTGGAGGGGAGGATGAGGGGGAGAATGAGGAAGAGGGGGAGATGAGGAGGATGGTGAGGGGGATGAGATGGTGAGGGGGGTGAGTGGGAGGGTGACGGGGAAGAGGGTGAGGGCAGAGGGGGTTAGTGGAGGTGAGGAAGGGGGTGATGGGGGTGAGGTGTGTGTGGGGGGGTGATGGTGAAGGGGTGAGGGTGGAGGGGGTGAGTGAGGGTGAGGAAGGGGGTGAGGGTGATAGGAGGGGGTGTGATGGTGGGGGGATGGGGTGTGATGGTGGGGGAGGGGGGTGATGGGGGGGTGAGGGTAGAGGGGGGTGAGTGGAGGTGAGGGTGAGGGGAGGTGAGAAAGGGGGGGGTGATGGGGGTGATGTGTGGGTGGGTGGGGGGGGTGATGGTGAGGAGAGTGTGGAGGGTGTGGGGAAGGGTGAGGAGGGGGGAGGGGGATGAGTGGAGGTGAGGAAGGGGATGATGGGGGTGAGGTGTGTGTGGGGGGGTGATGGTGAAGGGGTGAGGGTGGAGGGGGTGAGTGGAGGTGAGGAAGGGGATGTGATGGTGGAGGAGAGTGTGGAGGGTGGGTGAGGGGAGTGAGGGTGAGTGGAGGTGAGGTTGAGGGGGGAGTGGGTGAGTGAGTGAGTGAGGGGGGGATGTGCAGTTGTTGTGCCTCCTGTGAGGGGGGAGCCGGGCGTCCCCGGGCCGCCGCTGTGGGAGAGGGGGCTCCTCGCCGCGCTCCACCAGTTGCGGGACAGCGGCCTCCACTCGCCCCGCACTCACCTCCCGTCTCCAGGCGCCGTCCCGGCCCGGCCCGTCCCCGCCGATGGAGGCCGCAGCCCCGCCCGCTGCCGCCCCCAGCCCGGCAGAGTGGTACTACAGCCCCGCAGCCCCGCCCGCTGCCGCCCCCAGCCCGGCAGAGTGGTACTGCAGCCCCGCAACCCCGCCCGCTGCCGCCCCCAGCCCGGCAGAGCGGTACTGCAGCCCCGCAGCCCCGCCCGCTGCCGCCCCCAGCCCGGCAGAGTGGTACTGCAGCCCCGCAACCCCGCCCGCTGCCGCCCCCAGCCCGGCAGAGCGGTACTGCAGCCCCGCAACCCCGCCCGCTGCCGCCCCCAGCCCGGCAGAGCGGTACTGCAGCCCCGCAGCCCCGCCCGCTGCCGCCCCCAGCCCGGCAGAGTGGTACTGCAGCCCCGCAGCCCCGCCCGCTGCCGCCCCCAGCCAGGCAGAGTGGTACTGCAGCCCCGCAGCCCCGCCCGCTGCCGCCCCCACCCTGGCAGAGCGGTACTGCAGCCCCACAGCCCCGCCCGTTGCCGCCCCCAGCCCGGCAGAGCGGTACTGCAGCCCCGCCCGCTGCCGCCCCCACCCTGGCAGAGCGGTACTGCAGCCCCGCCCGCTGCCGCCCCCACCCTGGCAGAGCGGTACTGCAGCCCCGCCCGCTGCCGCCCCCAGCCCGGCAGAGTGGTACTGCAGCCCCACAGCCCCGCCCGCTGCCGTCCCCAGCCCGGCAGAGCGGTACTGCAGCCCCGCAACCCCGCCCGCTGCTGCCCCCAGCCCGGCAGAGCGGTACTGCAGCCCCGCCCGCTGCCGCCCCCACCCTGGCAGAGCGGTACTGCAGCCCCGCCCGCTGCCGCCCCCACCCTGGCAGAGCGGTACTGCAGCCCCGCCCGCTGCCGCCCCCACCCTGGCAGAGCGGTACTGCAGCCCCGCCCGCTGCCGCCCCCACCCTGGCAGAGCGGTACTGCAGCCCCACAGCCCCGCCCGCTGCCGCCCCCAGCCCGGCAGAGCGGTACTGCAGCCCCGCAACCCCGCCCGCTGCCGCCCCCACCCTGCCAGAGCGGTACTGCAGCCCCGCCCGCTGCCGCCCCCACCCTGGCAGAGCGGTACTGCAGCCCCGCCCGCTGCCGCCCCCACCCTGGCAGAGCGGTACTGCAGCCCCGCCCGCTGCCGCCCCCACCCTGGCAGAGCGGTACTGCAGCCCCGCCCGCTGCCGCCCCCACCCTGGCAGAGCGGTACTGCAGCCCCACAGCCCCGCCCGCTGCCGCCCCCAGCCCGGCAGAGCGGTACTGCAGCCCCGCAACCCCACCCCCAGCCCGGCAGACCGGTACTGCAGCCCCACAGCCCCGCCCGCTGCTGCCCCCAGCACGGCAGAGCCTAACTGCAGCCCCGCAACCCCGCCCGCTGCCGCCCCCAGCCCGGCAGAGCGTAACTGCAGCCCCGCAACCCCGCCCGCTGCCGCCCCCAGCCCGGCAGAGTGGTACTGCAGCCACACAGCCCCGCCCGCTGCTGCCCCCAGCCCGGCAGAGCGGTACTGCAGCCCCACCCGCTGCTGCCCCCAGCCCGGCAGAGCGGTACTGCAGCCCCGCCCGCTGCCGCCCCCAGCGCGGCAGAGCGGTACTGCAGCCCACACAGTCCCGCCCCCACCCTCGCAGAGCGGTACTGCAGCCCCGCCTGCTACCGCCCCCACCCTGGCAGAGCGGTACTGCAGCCCCACAGTCCCGCCCCCACCCTGGCAGAGCGGTACTGCAGCCCCGCCTGCTACCCGCCCCCACCCTGGCAGAGCGGTACTGCAGCCCCACAGCCCCGCCCGCTGCCGCCCCCACCCTGGCAGAGCGGTACTGCAGCCCCACAGCCCCGCCCGCTGCCGCCCCCAGCCCAGCAGAGCGTAACTGCAGCCCCACAGCCCCGCCCGCTGCCGCCCCCAGCCCGGCAGAGCGGTACTGCAGCCCCGCAACCCCACCCCCAGCCCGGCAGAGCTGTACTGCAGCCCCACAGCCCCGCCCGCTGCTGCTCCCACCCCGGCAGAGCGGTACTGCAGCCCTGCAGCCCCGCCCGCTGCTGCCCCCAGCCCGGCAGAGCGGTACTGCAGCCCCACAGTCCCGCCCCCACCCTGGCAGAGCGGTACTGCAGCCCCGCCTGCTACCGCCCCCACCCTGGCAGAGCGGTACTGCAGCCCCACAGCCCCGCCCGCTGCCGCCCCCACCCTGGCAGAGCGGTACTGCAGCCCCACAGCCCCGCCCGCTGCCGCCCCCAGCCCAGCAGAGCGGTACTGCAGCCCCGCAGCCCCGCCCGCTGCCGCCCCCAGCCCGGCAGAGTGGTACTGCAGCCCCGCAGCCCCGCCCGCTGCCGCCCCCAGCCAGGCAGAGTGGTACTGCAGCCCCGCAGCCCCGCCCGCTGCCGCCCCCACCCTGGCAGAGCGGTACTGCAGCCCCACAGCCCCGCCCGTTGCCGCCCCCAGCCCGGCAGAGCGGTACTGCAGCCCCGCCCGCTGCCGCCCCCACCCTGGCAGAGCGGTACTGCAGCCCCGCCCGCTGCCGCCCCCACCCTGGCAGAGCGGTACTGCAGCCCCGCCCGCTGCCGCCCCCAGCCCGGCAGAGTGGTACTGCAGCCCCACAGCCCCGCCCGCTGCCGTCCCCAGCCCGGCAGAGCGGTACTGCAGCCCCGCAACCCCGCCCGCTGCTGCCCCCAGCCCGGCAGAGCGGTACTGCAGCCCCGCCCGCTGCCGCCCCCACCCTGGCAGAGCGGTACTGCAGCCCCGCCCGCTGCCGCCCCCACCCTGGCAGAGCGGTACTGCAGCCCCGCCCGCTGCCGCCCCCACCCTGGCAGAGCGGTACTGCAGCCCCGCCCGCTGCCGCCCCCACCCTGGCAGAGCGGTACTGCAGCCCCACAGCCCCGCCCGCTGCCGCCCCCAGCCCGGCAGAGCGGTACTGCAGCCCCGCAACCCCGCCCGCTGCCGCCCCCACCCTGGCAGAGCGGTACTGCAGCCCCGCCCGCTGCCGCCCCCACCCTGGCAGAGCGGTACTGCAGCCCCGCCCGCTGCCGCCCCCACCCTGGCAGAGCGGTACTGCAGCCCCGCCCGCTGCCGCCCCCACCCTGGCAGAGCGGTACTGCAGCCCCGCCCGCTGCCGCCCCCACCCTGGCAGAGCGGTACTGCAGCCCCACAGCCCCGCCCGCTGCCGCCCCCAGCCCGGCAGAGCGGTACTGCAGCCCCGCAACCCCACCCCCAGCCCGGCAGACCGGTACTGCAGCCCCACAGCCCCGCCCGCTGCTGCCCCCAGCCCGGCAGAGCCTAACTGCAGCCCCGCAACCCCGCCCGCTGCCGCCCCCAGCCCGGCAGAGCGTAACTGCAGCCCCGCAACCCCGCCCGCTGCCGCCCCCAGCCCGGCAGAGTGGTACTGCAGCCACACAGCCCCGCCCGCTGCTGCCCCCAGCCCGGCAGAGCGGTACTGCAGCCCCACCCGCTGCTGCCCCCAGCCCGGCAGAGCGGTACTGCAGCCCCGCCCGCTGCCGCCCCCAGCGCGGCAGAGCGGTACTGCAGCCCACACAGTCCCGCCCCCACCCTCGCAGAGCGGTACTGCAGCCCCGCCTGCTACCGCCCCCACCCTGGCAGAGCGGTACTGCAGCCCCACAGTCCCGCCCCCACCCTGGCAGAGCGGTACTGCAGCCCCGCCTGCTACCGCCCCCACCCTGGCAGAGCGGTACTGCAGCCCCACAGCCCCGCCCGCTGCCGCCCCCACCCTGGCAGAGCGGTACTGCAGCCCCACAGCCCCGCCCGCTGCCGCCCCCAGCCCAGCAGAGCGTAACTGCAGCCCCACAGCCCCGCCCGCTGCCGCCCCCAGCCCGGCAGAGCGGTACTGCAGCCCCGCAACCCCACCCCCAGCCCGGCAGAGCTGTACTGCAGCCCCACAGCCCCGCCCGCTGCTGCCCCCACCCCGGCAGAGCGGTACTGCAGCCCTGCAGCCCCGCCCGCTGCTGCCCCCAGCCCGGCAGAGCGGTACTGCAGCCCCACAGTCCCGCCCCCACCCTGGCAGAGCGGTACTGCAGCCCCGCCTGCTACCGCCCCCACCCTGGCAGAGCGGTACTGCAGCCCCACAGCCCCGCCCGCTGCCGCCCCCACCCTGGCAGAGCGGTACTGCAGCCCCACAGCCCCGCCCGCTGCCGCCCCCAGCCCAGCAGAGCGTAACTGCAGCCCCACAGCCCCGCCCGCTGCCGCCCCCAGCCCGGCAGAGCGGTACTGCAGCCCCGCAACCCCACCCCCAGCCCGGCAGAGCTGTACTGCAGCCCCACAGCCCCGCCCGCTGCTGCCCCCACCCCGGCAGAGCGGTACTGCAGCCCTGCAACCCCGCCCGCTGCCGCCTCCAGCCCGGCAGAGTGATACTGCTGCCCCGCCCGCTGCCGCCCCCAGCCCGGCAGAGTGGTACTGTAGCCCCGCCCGCTGCCGCCCCCAGCCCGGCAGAGTGGTACTGCAGCCCCACAGCCCCGCCCGCTGCTGCCCCCAGCCCGGCAGAGCGGTACTGCAGCCACACAGCCCCGCCCGCTGCTGCCCCCAGCCCGGCAGAGCGGTACTGCAGCTCCACCCGCTGCTGCCCCCAGCCCGGCAGAGCGGTACTGCAGCCCCGCCCGCTGCCGCCCCCAGCCCGGCAGAGCGGTACTGCAGCCCCACAGTCCCGCCCCCACCCTGGCAGAGCGGTACTGCAGCCCCGCCTGCTACCGCCCCCACCCTGGCAGAGCGGTACTGCAGCCCCACAGTCCCGCCCCCACCCTGGCAGAGCGGTACTGCAGCCCCGCCTGCTACCGCCCCCAACCTGGCAGAGCGGTACTGCAGCCCCACAGCCCCGCCCGCTGCCGCCCCCCACCCCGGCAGAGCGGTATTGCAGCCCCGCAGACCCGCCCACTGCTGCCCCCACCCCGGCAGAGCGGTACTGCAGCCCCACAGCCCCGCCCCCACCCTGGTAGAGCGGTACTGCAGCCCCACAGCCCCGCCCGCTACCGCCCCCAGCCTGGCAGAGCGGTACTGCAGCCTCACAGCCCCGCCCCCACCCTGGCAGAGCGGTACTGCAGCCCCCACAGCCCCGCCCGCTACCGCCCGCTACCGCCCCCACCCTGGCAGAGCGGTACTGCAGCCCCGCAGCCCCGCCCGCTACCGCCCCCAGCCCGGCAGAGCGGTACTGCAGCCCTGCCCGCTGCCGCCCCCACCCCGGCAGAGCGGTACTGCAGCCCCACAGCCCCGCCCGCTGCCACCCCCAGCCCGGCAGAGCAGTACTGCAGCCTTACAACCCCGCCCGCTGCTGCCCCCAGCCCGGCAGAGTGGTACTGCAGCCCCACAGCCCCGCCCATGGCCGCCCCCAGCCCGGCAGAGCGGTACTGCAGCCCCACAACCCCGCCCGCTGCTGCCCCCAGCCCGGCAGAGCGGTACTGCAGCCCCACAGCCCCGCCCGCTACCGCCCCCACCCCGGCAGAGCGGTACTGCAGCCCCGCTGCCGGGGATGCACTTTGCCCTCCAGGGGGAGAGGCAAGAGTGTTTTATTGTCATATGGCTCAGATAGAACAATAACATTCTTACGGTTAGCTCTGAGGAAGGGTCTCGACCCGAAACCTCACCAATTCCTTCTCTCCAGAGATGCCGCCTGCCCTGCTGAGTTACTCCAGCATTTTGTGTCTAACTTCAGTGTGAACCAGCATCTGCAGTTCTTTCCTACACACAATCCTGCTCACTGTGTGTGGGAGTCATTCAGCTCGGAGCCACCCAGCACTGCATCTTTGCACATCTCATGCTGCTAATATGTGCTGCAAAGCTTTATTGTCAGATTTACAATCCAAACTATTTACACTATTTTGGCACAGATAGAATGATAACATTCTTATGGTTAGCTCTGAAGAAGGGTTTCAGCCCAAAACGCTACCCATTTCCTTTGCTCCATAGATGCTGCCGCACCCGCTGAGTTTCTCCAGCAATTTTGTCTGCCTATCCATATCAGTTTGGTTTATTATTGTTACGTGTGAAAAGCTTTTGTTTGCATGCTATCCAGTAGAAAAACACTATACGTGAATGCAATCAAGCCGGCCGCAGTGAACAAATAAAGGATAACGGATACAACCTTTAGTATGATATATTTTGATTAAAGATAGTTTAAAGGTCTGAGATGAGGTAGACGGCAGATCAGGATCGAGTCTGAAGAAGGGTCTCGACCCGAAACGTCGCCTATCTCCTTCGCTCCTTAGATGCTGTTGCACCCGCTGAGATTCTCCAGCTTTTTGTGCAACCCTCGCACTCTAGCTGATGAGAGGATCATTCAGTTGTCCGATAACTGCTGGGAAGAACCTGTAGTTTAGAAACTGTCCCTGAATCTAGAGGCGTGCATTTTCACACTTCGTGCCTCTTGCCAGATGGGAGAGGGGAGAAGTTCACAGGATGAGCCTGGTCCTTGATGATGCTGCTGGCATTGCCGAGGCTGCATGAAGTGTAGATGGAATCAATGGAAGGGAGGTTGGATTGTGCGATGGTCTGGACTATGTCTACAACTCTGCAATTTCTTGTGGTCTTGGATGTTCTCCTGAGATGCTGCCTGACCTGTTGATCTATTGAGCACTTTGTGTCTTCTCTTGTAAACCAGCATCAGCAGTTCCTTGCTCCTCTTTTTACACGCCTCCTCATGTAGGCAGCTCCTCTCACTGAATCATCTCTCCCTTTGGATAGGCACATTGCCTTTGGATAGGGGGTTACACAAAGAGGTGGAGAAACTCAGCGGGTGCAGCAGCATCTAAGGAGCGAAGGAGATAGGCGACGTTTCGGGTCGAGACCCTTCTTCAGACTGATGGGAGGTGGGGACAAGAAAGGAAAAAGGAGGACGAGGAGCCCGAGGGCTGAGGGAGAGGTGGGAAGGGGAGGAGACAGCCAGGGTTAACAGAATTGAGAAAATTAAATGTTCATGCCCAGAGGATGCAGACTCCCCAAGCGGAATATGAGGTGCTGTTCCTCCAACTTGCGGTGTTGCTCACTCTGGCCGTGGAGGAGGCCCAGGACAGAGAGGTCGGATACGGAGTGGGAGGGGGAGTTGAAGTGCTGAGCCACCGGGAGGTCAGGTTGGTTATTGCGGACCGAGCGGAGGTGTTCGGCGAAACGATCGCCAAGCCTCCGCTTGGTCTCACCGATGTAGATCAGCTGGCATCTGGAGCAACGGATGCAGTAGATGAGGTTGGAGGAGGTGCAGGTGAACCTCTGTCGGACCTGGAAGAACTGCTTGGGTCCCTGAAAGGAGTGGATGGGGGAGGTGAAGGGACAAGTGTAGCATCTCTTGCGGTTGCAAGGGAAAGTGCCCGGGGAAGGGGTGGAGCGGGAGGGAAGGGAAGAATTGACAAGGGAGTTGCAGAGGGAGCGGTCTTTGCGGAAGGCAGACGGGGGGGAGATGAGAAGATGTGGCGAGTGGAGGGGTCACGTTGGAGGTGGCGAAACTGGCGGAGGACTATCTGTTGAATGTGCCGGCTGGTGGGGTGAAAGGTGAGGACCAGGGGGACTCTGCCCTTGTTGTGAGTGGGGGAATGGGGAGAGAGGGCAGTGTTGCGGGGTATGGAGGAGACCCTGGTGCGAGCCTCATCTATAGTGGGGGAGGGGAAACCACATTCTCCGAAGAATTAGGACACTAGTGATGACCTGGCGTGGAACACCTCATCCTGGGAGCAGATGTGGCGTAGACGGAGGAATTGGGAATAGGGGATGGAGTCCTTACAGGAAGCAGGGTGGGAGGAAGAGTAGTCCAGGTAGCTGTGGGAGTCAGTTGGTTTGTAGTGGATGTCGGTCAGGAGTGTATCATCTGCAATAGAGATGGTGAGGTTAAGGAATGGTGGGGAAGTGTCGGAAATGGTCCAAGTGTATTTGAGTGCCGGATGGAAGTTGGTGGTGAAATGGATGAAGTCAGTCAGTTGCGCGTGGGTGCAGGAGGTGACACCAAAGCAGTCGTCGATGTAACGGAGGTAAAGGTCGGGGGTGGGGCCCTGGTACGCCGAGAACAAAGATTGTAATTAATCACTAAATTGACCCTGGTGAGTGGTTTGCTTGTGGGGGAGTGGGTTGAAGAGAATGTCAGGCGAATATAAAACGGGATTAATGTCGGATTAGTTCAAATGGGTGGTCGATACTCAGAGCGGACAAAGGGCCTGTCTCCAGGCTGTATTTCTCTATGATTTTGTATAGTTCAGGTGGCACGATGGCACAGTAGAGCTACAGCCTCACAGCGTCGATGACCCAGGTTCAATTCTGACTATAAGTGCTGTTTGTGCGGAGTTTGTAAGTTCTCCCTGTGACCTTGTGGGTTTTCTCCGGGAGCTCCGGTTTCCTCCCACACGCTAAAGACATTAACGTTTGTAGATTAATTGGCTTCTGTAAATAGCCTCTAGTGTGAAGGACATCGAACTAACGTACAGGTGATCAATTTGTGAGAAGGAACTGCAGATGCTGGTTAAACCGCAAATAGACACAAAATGCTGGAGTAACTCTACGGGACAGGCAGTGTCTCTGGAGAGAAGGAATGGGTGACATTTCGGGTCGAGACCCTTCTTCAGACTGGTTAGGGATCAGGGAAACGAGAGATATAGACGGTGATGTGGAGAGATAAAGAACAATGAATGAAAGATATGCAAAAAATGTAACGATGATAATGGAAACAGGCCATAGTAAGCTGTTTGTAGGGTGAAAATGAGAAGCTAGTGTGACTTGGGTGGGGGAGAGATAGAGAGAGAGGGAATGCCGGGGCTATCTGAAGTAAGATAAATCAATATTCATACCACTGGGCTGAAGAAGGGTGTCGACCCAAAACGTCGCCTCTTCCCTTCGCTCCACAGATGCTGCCTCACCTGCTGAGTTTCTCCATCTTTTTTGTCTACAAGCAAAATATGAGATGCTGTTCCTCTGATTTGCATTTAACCTCACTCTGACAATGGAGGAGACCTAGGACAGAAAGGTCAGTGTGGGAATGGGAAGGAGAATTAAAGTGTCCAGCTTCCGGGAGATCAGGTTGGTTCAGGTGGACCGAGCGAAGGTGTCCAGCAAAACAATTGACTCTGTCTCCCCTGACCCTTGGGTCTGCCCCCCAAAAAGTCCCCCGGCTCTCAGTCTGAGGAAGGGTCTCGACACGAAACGTCACCCATTCTCATCCAGAGATGCTGCCTGTCCCGCTGAGTGACTCCAGCATTTTGTGTCTATCTTGTGCACCATTTGGTTTGCTGTCTGCATTTTCCCCACACGCTACCCATGCCCATACTGACCTGGTATATCTCCTGATCTTGGAGTTCGACATTGAGGAAGCACAGAACAGGATGTGAATAGATGTCAGGAGCCATACCATTGAGTTGCTGCCCTCAGAAATAAAGATAAATATTTTAACGTGAACATATTATTTACATTGTTTTAATTCATATTTATGATATAAAACTGAAATGCCTATTCAACTGAAGTGTTTATTCACTGATTGACGGAGTCTTAATGTGTGAACAATGATTTTACCTATTTAATCTCAGCCACAGCCCTTCAATGTTATGCATTGTATGTGAAACAGTTTGAGATGTTACTACGACATGCGTTAAGAGGCCATATAAACACTGTCTTTTTGTACAAAAATACTAACCCCAGTTCTGCAAAATGGAAGCACTAAAACTGAGTAAATTAAACTTTTTTATCTCTGTTGTGAATTTCACAGCCTTCATAGAATAATATAATGATTTACATTTCTTTCTCCAAGGTGTTTGGAGAATACCACACTCGTTGCCCTGTGGAGCAAATGTTCTGTATACGCCGATGAATTTTAAAATGGTGCCCCACATTTCATTCATCTTGAACAGCTGTGTCCACAGGTCGGGCAAATCTGCACATTCCTAATTCATTAAGCATAAATATCTTGCAGTTATTTATGCCAATGCCTGATTATCATTTAACACGAGAGAACATACAGTATAAGAACAGGCCCGCAATGTGTGTGCTGAATATGATGCCAAGACCGACTTATCTGCCTCCACATAACCCATATCCCTTCATTCCCTGCATATCGTTAGGCCTATCCCAAATCTCTTAAATGCCACTATAGTATCTGCTTCCACCACCACTCCTGGCAGCACATTCCAGGCAATCACCACCAATCAAGCAAAAGCCCCACACTTCCCCTTTAAGCTTTGCCTTCATTATTTGATTTTTCCACTCTGGGTAAAAGTTCACAAGTTCTAGGAGCAGAATTACGCCATTCGGCCCATCAAGCCTACGCTGCCATTCAATCATGGCTGGTCCATCTTTCCCTCTCAACACCATTCTCCTGCCTTCTCCCCATAACCCCTGACACCCGTACTAATCAAGAATCTGTAAATCTCGGCCTTAAAACCCCCATTGACTTGGCCTCCACAGCAATCTGTGCCAATGAATTCCACAGATTCACCACACTCTGTCTAAAGAAACTCCTCCTCATCTCCTATCAAAAGGGAGGTCTTTTTAACCTGAGGCTGTGGCTTCTGATCCTAGACTTTCCCACTAGTGGAAACATCCTCTTTGCGTTCACTCTATCCAGGTCTTTCACTAATCGGTTAGTTTCAATGAGTACCTGTCATCCTTCAAAATCCCAGCGAGTACAGGCCCACCATAAGTTAACCCAATCATTCATGGGATCATTCTCGTAAACCTTCTCTGGACCCTCTCCAATGGCAGCACATCCTGCCTCAGATACGGGGCCCAAAACTGCTCACAATACTCCAAATGCGGTCTGACCAATGCCTTATAGAGCCTCAGCATTACATTTCTGTTTTTGTAGTATAGCCCTCTTTAAATACATTTTAACATTGCATTCACTTTCCTTACTACTGATTCGAATTGCAAATTAATATTTTGTGAATTATGCACCAACATCCCCGTCCCTTTGCACCTCCATGTTCTCAATTCTCTCCCGATTTAGAAAATGCATGTAGCCAATACCTTTATTCCTACTACCAAAATGCATGACTTCACACTTTACTGCGTAGTATGCCATCCACAGATTCTGACTGTCAGCCCAATCTAGGTCTCTCATAGTTATATATATTCCTCTCATTTCTCCCCGCAACCTCCAGAGAAAACAACTTCCTGACACCAACACCCCCTACTCTGGGCACCACTCTGGTGAACCTCCTCGACATGCTTTCCAAAACGTCCACATCTATCCCATACCTGGGTGGGCAGAACTGCACACCATGCTCCAAAGTTGCAGAAAGCTGCATCATGCCTTTGTGACCCTTATACTCAATGTCCCAGCCAATGGAAGCAGCATTTGTCTGTCTTCATTCCCACTCTATCTACTTGTGTTGCCACTTTCAAGGAGTTATGGTCTTGGAAACCAAGTTCCCTCTATACATCAATGATGTTAGGGATCATGCCATTAATTGTATATTTTCCCCTTACGTTTGATCGTCCAAAATGCAATACCTCGCACTCGCTCAGATTAAACCCCATCCCTGCCCATCTCTGTAGCAACTCTGCATCCCGCTGTATACTTTGACAGCTTCTCTGATGAACGTAGAGGATGTTTCCTTTAGTGGGAGGCTCCACATAGTCTGCAACCCCAGCAATCCTGATGTCTTCTGCAAACTAAACTAACCAAACCATCTATGTTTATGTGCAAGTAATTTATAGATTAGTTTTAGTTTTCATTTTAGAGACAGCGCGGAAACAGGCCCTTCAGCACACCAAGTCCGCACCGATCAAAGCGCCCCACACACCAACACTACCCTACACATGAGGGACAACCTTTACATTTACCAAGCCAATTAACCTACAAACCTGGTCGTGTTTGGAGTGTCGGAGGAAACCGAAGATCTTGGAGAAAACCCATGCAGTCATGGGGAGAACGTACAAACTCCGTACAGACAGCACCCATAGTCAGGATCGAGATCGATCACAAATATATGTATTTGTAATATGTGATCGGTTGCAGCATGCAGCTGTGAAACGACACTGCGGAACTACCCTCTATCAGTAGGCCAGGTCAGAATCTATACAACAAAGTCACTGCTAATCCAGGTAGACAATATCCATGTAGACAACATGCACTTGCTCAAAATACAAAGCGCGTAAACCACTCGACCAAACTTAATACATAGTTTTGTAACATGCCCTAAGTTGAATTATTACTGGACAGAAATTTTTAAAGTAACTTCTGAAGTTCTTAAAGTTAAACTGGACCCTGACCCAAAATTAATAATATTTGGAATTCCGGAATCAAGTTTGGTTTTGACAGTAAATCAAAGAAATTTCTTTGATTACTGTTTGATAATAGGGAAAAAAATCATATTGAAATTTTGGAAGGGAACATTATCCCCAACAATTAAAATGTGGACAGCAGAGATGCAGGAGACGTTATATTTGGAAAGAATTAGATTTGTCCTATTGGACAGGTATAATTCTTTTGAACTGATATGGTCTCCATATATACAGTATCTAGAGAAGTAGCTGTTCTTGGCATCACGGCTCGACGGGCACCCTACGGAATCCGATGAGAATAACTTATTTACATATGGGATTAATGCGCATGTCCCATTGATATTATTGTTTGAAATAATTTCATGTATAATGTACTTAGTTGTTTTTGATTTATATATATATAATATATATATATTTTTAAAATTTGTATTTGTAGATTGTTTTCTATTTCTATCTTTTTTTTCTTTTCCTCTTTATTATATATCTTTTTCTATCTTTATTTCCAAAAAAACAGACGATATTAATTATTGATGTGCTATTTGTAGAAATTTTGAATTAAGATGATAGTTTTAAATGTGTGTTATACATTGTAAACTGGTTACTTCAAATAAAAAAATATTAAAAAAAAAAAAAAAAAAAAATATGTGTTTGTGATATGTGATCGGTTGCAGCATGCAGCTGTGAAACGACACTGTGGAACTACCCTCTATCAGTAGGCCAGGTCAGAATCTATACAACAAAGTCACTGCTAATCCAGGTAGACAATATCCATGTAGACAACATGCACTTGCTCAAAATACAAAGCGCGTAAACCACTCGACCAAATGAGTTTGATTATTAAAAGCAAAGACTATTGGGAAGTTTATATAGAGCTCTTTGATGCTGTTGACATCCATTTAGATATCGTGGGACATAGCAAGTATTGATGCATTTACAGCAGGTATCACTTATTTACAACTTGGCTGATTGGAAATATTCCTGTACTACTTTGTATCTAATTTCTTGCTGTATAATATATCTAGTTGGTATTTCGCAGATTTCAGTTAGCTGATGGAAATTGGTAAGAGGCGGTTTTGACGGTTAAGCATTGTTTCTTGTCCGCTGGTGAGTGGGAGAGCCTGGGACAGATTGATTGGAAATGAATGGGTGTGCAAATCACGGGCAGCTTGCTGAATGATATAACCACTTCATCCCGGCAGCAAAGTTGGGAATAACCTTCCACTATTCCCATTTCTGATTTGGTAACATGCCACTGTGTTTTGGATGAAACTTTAAATTCAGCATCTTTTAAACATAATAAAGTAGCTGTCCTGATCAATTCTCATCCTTCAATCAGCATTTAAAAGATGGAATCTTTTAAAGTTAATCTTTTAACTCACACAGAGAGTGGTGAGTCTCTGGAATTCTCTGCCACAGAAGGTAGTTGAGGCCAGTTCATTGGCTATATTTAAGAGGGCGTTAGATGTGGCCCTTGTGGCTAACGGGATCAGGGGGTATGGAGAGAAGGCAGGTACGGGATACTGAGTTGGATGATCAGCCATGATCACATTGAATGGAGGTGCAGGCTCGAAGGGCCGAATGGCCCACTCCTGCACCTATTTTTCTATGTTCTATGTTCTATATAATGTGTCTGATCTCTGTGTAACTTTGCTACAAGAAAAATGACTTGTTTTAGCATACAAGGTGTGCATACTTCTAAAGCAGCTTACAGGCACTAGCAGTCTGAAGAAGGGTCCCAATCCGAAACAGTGTCTGTCCATTTCTCTGCACTGATGCTGCCTGAGCTATTGGTTTCTTCCATCACTTTGTATTTTCTTGCTCAATATTTCAGCATCTCCAGTCTCCCATGTCTCATGTTACATCTCATCAAAGTCTGCCTGCTCTGAAGATGTTCTTCTCCTTCAATGGGTGTTCTGTGAGACCCTCTCTCTTGCTCTCCCTTGCTGATTCCTACATCCTTCCTGCTTTTCACTATGCTCTACCCAGATCAGTTGCAGGAAGGGGCCCAACTCAAAATGCCACCGGTCAATGTCCCTGCACACATATTGCCAACACACATAGGCTCCTCCAGCAGTTGTCTTTGTGCTCAGGCTATAAACCATGTTGGGACATTGTATGGTTGTGTAAAGTTGAAGACACTACATGCAGATTGAAAAGACTAGGCTTGTATTCACTGGAGTTTAGGAGGATGAGGGGTTATCTTATAGAAACATATACAATTATAAAATGATTGGACAAGCTGGATGCAGGAAAAATGTTCCCAATGTTGGGCGTGCCCAGAACCAGGGGCCACAGTCTTAGAATAAAGGGGAGGTCATTTAAGACTGAGGTGAGAAAAACTTTTTCACCCAGAGAGTTGTGAATTTATGGAATTCCCTGCCACAGAGGGCAGTGGAGGCCAAGTGACTGGATGGATTTAAGAGAGAGTTGGATAGAGCTCTAGGGGCTAGTGGAGTCAAGGGATACGGGGAGAAGGCAGACAAGGGTAATTGATAAGGGACGATCAGTCATGATCACAATGAATGGCGGTGCTGGCTCGAAGGGCTGAATGGCCTCCTCCTGCACCTATTTTCTACGTTTCCATGTTTCTAAGTACTTTTGTTGTTTTGGTCCTGCTTGCATGGGATCCAGCTCTCAGCGATTTACCTTCTTCAATCATTCAGTTGAATTGTCTCTACTTGACCTCGTACTCCTTGAAGAAATATATTCATGGTTACATGGTGAAACTGAACAGAGAGCCCCAGCAGAACATACAGTAAAACACAGACAATGAATTCTTCTCTTGAGCTATGATTGATCAACTAATATGTTTAAGGAAAGGTCACAGGCTCACTTCCAAATACTCCCTGTTTGCTTGAGTTGCAATTCACACTTCAGAAATCAATGTGTATACACTGCAAGCAAATGGGCAGCATAATGCAGTGTGACCAGTTATGTTCTTACAAGAAATATAAACACTTTATAGGTGGATACAAATTGTAGGTGAGTAGATGACCTCATAGATTGAATGTACTGTATGGGGAAGTACCACATTTGAACAAGTTATTTCAGATGATTTAATAGATATTAATAGATATAATAGTTGCCCGAATCTTGTAGATTGGGGGCAGCTGTTAGGGTTGCTTTGAAGACTGGTGGCAGGTGCTGGTCTTTCCCAACATGTAGGCAAGATGTCTCCATATAACATATAACATATAACCATATAACCATATAACAATTACAGCACGGAAACAGGCCATCTCGGCCCTTCAAGTCCGTGCCGAACAACTTTTTTCCCTTAGTCCCACCTGCCTGCACTCATACCATAACCCTCCATACCCTTCTCATCCATATGCCTATCCAATTTATTTTTAAATGATACCAACGAACCTGCCGCCACCACTTCCACTGGAAGCTCATTCCACACCGCTACCACTCTCTGAGTAACGAAGTTCCCCCTCATGTTACCCCTAAACTTCTGTCCCTTAATTAATTAATCTCTATCTCTCGAGCATTATTCCTGAACCACTGACCTCACAGTGTATGGTGTCCCACTTTTATGCATTTATTACTATCTTCATGCCAAAATGACAATGTAATTGTTGCCATTTATATTCCTAAACCGAATGAGATTTGCTTTGACAATGTTTAGTTCCTGAAGAAGGGTCTTGACCCGAAACGTCACCCCTTCCTCTCTCTCGCCTGAGATGCTGCCTGGCCCGCTGAGTTACGCCACCATTTTGTGCCTATCTTTAGTTTAGTTTAGTTTCGAGATACAGCACAGAATCAGGCCCTTTGGCCCACCGAGTCGGCACCGACTAGCGATTCCCGTACAACAGCACTATCCTATACACTAGGGGCAATTTTCAATTTTTACTAAAGCTACTAAACCTACACACCAGTACTTTTTCAGAGTGTGGGAAGAAACTGGAGAACCTGGAGAAAACCCACGCAGGTCACGGGGAGAACGTACAAACTCCATACAGACAGCACCCGTAGTCAGGATCAAACCCGGGTCTCTGGCGCAGTAAGGCAGCAACTCTACCGCTGCGCCACCGTGCCGCACATGTCATTACACAAAGCTGCATTTGAAAGCTCACATAGGGAACTGAGAGCACAACTCCAGTGAAAGATAGATCTCTCGATCAGGAGTAGGGGGCGCCGTCGAGTATGGCTGCCCTGCCAGCAGCTGTTAGTCTTTTCATTCTTTTTAAAAAATTTTAGTTGGTTAAAGTGTGTGTTTTTGGAAGTATTTTGGTCTTTTTATGTAGGGGGCGGGGGGGGAAGGGGGAAACTATTTTCTCAGTACCTACCTAGTCGGAGATGCGGCTTTTCTCCGGGCCGTATCTGTGCCCCTTCCTCGCGGCCTACCGGCAGTCTGGAGCAGCGTTTCCTGCCGGGACCGGCCGGGACTTTAGCTTCGGCGGCGGTACACAGCGCTGGGGCGCCATTGTGGAGCGGGTGATGCCTTGCCCGGGTCGCCGTGCGGTGGAGCTCCGGAGGGCTGGGACCGCCGACTGCAACATCGCGGTGCTGCGGTCTGCGGTCTGTGGAGCTTCCAGCCGCGGGCGGGCGGCGCTGAGCTTTAAAAACCGCGGAGCCTGGGATCTCACGACGAGATCGACAGTCGGAGCTCCGACCGGCGCGGCCCATGGACTACAGGAGCTGCGAACTCCAGGGAGGAAACGGATGCTCTAGACACTCCGGGCCGCTGAGAGTGTTCACCCGTCGCCAGAACTTCATCATCCAGCGAGAGGGCCTGAAGCATCGGGTTGCCGTAGCGGCAACTGCAGAGGCCTCAATAGGCCCGACTATGGGTGAACTGGGGATGGGACTGGACTTTGCTGCCTTCCCCCACAGTGGGAACCATTGTGGGGGGATGTTTGTATGTTTATTGTTAAATACTCTAGTGTTGTGTATTATCTTTATTCATGTGCTGCATTGGCAAGTCAAATTTCACTGCACCAACTGGTGTATGTGATCATAAATGTCCTTTGTCCTTTGTATCATACACAAGAATGATGGAAGCTTCAGAAGTGACGTATTTCATGACCACCTTCAAAAAAGAAGAGTGGTAATCATTGTCAAACTTCTCACCTCAGTGGCCAAAGATCAGCTCCACAGATTGCAGTGTGAATTTCATCCCTCTTGGCACACAGATCGTTAATGAAGACAACTCCAAGAGGACTTCAGGAGCAGCACCGGCCACTCTCCATGGTCGCTTTTAACCTCGCTAAAGCCGTCAAATCCATTAAATCGGTAGTGACTGTGAAACCTACTCCTCTAATTTACCTGCCCACAGAAATTCATCTCCTCCTTCCACTTGTTCCATATGCTTTGTCTTCCTCACCGCAGTGTTGCACCTCACCTTAAACAAATATCTTGTGGAACATAGGTAATCTTCGGAGATAGACACAAAATGCTGGAGTAACTCAGCGGGACAAGCAGCAACTCTGCAGAGAAAGGAATGGGTGATGTTTCGGGTCGAGACCCTTCTACAGACGGGTGTAAAGTAACATCTGCAGTTCCTTGATAGGCACAAAAAGCTGGAGTAACTCAGCGGGTCAGACAGCATCTCTGGAGAAAAGGAATAGGTGAAGTTTCGGGGCGAGACCCTTCTTCAGTCTGAGAATCAGAGGAATGCGAAACGAGAGATATAGACGGTGATGTAGAGAGATATAGAACAAATTAATGAAAGATATGCAAAAATGTAACGATGATAAAGGGAGCAGGCCAGTGTTAGGTGTGGCTTAGGTGAAAACGAGTTACAGACAATGAGACTCAACAAGTCCTGCTGAGTTACTCCAACTTTTTGTGTCTATCTTCAAGTTCAACCAGCATCTGCAGTTCCTTCCTACACATTTCGTCTCCAGTTCCTTCCTATACATAATCTTCAGACCTAATGGGTGGGGTTCAATCAATCACAACTATAGTCCTGATTACCAGCATCTGAGATGCGGTACTGTGTTTGCATGTGCTTGGAGGCCCAGCTCCAAGCCATTATTAACATTCTCTTTGGCTTATAAGAGGATGGGCCTTACACACAGCATTGGCTGCGTTCTTCAATCACCTGATCTTGCCGTGTCCCTGTGTGTGACAAGAATGGTTCATGGCAAAACTCCTGGAAAATGTGCAATATTTCCCCTTACCTTTGGAGCCCTCTTGTGGCAAAAGCAGATATAACCACATATAACCATATAACAATTACAGCACGGAAACAGGCCTTCTCTGCCCTTCCAGTCCGTGCCGACCATTTATTTTCCCCTAGTCCCATCTACCTGCACTCAGACCGTACCCCTCCATTCCCTTCCCGTCCATATACCTATCCACTTTACTTTTAAATGTTAAAATCGATCCTGCCTCCACCACTTCTGCATGAAGATCATTCCACACAGCCACCACTGAGTAAAGAAGTTCCCCCTCATGTTACCCCTAAACTTCTGTCCCTTAATTCTCATGTCAATGATGAAACTGAGCATCACCTTCAATGTGCCAGCGCATTGATCCAGCAGCTATTACAGATATGTGGATGTTCATCGTCAATATTGCAAAGTTAATGTCTCAGCATGCTTGAAGTTGCTAACAGCCTGACATGGAAAAACACAGCCTGGAAGTGGGGGTGGAGGGGCTTCCGTGATAAAAATAATGGACAGTCTCGTGTTACATGATCCCACCACTAGTCACATCTTCTCAACCCCATCCCTTTCCGCCTTCCGCAGAGACTGGTCTCTTCATAACTACTTGGTTCTTCATCCCACCCAATCCTAAACCACCCCCTCCATAGGTACACCAGGAGATATAAGACCTGTCTCTATACATCCTCCCTCTCGATCCATCCTGGGATGCCAGCAGTCCTTGCAAGTGCAACAGAGGTTGATGTGCACCTCCTCGACACTCACGTACTGCATTCGATGTTCCCGATGTGGCACTGATAATCATTTTAACTCCCGTTCCAGTTGCCACACTGATCTCCCTGTCCTGGGCCTCCACCATTGCCAGAGGGAGGCCACACACAAACAGGCGGAACAGCTCCTCATATCCCGCTCGGGTACTCACACGGCGTGGTATGAGCATTGAATTCTCTAAAGTAAGGTAACTAACAAAACACAAGCACATGTATGTATTTATTTATTTATTAATTCATCCATCTAATCATACATCGATTTATCCACATATATTTGTCTGTTTAGTTAACAATTCATTTTTCTATCTAAGATAGACACTGAAAGCTGGAGTAATTCAGCGGGTCAGCAGCATCTCTGAAGAACGTTTTGGGTCGAGACCCTACTTCTATTTCGATCTATCTATTTATTTATCTATCCATACATGTACCTATTTATTTATTTATGTATGTATTGTCCATCCATCTGTCTCCACCCCCCCCCCCCCACTCTCTCTGTATTATTGAACTGTCCATTAATAATTTTTCTTTCTTCCTCCAATTCTGCCCTTTTGTGTTCCTTCAATTTCTGTTGCTAACTGATCGCATGGGCCATTATTAGATAGGTTGTTCACACTGTGACGGAGAGGCTGAGAGATGGAGGGACGGGCAGAGGAAGGGGCTGGTGGTAAGAGAGGGTGAGAGAGAAGGAGAGAGGGTGGATGGCTGGTAGAAAAAGAGAGAAACAGTAAATGGGGAGAGAGAAGCAGAGGAGGTTTGAGGAGAGGTGTGAGAAGGAACCGCAGATGCTGGTTTATGCAGAAAATGCTGGAGTAACTCAGCAGGACAGGCAGCATCTCTAGATAGAAGGAATGGGTGACGTTTCGGGCCAGTCTGAAGAAGGGTCTTGACCTGAAACGTCACCCATTCCTTCTCTCCAGAGATGCTGCCTGTCCCGCTGAGTTACTCCAGCTTTTTGTGTCTATCTTAGGTTTGAAGAGAGATCGGGTGAGTTGTAGAAGGAAGGCGAGACAAAGATGTGCAGGAGTGAGAAGCTGAATGGAGAGAAAGAGACAGTGAGAGTGGGTAGAGGCTGTGAGAGGGGGTGGGGATGGAATGACAGAGAGATTGGATGGGCGAAGATGGGAAAGGAGGTGCAAAACAGGAAAATAGATACCAACAGGTGTCTTTCTCACTCGCTCTCTGACTGAAGGAGTGTGGGAGGAAACCGAAGATCCCGGATAAAATCCACGCAGGTTATGGGAAGTACGTACAAACTCCGTGCAGACAGCACCTGTAGTCGGGATCAAACCCAGGTCTCTGGCGCTGCAAGTGCAGTAAGGCAGCAACTCTACCACTGTGCCACTGTGCCACTGTGCCACTATGCTACTGTACTTCTGTACCACTGTACCACTGTGTCACTGTGCCACTGTGTCACTTTGCCACTGTGTCACTGTACCACTGTACCACTGTACCACTGTGTCACTGTACCACTGTGCCACTGTGCCACTGTGCCACTGTACCACTGTACCATTGTACCACTGTGCCACTGTGTCATTGTACTACTGTACCACTGTACCACTGTGTCACTGTACCACTGTACCACTGTGCCACTGTGTCACTGTACCACTGTGCCACTGTACCACTGTACCACTGTACCACTGTACCATTGTACCACTGTACCACTGTGTCATTGTACTACTGTACCACTGTACCACTGTGTCATTGCACCACTGTACCACTGTACCATTGTAACACTGTGCCACTGTACCACTGTGTCATTGTACCACTGTACCACTGTGTCATTGGACCACTGTACCACTGTACCACTGTGTCATTGTACCACTGTACCACTGTACAACTGTACCACTGCACCACTGCGTCACTGTACAACTGTGTCACTGTGTCACTGTGTCACTGTACCACTGTGTCACTGTGCCACTGTACCACTGTGTCATTGTGCCACTGTACAACTGTACCAATGTACAACTGTGCCACTGTACCACTGTACAACTGTGCCACTGTACCACTGCACAACTGTGCCACTGTATCACTGTGCAACTGTACCACTGTACCACAGTGTCACTGCACCACTGTACCACTGTGCCACTGTGCCACTGCACCACTGTGCCACTGTGCCACTGGACCACTGTATCACTGTACCACTGTGCCACTGTGCCACTGTGTCACTGTACGACTGTACCACTGTACCACTGTACTGCTGTGCCACGGTGCCACTGTACTACTGTGCCACTGTTCCACTGTACCACTGTACCACTGTGTCACTGTGCCACTGTGCCACTGTACCACTGTACCAGTGTGTCACTGTGCCACTGCACCACTGTACCACTGTCCCACTGTGCCATTGTGTCACTGTACCACTGTACCACTGTGCCACTGTGCCACTGTACCACTGTGCCACTGTACCACTGTGTCACTGTGTCACTGTACCACTGTACCACTGTGTCACTGTACCACTGTACCACTGTACCACTGTACCTCTGTACCACTGCACCGCTGTGTCACTGTACCACTGTGCCACTGTGCCACTGTGTCACTGTACCACTGTACCTCTGTACCACTGTACCACTGTACCGCTGTGTCACTGTGCCTCTGTACCACTGTGTCACTGTGCCACTGTGCCACGGTGTCACTGTACGACTGTACCACTGTACCACTGTGTCACTGTACCACTGTACCACTGTACCACTGTGCCACTGTGTCACTGTACCACTGTACCACTGTACCAATGTGCCACTGTGTCACTCTACCACTGTACAACTGTACAACTGTACCACTGTGTCACTGTGTCACTTTGCCACTGTGTCCCTGTACCACTGTACCACTGTACCACTGTGTCACTGTACCACTGTGCCACTGTGCCACTGTGCCACTGTACCACTGTACCATTGTACCACTGTGCCACTGTGTCATTGCACTACTGTACCACTGTACCACTGTGTCACTGTACCACTGTACCACTGTACCACTGTGTCACTGTACCACTGTGCCACTGTACCACTGTACCACTGTACCACTGTACCACTGTGTCATTGTACTACTGTACCACTGTGCCACTGTGTCATTGTACCACTGTACCACTGTGTAATTGCACCACTGTACCACTGTACCATTGTAACACTGTACCACTGTACCACTGTGTTATTCTACCACTGTACCACTGTGTCATTCGACCACTGTACCACTGTACCACTGTGTCATTGTACCACTGTGCCACTGTGTCATTGGACCACTGTACCACTGTACCACTGTGTCATTGTACCACTGCACCACTGTCACTGTACAACTGTGTCACTGTGTCACTGTGTCACTGCACCACTATACCACTGTGCCACTGTGTCACTGTACCACTGCGTCACTGTACAACTGTGCCACTGTACCACTGCATGACTGAGTCACTGTACCACTGTGTCACTGTGCCACTGTACCACTGTGTCATTGTGCCACTGTACAACTGTGCCACTGTACAACTGTGCCACTGTACCACTGTACAACTGTGCCACTGTACCACTGTACAACTGTGCCACTGTACCACTGTACAACTGTGCCACTGTATCACTGTGCCACTGTGCCACTGTGTCACTGTACCACTGTACCACTGTACCACTGTACCACTGTACCACTGTACCACTGTGCCACTGTACCACTGTACCACTGTACCACTGTACCACTGTACCACTGTGCCACTGTACCACTGTGCCACTGTGCCACTGTGCCACTGTGTCACTGTACGACTGTACCACTGTACCACTGTACCACTGTACCACTATTCCACTGTACCACTATACCAATGTGCCACTGTGTCACTGTACGACTGTACCACTGTACCACTGTGTCACTGTACCACTGTACCACTGTACCTATGTGGCACTGTACCACTGTACCACTGTGCCACTGCACCACTGTACCACTGTGCCACTGTACCACTGTACCACTGTGTCACTGTACCACTGTACCACTGTGTCACTGTACCACTGTACCACTGTACCTATGTGGCACTGTACCACTGTACCACTGTGCCACTGTACCACTGTACCACTGTACCACTGTACCACTGTGTCACTGTACCACTGTACCACTGTACCTATGTGGCACTGTACCACTGTGCCATTGCACCACTGTACCTCTGTACCACTGTGCCACTGCACCACTGTCCCACTGTGCCACTGTGTCACTGTGTCACTGTACCACTGTACCTCTGTACCACTGTACCGCTGTGTCACTGTAGCACTGTACTACTGTGCCATGGTGCCACTGTGCCACTGTGCCACTGTAGCACTGTACTACTGTGCCATGGTGCCACTGTGCCACTGTACCACTGTGCCACTGTACCACTGTGTCACTGTGTCACTGTACCACTGTACCACTGTACCGCTGTGTCACTGTAGCACTGCACTACTGTGCCATGGTGCCACTGTGCCACTGTGCCACTGTGCTACTGTGCCATGGTGCCACTGTACCACTGTACCGCTGTGTCACTGTACCACTGTGCCACTGTACCACTGTACCACTGTACCATTGTGCCACTGTGCCACTGTGTCATTGTACTACTGTACCACTGTACCACTGTGTCACTGTACCACTGTACCACTGTGTCACTGTACCACTGTGCCACTGTACCACTGTACCACTGTACCACTGTACCACTGTACCACTGTGTCATTGTATTACTGTACCACTGTACCACTGTGTCATTGCACCACTGTACCACTGTACCATTGTACCACTGTGTCACTGTACCACTGTGTCATTGTACCACTGTGTCACTGTACCACTGTGTCATTGTACCACTGTACCACTGTACCACTGTGTCATTGTACCACTGTACCACTGTACAACTGTACCACTGCACCACTGCATCACTGTACAACTGTGTCACTGTGTCACTGTACCACTGTGTCATTGTGCCACTGTACAACTGTGCCACTGTGTCACTGTACCACTGTGTCACTGTACCACTGTGTCACTGTACCACTGTGCCACTGTACCACTGTACCACTGTGCCACTGTACCACTGTGTCACTGTACCACTGTACCACTGTGTCACTGTACCACTGTACCACTGTGTCACTGTACCACTGTACCACTGTGTCACTGTACCACTGTACCACTGTACCACTGTACCACTGTGCCACTGTACCACTGTGCCACTGTACCACTGTACCACTGTACCATTGTGCCACTGTGCCACTGTGTCATTGTACTACTGTACCACTGTACCACTGTGTCACTGTACCACTGTACCACTGTGTCACTGTACCACTGTGCCACTGTACCACTGTACCACTGTACCACTGTACCACTGTGTCATTGTATTACTGTACCACTGTACCACTGTGTCATTGCACCACTGTACCACTGTACCATTGTACCACTGTGTCACTGTACCACTGTGTCATTGTACCACTGTGTCACTGTACCACTGTGTCATTGTACCACTGTACCACTGTACCACTGTGTCATTGTA
The DNA here is from genome assembly GCA_963514005.1 of Raja brachyura. The sequence goes on along the minus strand of OY740787.1, from coordinate 94,141,610 downwards.
CCACTGTACCACTGTACAACTGTACCACTGCACCACTGCATCACTGTACAACTGTGTCACTGTGTCACTGTACCACTGTGTCATTGTGCCACTGTACAACTGTGCCACTGTGTCACTGTACCACTGTGTCACTGTACCACTGTGTCACTGTACCACTGTGCCACTGTACCACTGTACCACTGTACCACTGTGCCACTGTACCACTGTGTCACTGTACCACTGTACCACTGTGTCACTGTACCACTGTACCACTGTGTCACTGTACCACTGTACCACTGTGTCACTGTACCACTGTACCACTGTGTCACTGTACCACTGTACCACTGTGTCACTGTACCACTGTACCACTGTACCACTGTACTACTGTGCCACTATTCCACTGTACCACTATACCAATGTGCCACTGTGTCACTGTACGACTGTACCACTGTACCACTATGTCACTGTACGACTGTACCACTGTACCACTGTGTCACTGTACCACTGTACCACTGTGTCACTGTACCACTGTACCACTGTACCTATGTGGCACTGTACCACTGTGCCATTGCACCACTGTACCTCTGTACCACTGTGCCACTGCACCACTGTCCCACTGTGCCACTGTGTCACTGTGTCACTGTACCACTGTACCACTGTACCGCTGTGTCACTGTAGCACTGTACTACTGTGCCATGGTGCCACTGTGCCACTGTGCCACTGTAGCACTGTACTACTGTGCCATGGTGCCACTGTGCCACTGTACCACTGTACCACTGTGTCACTGTGTCACTGTACCACTGTACCACTGTACCGCTGTGTCACTGTAGCACTGTACTACTGTGCCATGGTGCCACTGTGCCACTGTGCCACTGTGCTACTGTGCCATGGTGCCACTGTACCACTGTACCGCTGTGTCACTGTACCACTGTGCCACTGTACCACTGTACCACTGTACCACTGTGCCACTGTGTCATTGTACTACTGTACCACTGTACCACTGTGTCACTGTACCACTGCACCACTGTACCGCTGTGTCACTGTACCACTGTGCCACTGTACCACTGTACCACTGTACCACTGTGCCACTGTGTCATTGTACCACTGTACCACTGTACCACTGTGTCACTGTACCACTGTGCCACTGTGCCACTGTACCACTGCACCATTGTACCACTGTACCACTGTACCACTGTGTCATTGGACCACTGTACCACTGTACCACTGTGTCATTGTACCACTGTACCACTGTACAACTGTACCACTGCACCACTGCATCACTGTACAACTGTGTCACTGTGTCACTGTGTCACTGTACCACTGTGTCACTGTGCCACTGTACCACTGTGTCATTGTGCCACTGTACAACTGTACCACTGTACAACTGTGCCACTGTACCACTGCACAACTGTGCCACTGTACCACTGCACAACTGTGCCACTGTATCACAGTGCCACTGTACCACTGTGCCACTGTACCACTGTACCACAGTGTCACTGCACCACTGTACCACTGTACCACTGTGTCACTGGACCACTGTATCACTGTACCACTGTGCCACTGTACCACTGTGTCACTGTACGACTGTACCACTGTACCACTGTGTCACTGTACGACTGTACCACTGTACCACTGTACTGCTGTGCCACGGTGCCACTGTACGACTGTGCCACTGTTCCACTGTACCACTGTACCACTGTGTCACTGTACCACTGTACCACTGTACCACTGTACCAGTGTGTCACTGTGCCACTGTACCACTGTCCCACTGTGCCATTGTATCACTGTACCACTGTGCCACTGTGCCACTGTACCACTGTGCCACTGTACCACTGTGTCACTGTACCACTGTACCACTGTGCCACTGTACCACTGTGTCACTGTACCACTGTACCACTGTACCACTGTACCTCTGTACCACTGCACCGCTGTGTCACTGTACCACTGTGCCACTGTGCCACTGTGTCACTGTACCACTGTACCTCTGTACCACTGTACCACTGTACCGCTGTGTCACTGTACCTCTGTACCACTGTGTCACTGTGCCACTGTGTCACTGTGTCACTGTGTCACTGTGTCACTGTACAACTGTACTACTGTGTCACTATTCCACTGTACCACTGCACCACTGTACCACTGTATCACTGTGCCACTGTACCACTGTACCACTGTGTCACTGTACCACTGTACCACTGTGTCACTGTACCACTGTACCACTGTACCTATGTGGCACTGTACCACTGTGCCACTGTACCACTGCACCTCTGTACCACTGTGCCACTGCACCACTGTCCCACTGTGCCACTGTGTCACTGTGTCACTGTACCACTGTACCACTGTACCACTGTACCGCTGTGTCACTGTAGCACTGTACTACTGTGCCATGGTGCCACTGTGCCACTGTGCCACTGTAGCACTGTACTACTGTGCCATGGTGCCACTGTGCCACTGTACCACTGTACCACTGTACCACTGTGTCACTGTGTCACTGTACCACTGTACCGCTGTACCGCTGTGTCACTGTAGCACTGTACTACTGTGCCATGGTGCCACTGTGCCACTGTGCCACTGTGCCACTGTGCTACTGTGCCATGGTGCCACTGTACCACTGTACCGCTGTGTCACTGTAGCACTGTACCGCTGTGTCACTGTGCCACTGTACTACTGTGCCATGGTGCCACTGTGCCACTTTGCCACTCTGACACCCTGATTGTGAGGAACATTTAGTGCTGCTTCCTTCATGGTTATTTTCCCTTTAACTTTATTTTACTCTTCAAGTTTTCAGGAAATCAATTTTATGTTCTAGGGGTTCACTGAAAGAAAGTGGCTTAGGATTTTTTGCCCAGTGCTATCATTGTGTATGGTGTTTGATAGTTTTTAATTGCAAATTGATAGTTTTTCCCATGCCTGCAGTGGGGATTGATAAATTACATTGGTCATCCAAGTGTATTCACATATGCACAGATTTCCCTGTGATTACACCATTGTCAAAATCCATTGAAAAGGCGGAGGGTGACAAGCTCGATTCAGGGGCTGCAGTGATCTAAATATTCAGACCACTGGGCTGTAAGCTGTCCTAACGAAATATGAGGTGCTGTTCCTCCAATATGTGTTTAACCTCACTTTGACAATGGAGGAGGCCCAGGACAGAAAGGTCAGTATGGGAATGGGAAGGGGAATTTAAGGGTTTGGCAACCGGGAGACCAGGTAGGCCCAGGCAGACTGAGCGATGGTGTCCAGCGAAACGATCGCCCAGTCTCCGTTTGGTCTCGCTGATGTACTGTATAGTAGTCCACACCTTGAACAGCGAACAGGTTGCCTTGAGGAAGGATTGTGGTGTTTTGCAGAAGTGTTGTAAAGAGTCTGGCATGGATGAGAACCTTGGTGGCTGAGTTGCATGCACAAGAGCCCATGCAAAAAGGTGCAGCCCAGAGGCCCTTTCCCCCAGGCTAAGCATGATGGCACAGTGGCGCAGGGGTAAAGTTGCTGCCTTTACGGTGCTTACAGTGCCACAGACCCAGGTTCGATCCCGACTACGGGTGCAGTCAGCACAGAGTTTGTTCGTTCTCCCCGTGGCCGCGCCGAGTTTCTCCGATATCTGCGGTTTCGTCCCATGCTCCAAAGACGTACAGGTTTGTAGGTTCATTGGCTTGGTGTAAATGTAAAATTGTCCTTAGTGTGTGTAGGATAGCGTTAATTTGCGAGGATCGTGGTTGGACTTGATAGGCTGATGGGCCTGTTTCCACGCTGTGTCTCTAAACTGAACTGAACTAAGCAGAGAAGAAGAAAAGTCCAAAGTGAGCTGCAGGGGGAATTGTCATGAGAAATGGCGGGCGTTAAAGTAAGAAGATGGGATGCATTACAAATAATTAAAGTAGAAATTGCTCTCATTAAACTCGTGATACTTAGATATAAAGTACAATTTCATAATAGTTAATGGGGCGTTGATGTATGTTTGAGCGTTTCAATTGAAATTGCGTAAGATGTGATGTACAGTGTCACAGTGCAGCACATGGACAAGTATTCTTAAAGTAACCAGTGCTCGATTGTTAAATGTGGAGGAAATTGTTCATTTATTTAGGGAACATCCTATTGCATCGTTAGTTCCCCTTTGTTTCGTGGTGCTCTACATTAGAAGATCTGAAAGCTGGATTTATAGTTAGCTACATTCATAGTTCTTGATAAATGACATATGTGTTTTTGTCAATAATTAACTCAGTGTATAATTTTGATTTGCATGCAAGTTGCTATTGAGAAAACAAAATATGGGAAGATATTGTTGGTGTGGTGTGGTGTGGTGTTGGAGTGGTGTAGTGCGGTGTGGTGTGGTGTGGTGTTGGAGTGGTGTAGTGCGGTGTGGTGTGGTGTGGTGTTGGAGTGGTGTAGTGCGGTGTGGTGTGGTGTGGTGTTGGTGTGGTGTGGGGTGGTGTTGGTGCGGTGTGGTGTAGTGTGGTGTGGTGCGATGCGGCGCAGTGCGGTGTGGGGTGGTGTGGTGCGGTGTGGTGCGGTGTGGTGCGGTGTGGTGTAGTATGGTGTGGTGCGGTGTGGTGTGGGGTGGTGTGGGGTGGTGTGGTGCGGTGTGGTGCGGTGTGGTGCGGTGCGGTGCGGTGTGGTATGGGGTGGTGTGGTGTAGTGTGGTGCGGTGTAGTGTGGTGTGGTGTAGTGCGGTGTTGGTGTGGTGTGGTGTAGTGTGGTGCGGTGTGGCATGGTGTGGTGCAGTACGGTGCAGTACGATGCGGTGTGGTGCGGTGTGGTGCGGTGTGGTGTGGTGTAGTGTAGTGTGGTGTGGTGTAGTGCGGTGTTGGTGTGGTGTGGTGTAGTGTAGTGTGGTGTGGTGTAGTGCGGTGTTGGTGTGGTGTGGTGTAGTGTGGTGCGGTGTGGCATGGTGCGGTGTGGTGCGGTGCAGTACAATGCGGTGTGGTGTGGTGTGGTGTAGTGTAGTGTGGTGTGGTGTTGTGTGGTGTAGTGTAGTGTTGTGTGGTGCGGTGCGGTGTTGGTGTGGTGTGGTGTTGTGTGGTGTAGTGTAGTGTGGTGTGGTGTGGTGTGGTGTAGTGTAGTGTGGTGTGGTGTTGTGTGGTGTAGTGTAGTGTGGTGCGGTGTTGTGCGGTGTAGTGTAGTGTGGTGTGGTGTTGTGTGGTGTAGTGTAGTGTTGTGTGGTGCGGTGCGGTGTTGGTGTGGTGTGGTGTAGTGTGGTGCGGTGCGGTATGGTGCAGTACGATGCGGTGCGGTGCGGTGTGGTGTTGGTGCGGTGCGGTGAGGTGTGGTGTAGTGCAGTGTAGTGTGGTGCGGTGCGGTGAGGTGTGGTGTTGGTGCGGTTTGGGTGCGGTGCGGTGAGGTGTGGTGTAGTGCGATGTGGTTTGGGTGCGGTGTGGTGAGGTGTGGTGTAGTGCGGTGTAGTGTGGTGCGGTGCGGTGCGGTGCAGTGTTGATGTAGTGCGGTGTAGAGTGGTGCGGTGCGGTGAGGTGTGGTGTAGTGCGGTGTAGTGTGGTGCTGTGCGGTGTTAGTGCAGTGCGGTGTAGTGCGGTGTAATGTGGTGTGGTGCGGTGCGGTGTTGGTGCGGTGCGGTGTAGTGTGGTATCGGTGCGGTGTTGGTGCGGTGCAGTGCGGTGCGGTGTTGGTGCGGTGTGGGTACTTTTTCTAAGGGATAGCAATGTATATATTATGTGTAAGTGACTGTAGGAACTTTTTGTGCGTCGTGTGGTCTGACTTTGAAAACATTGCTGCATCAGGTACTGTGAGTTGGCTTGGTAGCTGAAGAAGGGTCTCGACCTGTAAGGTCACCCATTCCTTCTTTCTAGAGATGCTGCCTGTCCTGCTGAGTTTCTCCAGCATTTTGTGTCTGCCTACAGTGAGATGGCTGTTGTGAACCTTCAATAGGGCGTGTTTATCGGCTTGCTAATTTGTTTTCACCAAACAGCCACACTGAGAACCTACAGACATTGCTCACCTTTTTCCCACTGACTTTTCGTTCAATTAGAAGTAGCAGATGAAGAAATATCAATGATGTCTTTTAGTTTAATTCACATGTGGAATTTTGCTGATGAATGCTGTTGGCTCTTCGTAATGTGATGCCTCCAGAGGTTCGCATGGAACACCATGAGGAAAATACTGAAAATGAGGATTAAATCCACCTGGAAAAATATGTATATAGGAATGTTATTCTGATAAACGCTGCAGAATTCAGTAACAGAACCCTGTTTACTGACAATATCTTCCCTTCTTCATTAAGCTGCACTTCTGTAATATGTAGACATACACAGCAGTAGTTGCTACCTTCTTGCCCTTCATTCTGTGGACTCTGGTTAGGTTACAGTGCTGCCTTTTAACGGTTCTCTGAGCTATAACCTATTCCAGTTACAGTTTAGTTTATTGACACGTGTACTGAGGTACAGTGAAAAGCTTTTGTTGTGTGCTATCCCGTCAGCAGAAAGACAATACATGATTACAATCGACCCATTTACAGTGTATAGATACATGATAAGGGTGCAAATGTTTAGTGCAAGGTAAAGCCTGCAACGTCTGTTCAAGGATAGTCTGAGTGTCACCAATGAGGTAGATAGTAGTTCAGCACCGCTCTCTGGTTGTGGTAGGATGATTCACATGCCTGATAACAGCTGGGAAGAAACTGTCCCTGAATCTGGAGGTGTGCATTTTCACACTTCTGTACCTTTTGCCTGATGGGAGAGGGGAGAAGAGGGTATCCACAAATACTTTGATCATGTGAAAGAGAAATGTATATTTTCATCACAAAATAAAGATCCTTGGTCTCAATATGAGGTAAGGAAATTAAATTCCATGGCAATCTAGTTCTGAGGCTGAGCACTGAAAGCAGACGGAGGACCGACCCCCTCTACTGTTGCATAACCGTTACTGCAAGCTGCCTCTCCACATGAAAGCAGAACAAATGCAGCCACTACCCAAGTGAGGGAGTGCATGGATGGCTCAACACTTGGGTCGTGAGAGGCACACCTTACTTCCAGAATGACTACACCTTCATCTACTATAATATATCCACAGCAAGGATAGCAGGAGAATGCTGAGTTAGATCATTAGTTTGGTATGTGTAGTAATGTGTAGGGGTCACAGTTTAAGGATAATGGGGGAACCGAGATGAGAAAAACATTTTTCACACAGAGAGAGTGGTGAATCTGTGGAATTCTCTGCCACGGAAGGTAGTTGAGGCCAGTTCATTGGCTATATTTAAGAGGGTGTGGCCCTTGTGGCTAAAGGGATCAGGGGGTATGGAGAGAAGGCAGGTACGGGATACTGAGTTGGATGATCAGCCATGATCACATTGAATGGCGGTGCAGGCTCGAAGGGCCGAATGGCCTACTCCTGCACCAACAGTATTTTCTATGTTTCTATGTAAGGAACTATAGATGCTGCTTTACACCGAGCTGGACAATGCAGCATCTCTGAATAGAATGAATGGGTGATGTTTTGGGTCAAAACCCTTCTGCAGACTGAGTGTCAGGGGAGAGGGAGGCAGAGATAAGGAAGGGTAATGTGTGAAAACGAGACATCAAAGGAGATTTCAATGAAGGCAAATGTAGAATAGATGTAGAATGTTGGCTAAGAGAAGGTGACAAGAAAGCATAGGGACAGAGCTGAAATCTCCAGCCTTTGCTCAGCATGCTGTGCGCATTCATTTTGCATCGTACAATAGAAATAGCTGACCTAAAATGCACAAACTCACAATACAACCAAATGGCTGCTTGAATATGAAACATTGTCAGTTTGAAGTTTCTGAAAGGGGTTTTAATAATTGTAGGCCTAATAATAGGCAGATTCAATCAAATTGATGAAAAATCATATCGCCTCTTTGCACTGAATCCTGAATCCTGAAAGCAAGTAGTTCCAGCTTCAGATTTGGGTGATTGGTTACATAGTATTCACAAGGGTTAATTTTCAACTTAAAAACAAGCAAAGCAGAGAATATTGATTGGACTGAATCTGTTCTTTAGCTCAGTTGTTATATTCCAAATTATTACATATCCACTGTAACATGTTTAAGACATAAGGGCTTAAGTGATTGGAGCAGAATTAGGCCATTCAGCCCATCAAGATTCCCCCACCATTCAACAATGGCTGTTCTATCTCTCCCTCCTAACCCCGTTCTCCTGCCTTGTTCCCAAAACCCCTGACACACGTACTAATAAAGAGTCCATTGACTTGGTCTCCACAGCGGTAACAGAGTCCGGACCAGCGGTGTAACAGAGCCCGGACCAGCGGTAACAGAGTCCGGACCAGCGGTAACAGAGTCCGGACCAGCGGTGTAACAGAGTCCGGACCAGCGGTAACAGAGTCCGGACCAGTGGTGTAACAGAGTCCGGACCAGCAGTGTAACAGAGTCCGGACCAGCTGTGTAACAGAGTCCGGACCAGCGGTAACAGAGCCCGGACCAGCGGTGTAACAGAGTCCGGACCAGTGGTAACAGAGTCCGGACCAGCGGTAACAGAGTCCGGACCAGCGGTGTAACAGAGTCCGGACCAGCGGTGTAACAGAGTCCGGACCAGCGGTAACAGAGCCCGGACCAGCGGTGTAACAGAGTCCGGACCAGCGGTAACAGAGTCCGGACCAGCGGTGTAACAGAGTCCGGACCAGCGGTGTAACAGAGTCCGGACCAGCGGTAACAGAGTCCGGACCAGCGGTGTAACAGAGTCCGGACCAGCGGTAACAGAGTCCGGACCAGCGGTGTAACAGAGTCCGGACCAGCGGTGTAACAGAGTCCGGACCAGCGGTAACAGAGCCCGGACCAGCGGTGTAACAGAGTCCGGACCAGCGGTAACAGAGTCCGGACCAGCGGTGTAACAGAGTCCGGACCAGCGGTAACAGAGTCCGGACCAGCGGTAACAGAGTCCGGACCAGCGGTGTAACAGAGTCCGGACCAACGGTGTAACAGAGTCCGGACCAGCGGTAACGGAGCCCGGACCAGCGGTAACAGAGTCCGGACCAGCGGTAACAGAGCCCGGACCAGCGGTAACAGAGTCCGGACCAGCGGTGTAACAGAGTCCGGACCAGCGGTGTAACAGAGTCCGGACCAGCGGTGTAACAGAGTCCGGACCAGCGGTGTAACAGAGCCCGGACCAGCGGTGTAACAGAGTCCGGACCAGCGGTAACAGAGCCCGGACCAGCGGTAACAGAGTACGGACCAGTGGTAACAGAGTCCGGACCAGCGGTAACAGAGTCCGGACCAGCGGTAACAGAGTCCGGACCAGCGGTAACAGAGTCCGGACCAGCGGTGTAACAGAGTCCGGACCAGCGGTAACAGAGTCCGGACCAGCGGTGTAACAGAGTCCGGACCAGCGGTAACAGAGTCCGGACCAGCGGTGTAACAGAGTCCGGACCAGCGGTGTAACAGAGTCCGGACCAGCGGTAACAGAGTCCGGACCAGCGGTAACAGAGTCCGGACCAGCGGTGTAACAGAGCCCGGACCAGCGGTAACAGAGCCCGGACCAGCGGTAACAGAGTCCGGACCAGCGGTGTAACAGAGTCCGGACCAGCTGTGTAACAGAGTCCGGACCAGCGGTAACAGAGCCCGGACCAGCGGTGTAACAGAGTCCGGACCTGTGGTAACAGAGTCCGGACCAGCGGTAACAGAGTCCGGACCAGCGGTGTAACAGAGTCCGGACCAGCGGTGTAACAGAGTCCGGACCAGCGGTAACAGAGCCCGGACCAGCGGTGTAACAGAGTCCGGACCAGCGGTAACAGAGTCCGGACCAGCGGTGTAACAGAGTCCGGACCAGCGGTGTAACAGAGTCCGGACCAGCGGTAACAGAGTCCGGACCAGCGGTGTAACAGAGTCCGGACCAGCGGTAACAGAGTCCGGACCAGCGGTGTAACAGAGTCCGGACCAGCGGTGTAACAGAGTCCGGACCAGCGGTAACAGAGCCCGGACCAGCGGTGTAACAGAGTCCGGACCAGCGGTAACAGAGTCCGGACCAGCGGTGTAACAGAGTCCGGACCAGCGGTAACAGAGTCCGGACCAGCGGTAACAGAGTCCGGACCAGCGGTGTAACAGAGTCCGGACCAGCGGTGTAACAGAGTCCGGACCAGCGGTAACGGTGCCCGGACCAGCGGTAACAGAGTCCGGACCAGCGGTGTAACAGAGTCCGGACCAGTGGTAACAGAGTCCGGACCAGCGGTAACAGAGCCCGGACCAGCGGTAACAGAGTCCGGACCAGCGGTGTAACAGAGTCCGGACCAGCGGTGTAACAGAGTCCGGACCAGCGGTGTAACAGAGTCCGGACCAGCGGTAACAGAGCCCGGACCAGCGGTGTAACAGAGCCCGGACCAGTGGTAACAGAATCCGGACCAGCGGTAACAGAGCCCGGACCAGCGGTGTAACAGAGTCCGGACCAGCGGTAACAGAGCCCGGACCAGCGGTAACAGAGTACGGACCAGTGGTAACAGAGTCCGGACCAGCGGTAACAGAGTCCGGACCAGCGGTAACAGAGTCCGGACCAGCGGTAACAGAGTCCGGACCAGCGGTGTAACAGAGTCCGGACCAGCGGTAACAGAGTCCGGACCAGCGGTGTAACGGAGTCCGGACCAGCGGTAACAGAGTCCGGACCAGCGGTGTAACAGAGTCCGGACCAGCGGTAACAGAGTCCGGACCAGCGGTGTAACAGAGCCCGGACCAGCGGTAACAGAGCCCGGACCAGCGGTAACAGAGCCCGGACCAGCGGTAACAGAGCCCGGACCAGCGGTAACAGAGTCCGGACCAGCGGTGTAACAGAGTCCGGACCAGCGGTGTAACAGAGTCCGGACCAGCGGTGTAACAGAGTCCGGACCAGCGGTGTAACAGAGCCCGGACCAGCGGTGTAACAGAGTCTGGACCAGCGGTAACAGAGTCCGGACCAGCGGTGTAACAGAGTCCGGACCAGCGGTAACAGAGTCCGGACCAGCGGTAACAGAGTCCGGACCAGCGGTGTAACAGAGTCCGGACCAGCGGTGTAACAGAGTCCGGACCAGCGGTGTAACAGAGTCCGGACCAGCGGTAACAGAGTCCGGACCAGCGGTAACAGAGTCCGGACCAGCGGTGTAACAGAGCCCGGACCAGCGGTGTAACAGAGTCCGGACCAGCGGTGTAACAGAGTCCGGACCAGCGGTGTAACAGAGCCCGGACCAGCGGTAACAGAGTCCGGACCAGCGGTGTAACAGAGTCTGGACCAGTGGTAACAGAGTCCGGACCAGCGGTAACAGAGTCCGGACCAGCGGTAACAGAGTCCGGACCAGCGGTAACAGAGTCTGGACCAGCGGTAACAGAGTCCGGACCAGCGGTAACAGAGTCCGGACCAGCGGTGTAACAGAGTCCGGACCAGCGGTAACAGAGCCCGGACCAGCGGTAACAGAGTCCGGACCAGCGGTAACAGAGTCCGGACCAGCGGTGTAACAGAGTCTGGACCAGTGGTAACAGAGTCCGGACCAGCGGTAACAGAGTCCGGACCAGCGGTGTAACAGAGTCCGGACCAGCGGTGTAACAGAGCCCGGACCAGCGGTGTAACAGAGTCCGGACCAGCGGTGTAACAGAGCCCGGACCAGCGGTAACAGAGTCCGGACCAGCGGTAACAGAGTCCGGACCAGCGGTGTAACAGAGTCCGGACCAGCGGTAACAGAGTCCGGACCAGCGGTGTAACAGAGTCCGGACCAGCGGTGTAACAGAGCCCGGACCAGCGGTAACAGAGTCCGGACCAGCGGTAACAGAGTCCGGACCAGCGGTGTAACAGAGTCCGGACCAGCGGTGTAACAGAGTCCGGACCAGCGGTAACAGAGTCCGGACCAGCGGTAACAGAGTCCGGACCAGCGGTGTAACAGAGTCCGGACCAGCGGTAACAGAGTCCGGACCAGCGGTGTAACAGAGTCCGGACCAGCGGTGTAACAGAGTCCGGACCAGCGGTAACAGAGTCCGGACCAGCGGTAACAGAGTCCGGACCAGCGGTAACAGAGTCCGGACCAGCGGTGTAACAGAGCCCGGACCAGCGGTAACAGAGTCCGGACCAGCGGTAACAGAGTCCGGACCAGCGGTGTAACAGAGCCCGGACCAGCGGTGTAACAGAGCCCGGACCAGCGGTAACAGAGTCCGGACCAGCGGTGTAACAGAGTCCGGACCAGCGGTGTAACAGAGTCCGGACCAGCGGTAACAGAGTCCGGACCAGCGGTGTAACAGAGTCCGGACCAGCGGTGTAACAGAGTCCGGACCAGCGGTGGAACAGAGTCCGGACCAGCGGTGTAACAGAGTCCGGACCAGCGGTGTAACAGAGTCCGGACCAGCGGTAACAGAGCCCGGACCAGCGGTGTAACAGAGTCCGGACCAGCGGTGTAACAGAGTCCGGACCAGCGGTAACAGAGTCCGGACCAGCGGTGTAACAGAGTCCAGACCAGCGGTGTAACAGAGTCCGGACCAGCGGTAACAGAGCCCGGACCAGCGGTGTAACAGAGTCCGGACCAGCGGTAACAGAGTCCGGACCAGCGGTGTAACAGAGTCCGGACCAGTGGTAACAGAGCCTGGACCAGCGGTAACAGAGTCCGGACCAGTGGTAACAGAGTCCGGACCAGCGGTGTAACAGAGCCCGGACCAGCGGTGTAACAGAGTCCGGACCAGCGGTAACAGAGTCCGGACCAGCGGTAACAGAGCCCGGACCAGCGGTGTAACAGAGCCCGGACCAGCGGTGTAACAGAGTCCGGACCAGCGGTAACAGAGTCCGGACCAGCGGTAACAGAGTCCGGACCAGCGGTGTAACAGAGTCCGGACCAGCGGTGTAACAGAGTCCGGACCAGCGGTAACAGAGTCCGGACCAGCGGTAACAGAGTCCGGACCAGCGGTGTAACAGAGTCCGGACCAGCGGTAACAGAGTCCGGACCAGCGGTGTAACAGAGCCCGGACCAGCGGTAACAGAGTCCGGACCAGCGGTAACAGAGCCCGGACCAGCGGTGTAACAGAGCCCGGACCAGCGGTAACAGAGCCCGGACCAGCGGTAACAGAGCCCGGACCAGCGGTAACAGAGCCCGGACCAGCGGTAACAGAGTCCGGACCAGCGGTGTAACAGAGTCCGGACCAGCGGTGTAACAGAGTCCGGACCAGCGGTGTAACAGAGTCCGGACCAGCGGTGTAACAGAGCCCGGACCAGCGGTGTAACAGAGTCTGGACCAGCGGTAACAGAGTCCGGACCAGCGGTGTAACAGAGTCCGGACCAGCGGTAACAGAGTCCGGACCAGCGGTAACAGAGTCCGGACCAGCGGTGTAACAGAGTCCGGACCAGCGGTGTAACAGAGTCCGGACCAGCGGTGTAACAGAGTCCGGACCAGCGGTAACAGAGTCCGGACCAGCGGTAACAGAGTCCGGACCAGCGGTGTAACAGAGCCCGGACCAGCGGTGTAACAGAGTCCGGACCAGCGGTGTAACAGAGTCCGGACCAGCGGTGTAACAGAGCCCGGACCAGCGGTAACAGAGTCCGGACCAGCGGTGTAACAGAGTCTGGACCAGTGGTAACAGAGTCCGGACCAGCGGTAACAGAGTCCGGACCAGCGGTAACAGAGTCCGGACCAGCGGTAACAGAGTCTGGACCAGCGGTAACAGAGTCCGGACCAGCGGTAACAGAGTCCGGACCAGCGGTGTAACAGAGTCCGGACCAGCGGTAACAGAGCCCGGACCAGCGGTAACAGAGTCCGGACCAGCGGTAACAGAGTCCGGACCAGCGGTGTAACAGAGTCTGGACCAGTGGTAACAGAGTCCGGACCAGCGGTAACAGAGTCCGGACCAGCGGTAACAGAGTCCGGACCAGCGGTGTAACAGAGTCCGGACCAGCGGTGTAACAGAGCCCGGACCAGCGGTGTAACAGAGTCCGGACCAGCGGTGTAACAGAGCCCGGACCAGCGGTAACAGAGTCCGGACCAGCGGTAACAGAGTCCGGACCAGCGGTGTAACAGAGTCCGGACCAGCGGTAACAGAGTCCGGACCAGCGGTGTAACAGAGTCCGGACCAGCGGTGTAACAGAGCCCGGACCAGCGGTAACAGAGTCCGGACCAGCGGTAACAGAGTCCGGACCAGCGGTGTAACAGAGTCCGGACCAGCGGTGTAACAGAGTCCGGACCAGCGGTAACAGAGTCCGGACCAGCGGTAACAGAGTCCGGACCAGCGGTGTAACAGAGTCCGGACCAGCGGTAACAGAGTCCGGACCAGCGGTGTAACAGAGTCCGGACCAGCGGTGTAACAGAGTCCGGACCAGCGGTAACAGAGTCCGGACCAGCGGTAACAGAGTCCGGACCAGCGGTAACAGAGTCCGGACCAGCGGTGTAACAGAGCCCGGACCAGCGGTAACAGAGTCCGGAGCAGCGGTAACAGAGTCCGGACCAGCGGTGTAACAGAGCCCGGACCAGCGGTGTAACAGAGCCCGGACCAGCGGTAACAGAGTCCGGACCAGCGGTGTAACAGAGCCCGGACCAGCGGTAACAGAGTCCGGACCAGTGGTGTAACAGAGTCCGGACCAGCGGTGTAACAGAGTCCGGACCAGCGGTAACAGAGTCCGGACCAGCGGTGTAACAGAGTCCGGACCAGCGGTGTAACAGAGTCCGGACCAGCGGTGGAACAGAGTCCGGACCAGCGGTGTAACAGAGTCCGGACCAGCGGTGTAACAGAGTCCGGACCAGCGGTAACAGAGCCCGGACCAGCGGTGTAACAGAGTCCGGACCAGCGGTGTAACAGAGTCCGGACCAGCGGTAACAGAGTCCGGACCAGCGGTGTAACAGAGTCCAGACCAGCGGTGTAACAGAGTCCGGACCAGCGGTAACAGAGCCCGGACCAGCGGTGTAACAGAGTCCGGACCAGCGGTAACAGAGTCCGGACCAGCGGTGTAACAGAGTCCGGACCAGTGGTAACAGAGCCTGGACCAGCGGTAACAGAGTCCGGACCAGTGGTAACAGAGTCCGGACCAGCGGTGTAACAGAGCCCGGACCAGCGGTGTAACAGAGTCCGGACCAGCGGTAACAGAGTCCGGACCAGCGGTAACAGAGCCCGGACCAGCGGTGTAACAGAGCCCGGACCAGCGGTGTAACAGAGTCCGGACCAGCGGTAACAGAGTCCGGACCAGCGGTAACAGAGTCCGGACCAGCGGTGTAACAGAGTCCGGACCAGCGGTGTAACAGAGTCCGGACCAGCGGTAACAGAGTCCGGACCAGCGGTAACAGAGTCCGGACCAGCGGTGTAACAGAGTCCGGACCAGCGGTAACAGAGTCCGGACCAGCGGTGTAACAGAGCCCGGACCAGCGGTAACAGAGTCCGGACCAGCGGTAACAGAGCCCGGACCAGCGGTGTAACAGAGTCCGGACCAGCGGTAACAGAGTCCGGACCAGCGGTGTAACAGAGTCCGGACCAGCGGTGTAACAGAGTCCGGACCAGCGGTGTAACAGAGTCCGGACCAGCGGTAACAGAGCCCGGACCAGCGGTAACAGAGTCCGGACCAGTGGTGTAACAGAGTCCGGACCAGCGGTGTAACAGAGTCCGGACCAGCGGTGTAACAGAGTCCGGACCAGCGGTAACAGAGCCCGGACCAGCGGTGTAACAGAGTCTGGACCAGTGGTAACAGAGTCCGGACCAGCGGTGTAACAGAGTCCGGACCAGCGGTAACAGAGCCCGGACCAGCGGTAACAGAGCCCGGACCAGCGGTGTAACAGAGCCCGGACCAGCGGTAACAGAGTCCGGACCAGCGGTGTAACAGAGTCCGGACCAGCGGTGTAACAGAGCCCGGACCAGTGGTAACAGAGTCCGGACCAGCGGTAACAGAGTCCGGACCAGCGGTGTAACAGAGTCCGGACCAGCGGTAACAGAGTCCGGACCAGCGGTGTAACAGAGTCCGGACCAGCGGTAACAGAGTCCGGACCAGCGGTGTAACAGAGTCTGGACCAGCGGTAACAGAGACGGGAACAGCGGTGTAACAGAGTCAGGACCAGCGGTAACAGAGTCCGGACCAGCGGTGTAACAGAGTCCGGACCAGCGGTGTAACAGAGTCCGGACCAGCGGTAACAGAGTCCGGACCAGCGGTGTAACAGAGCCCGGACCAGCGGTAACAGAGTCCGGACCAGCGGTAACAGAGTCCGGACCAGCGGTGTAACAGAGTCCGGACCAGCGGTAACAGAGCCCGGACCAGCGGTAACAGAGTCCGGACCAGCGGTAACAGAGTCCGGACCAGCGGTAACAGAGTCCGGACCAGCGGTAACAGAGCCCGGACCAGCGGTGTAACAGAGTCCGGACCAGCGGTAACAGAGTCCGGACCAGCAGTGTAACAGAGTCCGGACCAGTGGTAACAGAGCCTGGACCAGCGGTAACAGAGTCCGGACCAGTGGTAACAGAGTCCGGACCAGCGGTGTAACAGAGCCCGGACCAGCGGTGTAACAGAGTCCGGACCAGCGGTAACAGAGTCCGGACCAGTGGTGTAACAGAGTCCGGACCAGCGGTGTAACAGAGTCCGGACCAGCGGTGTAACAGAGTCCGGACCAGCGGTGTAACAGAGTCCGGACCAGCGGTAACAGAGTCCGGACCAGCGGTGTAACAGAGCCCGGACCAGCGGTAACAGAGTCCGGACCAGCGGTAACAGAGCCCGGACCAGCGGTGTAACAGAGCCCGGACCAGCGGTAACAGAGCCCGGACCAGCGGTAACAGAGCCCGGACCAGCGGTAACAGAGCCCGGACCAGCGGTAACAGAGTCCGGACCAGCGGTGTAACAGAGTCCGGACCAGCGGTGTAACAGAGTCCGGACCAGCGGTGTAACAGAGTCCGGACCAGCGGTGTAACAGAGCCCGGACCAGCGGTGTAACAGAGTCTGGACCAGCGGTAACAGAGTCCGGACCAGCGGTGTAACAGAGTCCGGACCAGCGGTAACAGAGTCCGGACCAGCGGTAACAGAGTCCGGACCAGCGGTGTAACAGAGTCCGGACCAGCGGTGTAACAGAGTCCGGACCAGCGGTGTAACAGAGTCCGGACCAGCGGTAACAGAGTCCGGACCAGCGGTAACAGAGTCCGGACCAGCGGTGTAACAGAGCCCGGACCAGCGGTGTAACAGAGTCCGGACCAGCGGTGTAACAGAGTCCGGACCAGCGGTGTAACAGAGCCCGGACCAGCGGTAACAGAGTCCGGACCAGCGGTGTAACAGAGTCTGGACCAGTGGTAACAGAGTCCGGACCAGCGGTAACAGAGTCCGGACCAGCGGTAACAGAGTCCGGACCAGCGGTAACAGAGTCTGGACCAGCGGTAACAGAGTCCGGACCAGCGGTAACAGAGTCCGGACCAGCGGTGTAACAGAGTCCGGACCAGCGGTAACAGAGCCCGGACCAGCGGTAACAGAGTCCGGACCAGCGGTAACAGAGTCCGGACCAGCGGTGTAACAGAGTCTGGACCAGTGGTAACAGAGTCCGGACCAGCGGTAACAGAGTCCGGACCAGCGGTAACAGAGTCCGGACCAGCGGTGTAACAGAGTCCGGACCAGCGGTGTAACAGAGCCCGGACCAGCGGTGTAACAGAGTCCGGACCAGCGGTGTAACAGAGCCCGGACCAGCGGTAACAGAGTCCGGACCAGCGGTAACAGAGTCCGGACCAGCGGTGTAACAGAGTCCGGACCAGCGGTAACAGAGTCCGGACCAGCGGTGTAACAGAGTCCGGACCAGCGGTGTAACAGAGCCCGGACCAGCGGTAACAGAGTCCGGACCAGCGGTAACAGAGTCCGGACAGCGGTGTAACAGAGTCCGGACCAGCGGTGTAACAGAGTCCGGACCAGCGGTAACAGAGTCCGGACCAGCGGTAACAGAGTCCGGACCAGCGGTGTAACAGAGTCCGGACCAGCGGTAACAGAGTCCGGACCAGCGGTGTAACAGAGTCCGGACCAGCGGTGTAACAGAGTCCGGACCAGCGGTAACAGAGTCCGGACCAGCGGTAACAGAGTCCGGACCAGCGGTAACAGAGTCCGGACCAGCGGTGTAACAGAGCCCGGACCAGCGGTAACAGAGTCCGGACCAGCGGTAACAGAGTCCGGACCAGCGGTGTAACAGAGCCCGGACCAGCGTTGTAACAGAGCCCGGACCAGCGGTAACAGAGTCCGGACCAGCGGTGTAACAGAGCCCGGACCAGCGGTAACAGAGTCCGGACCAGTGGTGTAACAGAGTCCGGACCAGCGGTGTAACAGAGTCCGGACCAGCGGTAACAGAGTCCGGACCAGCGGTGTAACAGAGTCCGGACCAGCGGTGTAACAGAGTCCGGACCAGCGGTGGAACAGAGTCCGGACCAGCGGTGTAACAGAGTCCGGACCAGCGGTGTAACAGAGTCCGGACCAGCGGTAACAGAGCCCGGACCAGCGGTGTAACAGAGTCCGGACCAGCGGTGTAACAGAGTCCGGACCAGCGGTAACAGAGTCCGGACCAGCGGTGTAACAGAGTCCAGACCAGCGGTGTAACAGAGTCCGGACCAGCGGTAACAGAGCCCGGACCAGCGGTGTAACAGAGTCCGGACCAGCGGTAACAGAGTCCGGACCAGCGGTGTAACAGAGTCCGGACCAGTGGTAACAGAGCCTGGACCAGCGGTAACAGAGTCCGGACCAGTGGTAACAGAGTCCGGACCAGCGGTGTAACAGAGCCCGGACCAGCGGTGTAACAGAGTCCGGACCAGCGGTAACAGAGTCCGGACCAGCGGTAACAGAGCCCGGACCAGCGGTGTAACAGAGCCCGGACCAGCGGTGTAACAGAGTCCGGACCAGCGGTAACAGAGTCCGGACCAGCGGTAACAGAGTCCGGACCAGCGGTGTAACAGAGTCCGGACCAGCGGTGTAACAGAGTCCGGACCAGCGGTAACAGAGTCCGGACCAGCGGTAACAGAGTCCGGACCAGCGGTGTAACAGAGTCCGGACCAGCGGTAACAGAGTCCGGACCAGCGGTGTAACAGAGCCCGGACCAGCGGTAACAGAGTCCGGACCAGCGGTAACAGAGCCCGGACCAGCGGTGTAACAGAGTCCGGACCAGCGGTAACAGAGTCCGGACCAGCGGTGTAACAGAGTCCGGACCAGCGGTGTAACAGAGTCCGGACCAGCGGTGTAACAGAGTCCGGACCAGCGGTAACAGAGCCCGGACCAGCGGTAACAGAGTCCGGACCAGTGGTGTAACAGAGTCCGGACCAGCGGTGTAACAGAGTCCGGACCAGCGGTGTAACAGAGTCCGGACCAGCGGTAACAGAGCCCGGACCAGCGGTGTAACAGAGTCTGGACCAGTGGTAACAGAGTCCGGACCAGCGGTGTAACAGAGTCCGGACCAGCGGTAACAGAGCCCGGACCAGCGGTAACAGAGCCCGGACCAGCGGTGTAACAGAGCCCGGACCAGCGGTAACAGAGTCCGGACCAGCGGTGTAACAGAGTCCGGACCAGCGGTGTAACAGAGCCCGGACCAGCGGTAACAGAGTCCGGACCAGCGGTAACAGAGTCCGGACCAGCGGTGTAACAGAGTCCGGACCAGCGGTAACAGAGCCCGGACCAGCGGTAACAGAGTCCGGACCAGCGGTAACAGAGTCCGGACCAGCGGTAACAGAGTCCGGACCAGCGGTAACAGAGCCCGGACCAGCGGTGTAACAGAGTCCGGACCAGCGGTAACAGAGTCCGGACCAGCGGTGTAACAGAGTCCGGACCAGTGGTAACAGAGCCTGGACCAGCGGTAACAGAGTCCGGACCAGTGGTAACAGAGTCCGGACCAGCGGTGTAACAGAGCCCGGACCAGCGGTGTAACAGAGTCCGGACCAGCGGTAACAGAGTCCGGACCAGCGGTAACAGAGCCCGGACCAGCGGTGTAACAGAGCCCGGACCAGCGGTGTAACAGAGTCCGGACCAGCGGTAACAGAGTCCGGACCAGCGGTAACAGAGTCCGGACCAGCGGTGTAACAGAGTCCGGACCAGCGGTGTAACAGAGTCCGGACCAGCGGTAACAGAGTCCGGACCAGCGGTAACAGAGTCCGGACCAGCGGTGTAACAGAGTCCGGACCAGCGGTAACAGAGTCCGGACCAGCGGTGTAACACAGCCCGGACCAGCGGTACCAGAGTCCGGACCAGCGGTAACAGAGCCCGGACCAGCGGTGTAACAGAGTCCGGACCAGCGGTAACAGAGTCCGGACCAGCGGTGTAACAGAGTCCGGACCAGCGGTGTAACAGAGTCCGGACCAGCGGTGTAACAGAGTCCGGACCAGCGGTAACAGAGCCCGGACCAGCGGTAACAGAGTCCGGACCAGTGGTGTAACAGAGTCCGGACCAGCGGTGTAACAGAGTCCGGACCAGCGGTGTAACAGAGTCCGGACCAGCGGTAACAGAGCCCGGACCAGCGGTGTAACAGAGTCTGGACCAGTGGTAACAGAGTCCGGACCAGCGGTGTAACAGAGTCCGGACCAGCGGTAACAGAGCCCGGACCAGCGGTAACAGAGCCTGGACCAGCGGTGTAACAGAGCCCGGACCAGCGGTAACAGAGTCCGGACCAGCGGTGTAACAGAGTCCGGACCAGCGGTGTAACAGAGCCCGGACCAGTGGTAACAGAGTCCGGACCAGCGGTAACAGAGTCCGGACCAGCGGTGTAACAGAGTCCGGACCAGCGGTAACAGAGTCCGGACCAGCGGTGTAACAGAGTCCGGACCAGCGGTAACAGAGTCCGGACCAGCGGTGTAACAGAGTCTGGACCAGCGGTAACAGAGACGGGAACAGCGGTGTAACAGAGTCAGGACCAGCGGTAACAGAGTCCGGACCAGCGGTGTAACAGAGTCCGGACCAGCGGTGTAACAGAGTCCGGACCAGCGGTAACAGAGTCCGGACCAGCGGTGTAACAGAGTCCGGACCAGCGGTAACAGAGTCCGGACCAGCGGTGTAACAGAGTCTGGACCAGCGGTAACAGAGACGGGAACAGCGGTGTAACAGAGTCAGGACCAGCGGTAACAGAGTCCGGACCAGCGGTGTAACAGAGTCCGGACCAGCGGTGTAACAGAGTCCGGACCAGCGGTAACAGAGTCCGGACCAGCGGTGTAACAGAGCCCGGACCAGCGGTAACAGAGTCCGGACCAGCGGTAACAGAGTCCGGACCAGCGGTGTAACAGAGTCCGGACCAGCGGTAACAGAGCCCGGACCAGCGGTAACAGAGTCCGGACCAGCGGTAACAGAGTCCGGACCAGCGGTAACAGAGTCCGGACCAGCGGTAACAGAGTCCGGACCAGCGGTAACAGAGTCCGGACCAGCGGTGTAACAGAGCCCGGACCAGCGGTGTAACAGAGTCCGGACCAGCGGTGTAACAGAGTCCGGACCAGCGGTAACAGAGTCCGGACCAGCGGTAACAGAGTCCGGACCAGCGGTAACAGAGCCCGGACCAGCGGTGTAACAGAGTCCGGACCAGCGGTAACAGAGTCCGGACCAGCGGTGTAACAGAGTCCGGACCAGCGGTAACAGAGTCCGGACCAGCGGTGTAACAGAGTCCGGACCAGCGGTAACAGAGTCCGGACCAGCGGTGTAACAGAGTCCGGACCAGCGGTAACAGAGCCCGGACCTGTGGTAACAGAGTCCGGACCAGCGGTAACAGAGTCCGGACCAGCGGTGTAACAGAGTCCGGACCAGCGGTAACAGAGTCCGGACCAGCGGTGTAACAGAGTCCGGACCAGCGGTGTAACAGAGTCCGGACCAGCGGTAACAGAGTCCGGACCAGCGGTAACAGAGCCCGGACCAGCGGTAACAGAGTCCGGACCAGTGGTAACAGAGCCCGGACCAGCGGTAACAGAGTCCGGACCAGCGGTAACAGAGTCCGGACCAGCGGTAACAGAGTCCGGACCAGCGGTGTAACAGAGTCTGGACCAGCGGTGTAACAGAGTCCGGACCAGCGGTAACAGAGTCCGGACCAGCGGTGTAACAGAGTCCGGACCAGCGGTAACAGAGTCCGGACCAGCGGTAACAGAGCCCGGACCAGCGGTAACAGAGTCCGGACCAGCGGTGTAACAGAGTCCGGACCAGCGGTGTAACAGAGTCCGGACCAGCGGTAACAGAGTCCGGACCAGTGGTAACAGAGTCCGGACCAGCGGTAACAGAGTCCGGACCAGCAGTGTAACAGAGTCCGGACCAGCGGTAACAGAGTCCGGACCAGTGGTAACAGAGTCCGGACCAGCGGTAACAGAGTCCGGACCAGCGGTAACAGAGTCCGGACCAGCGGTGTAACAGAGTCCGGACCAGCGGTGTAACAGAGTCCGGACCAGCGGTGTAACAGAGTCCGGACCAGCGGTGTAACAGAGTCCGGACCAGCAGTAACAGAGCCCGGACCAGCGGTGTAACAGAGTCCGGACCAGCGGTGTAACAGAGTCCGGACCAGCGGTGTAACAGAGTCTGGACCAGCGGTGTAACAGAGCCCGGACCAGCGGTAACTGAGTCCGGACCAGCGGTAACAGAGTCCGGACCAGCGGTGTAACAGAGCCCGGACCAGCGGTGTAACAGAGTCCGGACCAGTGGTAACAGAGCCTGGACCAGCGGTGTAACAGAGCCCGGACCAGCGGTGTAACAGAGTCCGGACCAGCGGTAACAGAGCCCGGACCAGCGGTGTAACAGAGTCCGGACCAGCGGTGTAACTGAGTCCGGACCAGCGGTAACAGAGCCCGGACCAGCGGTGTAACAGAGTCCGGACCAGCGGTAACAGAGTCCGGACCAGCGGTGTAACAGAGCCCGGACCAGCGGTGTAACAGAGTCCGGACCAGCGGTAACAGAGTCCGGACCAGCGGTGTAACAGAGCCCGGACCAGCGGTAACAGAGCCCGGACCAGCGGTGTAACAGAGTCCGGACCAGCGGTAACAGAGTCCGGACCAGCGGTAACAGAGTCCGGACCAGCGGTGTAACAGAGCCCGGACCAGCGGTAACAGAGTCCGGACCAGCGGTGTAACAGAGTCCGGACCAGCGGTAACAGAGTCCGGACCAGCGGTGTAACAGAGTCCGGACCAGCGGTGTAACAGAGTCCGGACCAGCGGTAACAGAGCCCGGACCAGCGGTGTAACAGAGTCCGGACCAGCGGTAACAGAGTCCGGACCAGCGGTAACAGAGTCCGGACCAGCGGTAACAGAGTCCGGACCAGCGGTGTAACAGAGTCCGGACCAGCGGTGTAACAGAGTCCGGACCAGCGGTAACAGAGTCCGGACCAGCGGTAACAGAGTCCGGACCAGCGGTAACAGAGTCCGGACCAGCGGTGTAACAGAGTCCGGACCAGCGGTGTAACAGAGCCCGGACCAGCGGTGTAACAGAGCCCGGACCAGCGGTGTAACAGAGTCCGGACCAGCGGTGTAACAGAGTCCGGACCAGCGGTGTAACAGAGTCCGGACCAGCGGTGTAACAGAGTCCGGACCAGCGGTGTAACAGAGTCTGGACCAGCGGTAACAGAGCCCGGACCAGCGGTGTAACAGAGTCTGGACCAGCGGTAACAGAGTCCGGACCAGCGGTAACAGAGCCCGGACCAGCGGTAACAGAGTCCGGACCAGCGGTAACAGAGTCCGGACCAGCGGTAACAGAGTCCGGACCAGCGGTGTAACAGAGTCCGGACCAGCGGTGTAACAGAGCCCGGACCAGCGGTGTAACAGAGTCCGGACCAGCGGTAACAGAGTCCGGACCAGCGGTAACAGAGTCCGGACCAGCGGTGTAACAGAGTCCGGACCAGCGGTGTAACAGAGCCCGGACCAGCGGTGTAACAGAGTCCGGACCAGCAGTAACAGAGTCCGGACCAGCGGTAACAGAGTCCGGACCAGCGGTGTAACAGAGTCCGGACCAGCGGTAACAGAGCCCGGACCAGCGGTGTAACAGAGTCCGGACCAGCAGTAACAGAGTCCGGACCAGCGGTAACAGAGTCCGGACCAGCGGTAACAGAGTCCGGACCAGCGGTGTAACAGAGTCCGGACCAGCGGTAACAGAGCCCGGACCAGCGGTAACAGAGTCCGGACCAGCGGTGTAACAGAGTCCGGACCAGCGGTGTAACAGAGCCCGGACCAGCGGTAACAGAGTCCGGACCAGCGGTGTAACAGAGTCCGGACCAGCGGTAACAGAGCCCGGACCAGCGGTGTAACAGAGTCCGGACCAGCGGTAACAGAGTCCGGACCAGCGGTGTAACAGAGTCCGGACCAGCGGTAACAGAGTCCGGACCAGCGGTAACAGAGTCCGGACCAGCGGTGTAACAGAGTCCGGACCAGCGGTAACAGAGTCCGGACCAGCGGTAACAGAGTCCGGACCAGCGGTGTAACAGAGTCCGGACCAGCGGTGTAACAGAGCCCGGACCAGCGGTGTAACAGAGTCCGGACCAGCGGTAACAGAGTCCGGACCAGCGGTGTAACAGAGTCCGGACCAGCGGTAACAGAGTCCGGACCAGCGGTAACAGAGTCCGGACCACCGGTGTAACAGAGCCCGGACCAGCGGTGTAACAGAGTCCGGACCAGCGGTAACAGAGTCCGGACCAGCGGTGTAACAGAGTCTGGACCAGCGGTGTAACAGAGTCCGGACCAGCGGTAACAGAGCCCGGACCAGCGGTAACAGAGTCCGGACCAGCGGTGTAACAGAGTCCGGACCAGCGGTAACAGAGTCCGGACCAGCGGTGTAACAGAGTCCGGACCAGCGGTGTAACAGAGTCCGGACCAGCGGTAACAGAGTCCGGACCAGCGGTAACAGAGTCCGGACCAGCGGTAACAGAGTCCGGACCAGCGGTGTAACAGAGCCCGGACCAGCGGTAACAGAGTCCGGACCAGCGGTGTAACAGAGTCCGGACCAGCGGTGTAACAGAGTCCGAACCAGCGGTAACAGAGTCCGGACCAGCGGTGTAACAGAGCCCGGACCAGCGGTAACAGAGTCCGGACCAGCGGTGTAACAGAGTCCGGACCAGCGGTAACAGAGTCCGGACCAGCGGTGTAACAGAGTCCGGACCAGCGGTAACAGAGCCCGGACCAGCGGTAACAGAGTCCGGACCAGCGGTAACAGAGTCCGGACCAGCGGTGTAACAGAGTCCGGACCAGCGGTAACAGAGTCCGGACCAGCGGTGTAACAGAGTCCGGACCAGCGGTGTAACAGAGTCCGGACCAGCAGTAACAGAGTCCGGACCAGCAGTAACAGAGTCCGGACCAGCGGTAACAGAGTCCGGACCAGCGGTAACAGAGCCCGGACCAGTGGTAACAGAGTCCGGACCAGCGGTGTAACAGAGTCCGGACCAGCGGTGTAACAGAGTCCGGACCAGCGGTAACAGAGTCCGGACCAGCAGTGTAACAGAGTCCGGACCAGCAGTGTAACAGAGCCCGGACCAGCGGTGTAACAGAGTCCGGACCAGCGGTGTAACAGAGCCCGGACCAGCGGTGTAACAGAGCCCGGACCAGCGGTAACAGAGTCCGGACCAGCGGTAACAGAGCCCGGACCAGCGGTAACAGAGTCCGGACCAGCAGTGTAACAGAGTCCGGACCAGCGGTGTAACAGAGTCCGGACCAGCGGTAACAGAGCCCGGACCAGCGGTAACAGAGTCCGGACCAGCGGTAACAGAGCCCGGACCAGCGGTGTAACAGAGTCCGGACCAGCGGTAACAGAGCCCGGACCAGCGGTGTAACAGAGTCCGGACCAGCGGTAACAGAGTCCGGACCAGCGGTAACAGAGTCCGGACCAGCAGTGTAACAGAGTCCGGACCAGCGGTGTAACAGAGTCCGGACCAGCGGTAACAGAGTCCGGACCAGCGGTAACAGAGCCCGGACCAGCGGTAACAGAGTCCGGACCAGCAGTGTAACAGAGTCCGGACCAGCGGTGTAACAGAGCCCGGACCAGCGGTAACAGAGCCCGGACCAGCGGTAACAGAGTCCGGACCAGCGGTAACAGAGCCCGGACCAGCGGTAACAGAGTCCGGACCAGCGGTGTAACAGAGCCCGGACCAGCGGTGTAACAGAGTCCGGACCAGCGGTGTAACAGAGTCCGGACCAGCGGTGTAACAGAGTCCGGACCAGCAGTAACAGAGTCCGGACCAGCAGTAACAGAGTCCGGACCAGCGGTGTAACAGAGTCCGGACCAGCAGTAACAGAGTCCGGACCAGCGGTAACAGAGTCCGGACCAGCAGTAACAGAGTCCGGACCAGCGGTAACAGAGCCCGGACCAGCGGTGTAACAGAGCCCGGACCAGCGGTAACAGAGTCCGGACCAGCGGTGTAACAGAGTCCGGACCAGCGGTAACAGAGTCCGGACCAGCGTTAACAGAGCCCGGACCAGCGGTAACAGAGTCCGGACCAGCAGTAACAGAGTCCGGACCAGCGGTAACAGAGTCCGGACCAGCAGTAACAGAGTCCGGACCAGCGGTGTAACAGAGTCCGGACCAGCAGTAACAGAGTCCGGACCAGCAGTAACAGAGTCCGGACCAGCGGTAACAGAGCCCGGACCAGCGGTAACAGAGTCCGGACCAGCGGTAACAGAGTCCGGACCAGCGGTGTAACAGGAGAATTTTGGTGTTTATAAAAAGCAATTGTGTGTAGAGTTTTATCGTTCAACATATCTTTAATTTATTTATGACAATGGGGATGTTGTGATATTGCAAGGCCTACTTTGTTATATTACAAGGACTACTTTGATTGTCCGCTTTGCAACATGTATATGTGGGAATGGCGTAATATGGGCAGGGCACTCTGGTTCCAGATAGGCGTCAAATAAACCGAGCCTTGATTGATGCTCAGCTTCAAACCCCTAAATACGTGTACTGATGGTCACTCCTGGCACAACAATGGTGTAACAGATACCAGACCACGAAGCACAACAATCCTCTGGTCTTCAACTCTCCCACTAGTGGGAACATCCTCTCCATATCCACTCTATCCAAGCCTGTTGGATTGCTATGGTTTCCTACTGGACAACCAGATTCTAGATCAAATAAACAAGGGCTATGTAAATATGAGTCGTGAGTCTCTGGAATTCTCTGCCACAGAAGGTAGTTGAGGCCAGTTCATTGGCTATATTTAAGAGGGCGTTAGATGTGGCACTTGTGGCTAAAGGGATCAGGGGGTATGGAGAGAAGGCAGGTACGGGATACTGAGTTGGAGGATCAGCCATGATCACATTGAATGGCGGTGCAGGCTCGAAGGGCCGAATGGCCTACTCCTGCACCTATTTTCTATGTTTCTATGTTTCTATGGGCCAGCAACGTTCAGGTAGCAATGCCACCTTCCTGAGGAACTGTGTATTGTGTCCCACGTTCTGCCATTGATTTGTAAAGGGCCTGTCCCACCAGCACGCGACTCCATGCGGTGAGTGTGACCTAACGTGGTCACTTGAGCCGCCCGGCCTCGCGGGGCCGGTCCCACTTTGATCGCCGGAGCCGTGCGGAATTGTGTGGAGTTGGTCCCGACATCGCGCGGTGCTCCGAAAAACTGACTATGTTCAAAAATTCCGTGTGGCAACGGCATGTTGACCCGCAGCCGCCATGACGCATTACGCACCGTCTCGACGTTGTGCCGCTGTGACCCTCTCTGTGTGTGCCTCTGTGACCCTCTCTGTGTGTGTGCCTCCATGACCCTCTGTGTGTGTGCCTCTGTGACCCTCTCTGTGTGTGTGCCTCCATGACCCTCTCTGTATGTGCCTCTGTGACCCTCTGTGTGTGTGTGCCTCCATGCCCCTCTCTATGTGCCCCCGTGTCCCTCTCTGTGCATCTCTCTCTGTCCTTGCAAACTTACCACGGCCATCGCTCCAACTTTGCGGGCGCATGCTGGTGGGAACGGCCCTGTACGGGGATCACCCGACCTCCGTGCGGCCCCCGCTTCCAGTTTGCTTGCGCTCACCGCATGGAGTCGCATGCTGGTGGGACAGGCCCTTATTTACACTGGCAATATAGACCACCAGTGAAGTAGATTCAGCCCTTAGTGAAAATGCTTCAGTTGACACCCGGTTAACATGGGGCTCCTGTAGAACCTTCAACCTATATTTAATTTAGTTTAGAGATACAGCACAGAAACAGGCCCTTCACCCCACCCAGTCTGCACTGGCCAGCGATCCCTACACACACTAGGGACAATTTTTACATTGATACAATCATACCAAGCGCATTAACCTACAAACCTGTACAGTACGCATTTGGAGTGTGGGAGCAAACCGGAGATTCCAGAGGTCAGGGAAAGAAAGTAAAAACTCTGTACAGACAGCACCTGTGGTCAGGATCGAACCTGGGTCTCTGGCACTGTAAGGCAGTAGCTCTACCGCTGTGCCACCGTGTGTCGAACATTCACTTAATGACTCTGGACTTCTGAAAAGCACATTTCTTTAGAGTAAAAGCAATTCCACATGTATCATGCACAACAATAGATCAATCTGAAAACAGTTTTAATTGTGCTCCAGATATTTGGTAATGTAGAATTCAAAGTATGTCCACGTCTTGTTTTTACTAACTCAAGGCCGGATGTTTGTGATCTACTTAAAATGGGAATCAGCATTGAGCCACTTTTCATTTAATCCCAAAATATCTTTTGATCAATTTTCTTGCAAGAATTCCCAAGTATCTTCCAATCAATCAATCAATCAATCAATCTTTCCACCAGATTTTCTGTATTTGAGTGCTAAAGTGATGACATCCAGCAAAGGACCGTGGTCACTTGGTACATATTTTAATAGCACCAGTACTGATACAAGTGATAGCAACCCTTCCATTACCTTATGATGTTTACAATGATCTTGAGCAATTAGTTGATGGGATCACATGCACAGATGCTTACGGATAATTTTAAATACTGATTAGATGCTTATGGATTTTGTTTGATCTTCGATATAACCATATAGCCATATAACAATTACAGCACGGAAACAGGCCTTCTCGACCCTTCCAGTCCGTGCCGACCATTTATTTTCCCCTAGTCCCATCTACCTGCACTCAGACCATACCCCTCCATTCCCTTCCCGTCCATATACCTATCCATATATTTATTTTAAAATATTTATTCAGTTGTGAGATTTAACTAAAATATGATGGAGAGAGGAAGGTGTATAGTCCAGGTGATAATAATCAGAATCCTAGTGAAGTAAAGCCACTCGCTGTTGATTTCAAATAAAGGTACCCCGAATAATCTAACAATCTCCTCGTGGGAAACTTCTCTATTCTAATGGTCTCTTAATCTTGTCCGGGTTAATGTAATTAGACAAAGGATATGTATATTAATAAATGGTGCAACATACATTTATTTAAACAATGTGATTACCAAAAAGCTGGAGTAACTCAAAGAGCCAGGCGGCATCTCTGGAGAAAAGGAATAGGCGACTTTTTTGTTTGAGACCCTTCTTCAGAACAATGAAGTAGTCTGAAGAAGGGTCTCGACCCGATATGTCACCCATTCCTTTTCTCCAGAGATGTTGCCTGACCCACTGAGTTACTCCAGCTTTTTGTGTCCATCTTCGGTTTAAACCAGCATCTGCAGTTCCTTCCTACACATTCAGTATGTGGTGTTGATTCCAAAATGGCCAGTTAGATATTGTTAAAATGAATCCGGCGATGTGATTATGTTATTAAATGGGCAATATTCGTCAAAGAAGATGCTTGAAAACTTTATTTGTTGCTTCACAATCTGCACAATTTTCAAACAGATAACATGGCATCGCATCTTCTTCAGGTACAGCCTGGACATTATATCTTTAAAGTTTTATGATGTTATTTATTCATATACAGTCCCATTCATCTCTTCCGACACACACCTTGCCTCCTCCCCCAACACCAACTACCCCCCCTACATAATTCATCCCAAATGAAAACTTTGAGTACAATCATTACTGCAATTTCAGACGGTTTTAAAACAGTTTGCTTTATAAATGCAAAATATGAACAATTTCAGCAAAAAGTGCTCATTTTCACAAGTTTCTTTATCTGAGATAAGAATATATAAAATTAAAAACAATCTTTTTGTTTTTCAATTGAGCGTGACCAGAATAAGATGAATTTAGGTTACGAACGAACTTAGGCTAGAAATAATGCAATTCAGTTAAGTTAGGCTACCACAGTCATTCTATTAGGTATTGATAAAACTTTGGTTTCTCCAGAAGTCTCTTGTTTTATAGGGCATGACCTATAGTGAGAAACTCTGCTTAGGACTGCAGACACAGTGGTACTTAGTTCAGGAGGTTGTGATTGCATGTTGATTTTAGTTGGTGGAACAGTAGCATTGGAATTTGTTGCTAGCAGCTTGTTTGTATCGCGGGTTGGTCCCTGATTTGGTCCAGACTTGCTGTTTTGATGTTGGCTTTTATAACCCTCCTGCAGCGGCCCCTTTCTGCTCCTGTTCCTACCATCCTCAGATCTTCCAGGAAAACCGCCTCCGCTGAGCCTTTGACCATATGCTCGAGGATAGAAACCTCGTCTTTGAGTCGATGGGCCATTGCGTTGATTACTCTGTAGGGAAAAATGCAAAGCAGGTTTAGAAATCATCTCACAATTATAAATCCCAACAGGCTTCTAAAATTGCAACAATTGATACTTTTGGCTCATCCTCAGGTATAATGTGCAACATTTTTTAGGTGCGTTTTCTCATATGAACGTGAAACTATTAAGCCTTGATTTGCTTAGATATAAAGTGGGCATTCATATTTGAAACTATTGTGTCAGTTTCCTTTGAAGATGCTTGTGAGTTATCTCAACAACTGGGGAGGCACGGTGGCACAGCGGTAGAGCTACTGCCTTACAGCGCCAGAGACCCAGGTTCAATCCTGACTACAGGTGCTGTCTGTACGGAGTTTGTACGTTCTCACCGTGATGTATGTCGGTTTTCACCGAGATCTTCGGTTTCCTCGCACACTCCAAAGACGCACAGGTTTGTAGGTTAATTGGCTTGGTATAAATGTAAAAGAAATGTGCCCAGTGTGTGTAACTGAGTGTCAATGTGTGGGGATCGCTGGTCGGTGCGGACTCGGTGGGCTGAAGGGCCTGTTTTCCAGCTGTATCTCTAAACTAAACTAAATTAAACTGGAGGCATGGTGGCAATTGTGGACATTTGTTAAACTATCTTTGTTCTTATCAAGAATAATAAGCCCGTTGCAAAATGACAGATTGAAGAGTATAGTTATAGAATATAGAACGATAATGAGAAGATGGTTGAAGCTATCCTAGTTGGAATTTAGAGTGATAAGCATGAGCTAATGCAGACACAATGAAGTGTGTGGTCTTGGCAAGTATTGAGGAACCAAGGGACATTGATGTGCAAACCAATTATTCCTCATGGTTGCAGCAATGTAGATGACATGTTAGAGAAGGTATGTGGGATAATTGCCTTCATAATCCAGGGCATACAATATAAGAGCAGGGAGTTTGTGGTACATGAGGTCACAGCTAGTTCTGGTTGTCACTCTACAGAAAGAATATCATTGCACTGGATAGGTACAGAGAGATTCGCCCATTACGTTCCACGGAGTGACTCCAGGGCTTTGTGTCTCTCCACACCAGCACGTAGCCTGGTGTGGAACATTTATGTCCTCAGGAGAGACTGGAAAGGCTAGGTTTGTTTCCCTTGAAACAGAGGAATTTGAGGAGGGGGGAACATAATAGAGTTTTATGCAATTATGAAGGACACAGATAAGATAAGAAGCTCATAAATAATTTGAGGAAGAGCTTTTTCACCCAATGGGTGGTTGTAAACCAGAAGGCATTGCCTGATTGAGAAGAGGAATCATGTACTCTCATAGCATTTGAGAAATATCTACCCAAGCACTTGAACCATCAATGCATAGTAGCTGCAGACTTATAAATGGGGTTAGTGTCAATAGGTACTTGATGGTTAGCATCTGCTGGGCCAACAAGCCCATTTCCATGAAGGGTCTCGACCCGAAACGTCGCCTATCTCCTTCACTCCTTAGATGCTGCTGCACCCGCTGAGTTTCTCCAGCTTTTTGTGAAGCCCATTTCCATGCTGTATGAATGACTTTCTGGCCTCTCATTTCTCCCTCTTCTATGAAATCTTCTTTGTGTAATACATGGCTGCAACATTAGCGAGTAAAGCACCTGGATTTGATACAGCTCTTGTAAATATCGACCAGCATCAGAATCACGTTCACCTTTTTATTATTCTTTCCCAATGAATGTTAAGGATTGATGCCAATGAAATCTGTCAGTTTTGCAGTGCAGCTAAATCTTATCACGTGCATTTATGAGTTCTTTATGGCTGCATTTTCTAAATCAGGTGAATTAAGAAGAACTAAATGGTATCAAGGAAATGTGAAATACTGGAAAAGCTGGAACCAAGTAGGCTAAAGGGATCTCTTCATTTAAATTTAGCCTATGGTTAGGGTGACTTCACATATATTTTGTTTCAGGTCCTCAGTATTCTTAAGTGAAGATAGCCCAGAAATTACTTGGCTGAGCTACAAGTAAAAAGGCTGTGTAATTGGGTTAATGTGAGGAAGTATGTACTTACCCCTGGATGTTTCTGCATGGAAATCTGCCCTTTTTGGTGGGAGTTTTGTAGCCCTTGCCTTTCTAACTGTCATAAAACTGTCATTTATTTACCCATGGATGTAACCTCGGCTTCCCAGACACAGGATCACCGCTGGCCACTGAAGCTGATCTCAGCCACATCTCACTTCCACATTGAGGAGATCTCCCATATTCCAAACTCAAGGAGAGGAGACATCATTGATTTATTCTTTCACTTCCCAGGAGCAGGCAGGGTAGCTAAAAGGTCCAAGCGTTTATAGACTGAATTTGTCTAGGTAGTGTTTGTAAAACAGCTTGGCAGCCTTCTGCGCATTGTGAATGGTTGTAGCTAAGGAGGGTCGCAGACTCCCTCAGCAGCCTGTGCAGATATCTCTGAACTCATGGCAGCATTCCTCCACTAATCTCTACTCGTCATCATTACAGCATCCAGTAAATCATGGGAAACATTCCTCCGAGTGGAATGCAACAACTGCTGTCCATGTATCTCTTTAACAGCTTGCTGCTGCTGCTGGGCTAAATACAGGCAATTGTTTATCCTGGAATGAATTGATACAGTCTGCTGAAATGAAGCTGACATGGTTAAGCAGGGAATTTCAACCTCACTGTTCCTTCACACTTACAAGTGAAGATTTTAATCTTTATGGAACATTAACAGACAGTCTTCCAGTGACCCACACTGCGGATTTAATTCCTTTCAAACATACTAAAGAAATGCATTACTATTTATGTCAAATTCAGTCAAGTAGGCTATAATGATCATATCAGATTTATCATGAGAGCAAATCTGAGCAACTTGTTGGAGCTAGACACAAAATGCTGGAGTAACTCAGCAGGACATTCCTTCTCTCCTGAGATGCTGCCTGTCCCGCTGAGTTACTCTGACACTTTGCGTTTATCTGCGGTGTAAACCAGCATCTGCAGTTCCTTCCTCCACAAATTACTGGGGTGGAAGGTCGACAAGTCCTTGTAGCTGGATGGGATCGTTCATGTTTTGGTGTTAAATTTCCCCAATTCTGTAGATTTAGGGAGGGTTTGTTTAATTGTAACTATTTTATGCGATAGCTAGACAGAAAACAAGAGAATACATGTCAACAGCTTAACATGTGTCATGAGGAAAATGCCCAAAGCAATGTTTAAGGATATTACAGCAGGATACTTCAAGATAATCTATATGGTTTTGTGAAAGGGAGGTCTTGTTTGTCCAATTTATTAGAGAATTTTGGAGCAGTTAATGAGGACAGTCCGTATTATGGTGGAGGATGTGCAAGACATCTTAAGGGATATGAAGATATATAAATCTCCAGAACCTGATCAGTTATATCTGCGGATACTGAGGAAGATTTAAAAGATCGTGCAGGAAACCTGGTTGAGGTATGAATCATCATTATGCACATGTGAGTTGCCAATAACTAGAGGGTGGCTAATGTTGTGCCATTATTTTTTAAAGTTAGGAAATGTAGGCTAGTGAGCCTAGCAACTGTGAAGATAAATTACTGGAAAGGATTCTGAAGAATAAGATGTATATATGTTTAGATGGTCAGGGGACTGATTAGGGATAGTCAGCATAGTTTTCTACATAGGAATTCAGGTCTTTTAGATTTGAAGTAATTTTTTGAAGAAGTAACCAAAAAGGTTGATGGGACAAGGCGGTGGTGGGTACATGGAATGTGCTACCAAAGGAGCTAATTGAGGAGTACTGTATGATTTAAAATATATTTGGGCAGGTACACGGATAGAAATCCAACAAGGGGAAATATGACTAACTTTGATGGGCCATCTTGGTTGGTATGGACACGTTGGGCCGAAGGGCCTGTTTCCGTTCTTTATGGGTCTAAAATTGTAAGTAAAGTGCTGTGGTGAAAGGAGAACTGAAGGTTGGACTTTACTTAGATTTTCAGAAGATGCCATATCAAAAATTGTTCTGGGAAATATAAGCTCATGGTGTAGGAAGTAGCATATTGGTGTGAAAAAAGATTGGTTGCCTAACAGGGAGCAGCCATTAATAGATCTACATTTCCTTGGTAAGATGTAATGAATGACCATTAGTGCTGAGGCCACAATTGTTTGCAATTTACATTATAGACTTGGATGAAGTTACCAAATGTACAGAAGCTAAATACATTGATGACTTGAAGACAGGAAGGAACATAGTTTGTAAAGAGGACATATGGAAGCTGCAAAGAATATGACTGCAAGTTATCTGAATGCACAAAGATCTGGAAAATTGAGTATAATGGAGGTTAATGTGAATTTTCCATGTTGATTGCGATAATTGAAAAAGCAGATTATCTAAATAATGAAAGGTTGCAGAACTCTGAAATGCAGAGGGATCTTGGTGTTCCTGTGTATGCTTCACGTCAAGAAAATGTGGAGATAAATAAGTAATTTGGAACACAATTTATTTTTACTTTGAGGGGAATAAAGTATTGGTAAGAACAGATTTGGACTTCTGTGTACAGTACATATTATTATTTAAGAAGAATATGTGGATTTGAGGCTTTCAGAGAAAGTTTACCAGACTGATAGCTGTACCGAGTGGGCTCTGGTACGAATTATCCTCTCTAGGCACTACTAATGATATTCTTGCATTGATGAGAAACAGCGACAATGTGCTTTTTATTACCTGTCTGTGCACAGGCACCTTCTGAATGTTTGAACTGTCCTTGGAGCCCTTCACTTTATGACTAGCGGATGGCAATGCACTGACAGAGCCTGACAGTGGAGGAACATTACTGGAGTCACTTTGAGGATTCAGATGCGAAGGAGTCAACGAGGACCTTGTGGAGTAGTTATTCTTCGGATGTGAAACTGCAAAGACAAATATATTTTAAACACAATATCCAGTAATGCTTCAGTTTTGAGATAGATTTAATAGATAATGCACCTATTTAATTAATTTACAATAATATCACCCCCCCATCAACTCATTCTACTCCACCTTTACACACAGTTTAATGAAGTATCATGCAGGATGGCTTTTGTTGGAGGTTGCTAAGGGAAGTGGGATTGCAATGGAGGCATTTGAAGGGGTTGCTATCATCTTCCAGTTTGGGAATACAGAGAGAAATCTGCCAATGATCCCAAATCTGGGGCAAGGGAGAGGGTTGGCAGAGGGGGGGGCTATAAACAGAGAGGGCAATACCAATCTTTCTTTTATATCATGGTTTATATTTGCTGCCTAACCAGCACTTGACTCTATCTTCTGTGAACTTCATCACCATTTCTTTGTGATTCCACAACAGTGTATATAACATTTTACAGAAATAAGTCTGTCCATGCCACCTGCCACGAGTCTAAGTCTATACAACATTCAAGTCATCATAGAAACACAGAACATAGAAAAATAGGTGCAGGATTAGGCCATTCGGCCCTTCGAGCCTGCACTGCCATTCAATGTGATCATGGCTGATCATCCAACTCAGTATCCCGTACCTGCCTTCTCTCCATACCCCCTGATCCCTTTAGCCACAAGTGCCATCATCCGTTCTAAGTTGTGTAGGAAGGAACTGCAAATGCTGGTTTACACCAAAGATAGACACAAAATGCTGGAGTAACTCAGCGGGATAGGCAACATCTCCGGATAGAAGGAATGGGTGACATTTCTGGTCCAAACCAGACTGAAGAAGGGTTTCGACCCGAAATAGCACCCATTCCTTCTATTCAGGGCCGGTCCCACTGAGTTACTCCAGTATTTTGTGTCTATCTGTTCTCATTTTCTGGCTATGATAATGCTCACCTTCTCCAAGCAGCTGAATTTGGGACTCCAGACTACTGATGTTTCCAGTGAAGCGAGCTGACTTGCCCAGATCCTCATCATATTTGCGTTCACTTACAAATTGCTGAAAGTAAAAGTTCAAAACTAGAATTAAACACATAACGTTGGCAGCACGCAGGTTTCACATTTAAAATATTGACTTTGTGTCCATGGAATAACTGCCACAGCACTGATTACTCCCATCCACCGCCCTAACCTCTGCCCCACAACATGTATTTCTGCTCCTGAGCATTATGTTACTGCTCCAGAATGTGGTATAATTCCTATCCAGCCTGGCCTTGTTCCATCACTTACATACCAACATTTTTGATTCATAACGGCATTCAGAAGAGGCCTCACAAGCTTCTCAATTGTATAGAAGCCTGGACAACTAGTGATCGGCAATAAATTCTGACCTTGCCAGTAATGTCTTGAATTAATGTGACCATAAGGAGCTGTAAACTATTTTGAGCGTCAAGAGTCAAGAGTGTTTTATTGTCATACTAGACCAAGTGGGACCCATTGGGTCCCTGTCACACTGGAGGCCCGGTCCCCCAATGCAATCTGTTCCCCCATAGCAAAAGAAGAAGTATGAGTGACTGCCCCCCCATCTCGGCCATAGATCACCAGGTGGGATCGGGATCACCAGCGAGGAAAACGCGTCGCGATTCCCGTAGTCCCTGCGATCAACGGAAGAATCGCAGGCCTCCATAGATGGCCTCTCCCAGAGGGTGTAATGGCCGCAACAGCCACCTTCCCACCGCACTGCCCCGCACACTGTTCTACCGCCATGTTCTAGAATTTCAAGGAGCCCAGCGGAGGGCGCAACATGACCTGAGCAGCAGTTTTAAAATGCTATGTGCCAAATTTAAAGGAGTGAAAGTTAAGAAGCCAAGAAGTACAGAAAACATAACAGGGGTGATGTCACTCGCAGTGTGAGCAGACCATTGTGATGTCATCAGCGAAAGAGCCTGTTTATTTTCTAAGTTTTATTGCATTTGTGAACATTTTCATAAATAACTCAAGAAATAAAGCACAACATTTTCAGATAAGATGATTTTGGACTCCAGGGGGTAAATCTCTACCCGAATATATAAATATATTGCCTTTAGCACATCGTTTTTCAACAAGATGTGACAACACACAAACAAATACATATACAAATACACACACACACACATACACACACACATATCCAGGATCAGAGTTTTATAGTTATAAGGATAGATGTCTCAGATAGAACAATGGCATTCTTACTTGCAGCAGCAGAACAGAATATGTAAACATAGTACATTGTAAACAATATAATAAAGAGTGAGAGAAAAAGTTCAGTGTGTGCATATATACTTACTCACAAATACACACACGCACACACATATATATTATATATATATATATATATATATATATATATATATATATATATATATATATATATATGGGGGGGCGGAGGGGTGGTGAGGGGGGGATCCATGAATGGGCATCTTGGCCAGGCCCAGGAGCAAACTGACAGGGAGATCCCCCGATCTGTCCTCCACAAAATGCAACCAGAACTTGAGGAGCAGCCCCTTCAGATATTTGTACAGAGGCAGCAACCTCACACACTCCATATACACGTGGAATATGGTCTCGAACTCACCACAAAAAATACAGGAGGCCGGCGAGCCCATGATCCGGCCCGATGCAACACTCTCCACCCCTCTCTCTCCCTCTCTCTCTCTCACTCTCACTCTCTCCCCCACTTTCTCCCTCTGTGGCAGCTTTGGCCAGGCCCTCTCATTGATGAACAGAGGCCCAAGCCAATTTCAATTTTAGAGGCCCCCAAATCAAGATCTGTTTGAAGCAGACAGGCATGAGGTCCATGCCAAATGGCAATCGTTGTATAGACTTTGTATAGAGAAGTCATCCCCCCCCCCCTCTGATAGGACCTGCGTTTGGCAACCTCTCCTTCTACTGCGGTTACCGTTGGCAACGTCCCATTGTGATGTAATTGTCGCTCTCAGCAGCTTGAGAGACCATTGCGATTGGTGCACTATGAGTGGCAAGAATGAGTGGGTGAGAACTATTGTTTGCCTTTTTTAATAACTTTAATCGTGAATAACTTGAGAAATATAGGATTAAATCTTAAGTGAAGCTGAGAAGGACATGGTCAGGAAAAATGGGAGTTAGACTATGTAAACATTTAAGCACTAGTGCGTAGGTTTTTGAGGAAGATACAAAACCTACATACAACATAGATACAAGATGAGACTTTTAATAGTATACGAGACTAAGTAGGACCCATTGGGTCTCAGCATCACACAGGATTGGCTGGTCCCCCAACGCAATATTCCACCTCTCCACGAATTACAATATTGGTGGCCAGTGGGGGGCAGCAGGGGGCTTTCTGGAGTGCTAGCATGGGAGTTGTGGGCTGAAGGGACTGCTTTCCAGAGGGCAAGTATGGACATTGTGGGCCGAATGGATTCTTGGGGAGGTGGCTCAGTCACTCAAGCCTGTTGTGCTGGCAGCTCACTCACTCACGGCTGGTAGGCTGGAGTGTTGACTCACAGCTATTCCTTGAAATTCCATTTCAAGCAGGGTGCAGGGCCACCAAATTCAATCCTCGGCACCTGATGAGCGGAGGGGACGAAGATGACCAAAAATCATAGCCATACGTGGTAGCGTTTTTTATAAAATCAATATAAAGCACAAACAGGAAGTGGTCAAGATTAGACCTTAAATTATATAGAAGGCAAGCCAACTTTAAATAGGCAAGGCGACTTTAATTAGGCAAGGCAACTTTAATTAGGTAAGGCAACTTTAATTGGGCAAGGCGACTTTAATTAGGCAAGGCAAAGTTATTAGGTAAGGCAACTTTAATTGGTCAAGGCGACTTTAATTAGGCAAGGCGACTTTAATTAGGCAAGGCAACTTTAATTAGGTGAGGCAACTTTAATTGGGCAAGGCAAATTTAATTAGGCAAGGCAACTTTAATTAGGCAACACAGCTGTAGCATTTCCAAACCAAAGGCAACACAGCTTTAACATTTTCAAACCAAAGGCAACACAGCTTTAGCATTTCCAAACTATATTTTCAAACCACATTAACGGCACTGACAAGTCAGTAAAACCATTCAGTTTAGCAGACATGTGTTCAGTGTTATTCACAGCTCAGACTGAGAGACATAACCCTCTCGCTCCCCCATCTTGCAGAGACTCAGTGAGGCACTCAACAATTCCATTTTATAGTCCCTCTGGAAGGGGCATGGCCTTCAGGAGAGAGAATCTCAATATTTTTTAAACACTAATAACTCTTTTAATTTTCATCAATGGGAAAAATGTTCTTGCCCTGTGCAGCGGAGGGGGACTCTGAGTAAGATGGCCAAAAATCACAGCCGTAAGTGGCAGCGTTTTTTCTAAAATCAATATACAGAACACTAGGAAGTGGTCAAAATCAGACAGACAGATAGATAGATAGATAGATAGATAGATAGATAGATAGATAGATAGATAGATAGATAGATAGATAGATAGATAGATAGATAGATAGATAGATAGATAGATAGTGTTTCGGCCCGAAACGTTGCCTATTTCCTTCACTCCATAGATGCTGCTGTACCCGCTGAGTTTCTCCAGCACTTTTGTCTAAGATAGATAGATAGACAGATAGACAGACAGACAGACAGACAGACAGACAGACAGACAGACAGACAGACAGACAGACAGACAGACAGACAGACAGACAGACAGACAGACAGACAGACAGATAGACAGATAGATAGACAGATAGATAGATAGATAGATAGATAGATAGATAGATAGATAGATAGATAGATAGATAGATAGATAGATAGATAGATAGATAGATAGATAGATAGATACACATATGTACACATACATATGCACAAATGTACACACAAAAAAACCCGATAACAACAATAATAGTGTATTGTAGTTCAGAGCTTATTTGAGGTAGCGGTGTTTAATAGCCTGATGCCTGTATCTTCTTCCCGATGGCAGGGATGAAATGAATGTGTGGCCACGGTGTTGTGAATCTCTAATGATGCTGGCCGCCTTTTTGATGCAGCGAGTCCGGTAAATCCCTTCGATGGTGGGGAGGTCAGAGCCGGTATTGGACCAGCGATCCCTGCACATTAACACTATCCTACACACTTGGGACAATTTACATTTACACTAAGCCCATTAACCTGCAAACCTGTACATCGTTGTAGTGTGGGAGGAAACCTGAACATCCCAGAGAAACCCCACGCAGAACGTACAACTACATACAGACAGCACGCGTAGTCACGATCGAACCCGGGTCACTGGCGCTGCAAGGCAGCAACTCTACTGCTGCGCCTCTGTTCCGCCCTCTTCATATTTCCTCGCACCATAAAAGGAGGCCATTCAGCCCACAAACTCTTCTAGCTTCCATAGCAATCTGATCAATCCCAATCTCCCATATTTATAAGAGTGAGGAATTGGTAGTGCCGGAGAGATTTGGGAGCAGAATTAAGTTCTCCCTCATCAGAACAATGCATTTGGTTTCAGGTCGGCCTGTAAGGGAAATGTTGGTTACCCTTTATTTTAGACTTTAGACTTTAGAGATACTGAACAAGAAGAGGCCCATCGGTCCACTGAGTCCGCGCTGACCAGCGATCATGCTGACCAGTAACCTACACACGCTAGCGTCAATTTTACAACTTATCGAAGTGAATTAACCAACCAACCTGGCGTCTTTGGAGTGTGGGAGGAAACCGGAGCACCCAGAGAAAACTCACGTAGGTCACAGGAAAAATATACACATTCCATACAGACAAGCTCAGGATCGATCCCGGGTCTCTGGTGCTATAAGGTATCAACTCTGTCGCTGCGCCATTGTGCTGCGTTGATGCAACTATCTTTGATGGGCTTCATGCAATAACTGACCTTAATCTCAGCTCTGAGTTCTGAAAGCTGGGATTCGGACATCTGGATGGCCTTATCTGTTAATCTCTTGAGTTCCTCAGCCCGCCTCTGCCTTGCTTCCAGGATGTCCACTGTGAAATAAAATACAGAAGTTATAATAATATGAATTAAGCAGCATCTTTTGATCCCGAATGGCTTGTGGGCCATGGAACAAGCTATCTGGAACATGCAGGGATTTATTAGATCAAGCATACCTGTATCTTTTAACAGCAAATGAAAATTGGTGGATAGTTTAACAACAACACATCAAGCATTTACTCCCTTAACAACTTTTCATTTGACTCCTTCCATTTTTCTCCCAATACAAGGCATAGCTATGGGCACGTGCATGGGCCCTAGCTATGCCTGCCTCTTTGTAGGGTACGTCGAACAATCCTTGTTCGAGGCGTACCAAGGCCCCATCCCCGACCTCTACCTCCGCTACATCAACAACTGCATTGGTGCTACCTCCTGCACTCACACACAACTGACTGACTTCATCCATTTCACCACCAACTTCCATCCAGCACTCAAATACACCTGGACCATTTCCGACACTTCCCCACCATTTCTAGACCTCACTATCTCCATCGCAGGTGATAGACCTCTGACCGACATCTACTATAAACCCACTGACTCCCACAGCTATCTAGACTACTCTTCTTCCCACCCGCATCCTGTAAGGACTCCATCCCCTACTCCCAATTCCTCCGTCTACGCCGCATCTGCACCCAGGATGAGGTGTTCCACACCAGGGCATGGGAGATGTCCTCATTCTTCAAGGAACAGGGGTTCCCCTCTTCTACTTTAGATGAGGGGAACACCTCATCTATAGAACACCTAATCTATAGTCTTTTTTTTATAATTCTCCTTCTCCCAACACCTCCGCTAAGTTCGCAATAACCTACCTGATCTCCCGGTGGCTCAGCACTTCAACTCCCCCTCCCATTCCGAATCTGACCTTTCTGTCCTGGGCCTCCTCCATGGTCATAGTGAGGCCCACTGTAAATTGGAGGAGCAGCACCTCATATTTCGCTTGGGCAGTTTAAACCCCCCCAGCGGTATGAACATTGACTTCTCCAATTTCAGGTGGTCCCTGCTTTCTCCTCCCCTCCACAGCTCTCTCTCAGCCCACTGTCTCCGCCTCTTCTTTTCTTCTTCCCAATGCCCCCACCCTCACATCAGTCTGAAGAAGGGTCTCGACCCGAAACGTCGCCCAAGGAGTTTAGTTTCGTTTGATGAAGATCGGGTGAGAGACATATTTTTCAACCATGCACGAGCATGTCCATGATTGGAATGATGGTCATGTTCCATGATTGGAACATACTTAGACACGAAGCTTTGATGAATTAAATTACTGCTTTGTACTTCAATAAAGAAACTATTAATCAAGAGACTGTTTCCCGAAATACTCATCCTTCGACGGCATTGAATGTCTTGTGGATGGCTTGTGGGTGCGTATAGATTATCTTCTGATCCACTGTCATTAATGAAAGTGACTATTGAGGGCTAAATCCTTGGGGCATCATAGAGACTGCCACGACACAGTTATTTAGAGATAATCTCATGATACATGGACCCTTGAAGCAACGTGATAATGAATCAACCTCTCTGGCAATAGAGATTATGTGGCGGAAGGAACTGCAGATGCTGGTTTACATCAAAGATAGACACAAAGTGCCCGAGTAACTCAGCGGGCCAGGTAGCATCTCTGGAGAGAAGGAATGGGTGACGTTTTGGGTCGAGACTGACGTGGAGATCAATTCATCGGCTTTTGAATTATTTGACAGATTTAAAAATATCAAATTTGAAATGAAAGTCGTCCTCCTCATTTCACCCCTCCTCCGCAAACAGACCCGCAAACCCTTTGCCAGGGATCGATCTCGGAGCTCCAACCATGGGTGCTTACGGACTTTAAGCACCGATTCAGAGGCCGATTTTTGAGAACTCCAAGCCGCAGGAGCGTCAACCACCCTGACGTGGGA
This sequence comes from Raja brachyura, assembly GCA_963514005.1. Next base: position 94,098,544 of record OY740787.1, on the reverse strand, counting down.
GTTTTGATCGCCCCGCCGTGGGCACTTTGATTGCCGTGGGGGCTTCGATCGCCGGCTGCGGGAGCATCGATCTCCTCGACGGATGGTTCGACTGCCCCAATCGCGGGAGAATAAAGAGGAAGAAGATTGGACTTTTTTCCCTTCCATCACAGTGAGGAATGTGGGAATCCATTGTGGTGGATGTTTATGTTAACTTTTATGTAGTTTTGTGTCTTGTTGCTTTTTTGGTATGGCTGTATGGTAATTCACATATCACTGTACCTTAATTGGTACACGTGGCAATAAAAGATGGGCAGATGGGACTCATCAGCCTGAGAAGGCGGTCCATCTAGGAGAGGGAAAACTCTGATTTAAAACCTCCACTGCCTTGTGGTCATATCCAGTCATGGAAAAGGCTCCAGGAGTAAATCTCAAGAAAATCCGGAGTCGGAGCGCCTAAGGCAGTTCGTCATTGTCTACAACCTCGCTCTGGCAGCTCCAGCGACGGTGCTGGTGCCAAACTGTAATGGCCCTGCTGTTCCTTTGGATCGATCAGCGATGTGGAGAGGGGGACGTGCTGCATGGGCAACAGCCTGTCCTCCACATGACATCGATCGCCTAAGCTTGCATCCGACCGGGATGCATCACCCATGGTCAGTCATGACCGAGGGGGGCCTACTAATTGGTACACATGCCAATAAAAGACCTTTGAACCATTGACCTTTGAAAGCCAAAATGCCATTTGCTTTCTTAATCACTTGCTGCACCTGCATGCCCACTTAACATATTTCACACACAACAACATCTTGATTCCTTTGTACTCATCACATTTGTGGTCTCTTTGTTCAGATAATAGTCTGCCTTTTGATTTCTCCTATCATACCACAACCTCACACTTTCTTACCGTAAACTACATTTGCCTACTTACTCAACCTAAAAAAATATCTAATTGTAGAATCCAAACATCTCTCTTGCAACAGGGCTTACGCATCCTCCCACCTATATCATGTCATCAGCAGACCTTGGATATTTTACACTTTGTCCCTCTTTTAAGCCAATCATTCAGATAGTAAATAATGGAGGGCCAAGGATTGATCCTTGAGGCACTCCACAAATGATGTTTTTTCCAGTATGAAAAAGACCTATCTATTTTAACCTTGGATCTTCCATGTGATAACCAGTCTTTAATTCATGTTAACATCTTCCCGACACCATAAACACCTTAAGCCCTAGCCTTTGAAGAGGCACCTTATTGAATGCTTTTTGGAAATTCAAGAACACCACATTTACAGATTCCTGGCCATCAACTCTGTTGCATATGCAAAGAAATTTTATCAAAGAAAATTTACCTTTCATAAAACCACATTACCTGAGTTTGATTGAATTACATATTTCCAAATGACCAGCTATGTCCTCCTTGATTTTAGACTTCAGTAGTATCTTCCCTCCCATAAATGGAAAGCTTAGCAAAGAGTGTAGGAAGGACGTGCAGATGCTGGTTTAAACATGTTGTCCCCCTCCCTTCTTACACAAGGACATCACAATCACACTTTCCCATCCCACCTTTATCCTACCGGAACACAATACGTTTTGAGAAACTTCAGCCAATCGCTCCACCTTTTCTGCAGTCACTTCATATAAACCCTTAGATACAGGCTGTCAGGATTTGCTAACATATATACCATTCATCCCATTTCTTTTCCAATATTTTATTTTTTGCCAAAGTGATTTTTCCAAGTTCTACCAGCAGATTGAAACTAGCCTTTATCCATAAGGTTACTTGCAGAGCCCTCCACAGTTGGCTTGAGTTCACTGCCATTTCCTTAGGTTTACAGCAAATCTCTCCAGAGACTCCAGGGATGCTACTATTACCTTCCCGACTCTTCATTTTTAAAATAATACTTGTCAGTTTAATTACCTGTCAATTCTCTCTATTCTTATTAGCTCTGTGTGACTGGCACCTCCAAAATTCTCAATCCCCTGGTCTACCATTAGTCATTTTGTGTGCTCTCATTTTGGATTTAATATTTTCTTTGGCCTCCTTTATAAACCACAAAATCTGAGCTAGCTTAAAGTAGCGTTGTTACAAAACCTACCATCAGTGGCGCTCCATATCTGCCTGCTGCCTGTGCATGCTATTCCGGTGGCTTTGGGGGTGGTGGGGGGGGGGGGGGGGGGGAGATAAAAATGCAGGTTTGTATTGGTTGGCAGAGAAAATTTGTTTGTGCTTTCGTTCCCTTTTTTAAAAAAATTGCTAGATGATTGCATTGCTGGATTGAAGTTAAATGCAACTTCTAATGCCTTCAATGCCATCAACATCATGGATCACAAGTGCAGGACAAAACACAAGGTATGTTGTTTATTTAACATATTATCTTGCTTTTTGGTGTGGCTTCATTTTAATCCTATGATGTGAAAAATGTTATTTAGCCCCCCCTATGAATCGGCTTTGTCTTGCCTGCCGATATGGGCTTAAAATTTATGGCATTGGCAACATTCCAATCGATCACATTCCAGAAACATCCACTCTCAAGATAATCATTTTATTTTGCAGAATCGTCATAAATCTAAATCATCTATATTTTGTGTTATTGTCTATCCATGAACAATATTTTCATACTAAATATCCACAGTACAGTTTTAGTCAGTTGTATGGTGCAAAAATTAATGATTTTGATTATCTTGAGAGTGGATGTTTCTGGATTGGTTTATGGGAATTAAACATTAAATTCCTTCCTTTTGACTTACAAATTCATGACAAAGTGAGATTTAAAAATCATGTTATGTTGTGAATTTTTGTGTGAATGGGATTAATTTGTTATTTGTTACATAATAAATGGAAAGATGTTTAGATCTAGTAATTGAATTTAGATGAATTTAATTGATTTGATGAAATTGATGAATATGATTCTTTTGTTGGGTATTTACTATTTGTTTTAGCGTTTAACTTTATCATTTCTACCTTTTTTTCTAAATAATAACTTATTTCTGTTAATGCTGCTCAGAGCTTTCTTTTCTTGACATTTCAAACAGATGTCTCTGACCAAGAAATGCAAAATTGTAAATCCAAATGCCTAGCCAAAGGGACTGATTCAGACAGCTTTTGCAGAGATTATCCGAATTTGGAGTACTCCAAATGTGATGATCTACAGGACAATAGAATCAAAAGTAGTGGGCAGAAAGGCATGTCATGCGTGGTTTCAAGGGCAAAAACTTGTAGTTTACAATAAAAAATTGAACAGTTGAGGAAAAATAGGGTGTACAGAGTTGCTTATTGTTTACAATGAGGAATATGATGATGTTACTGACTATGATATGTCAATGCACCAGCTAGCAACTGAGCTTCTCCATAAAGACTTGTTTTTTTGCTGGAAATTGTAATTTCTTTATCTGTCTGTTACAGACTTACTGCATATAATACAATAATATTAAAGTTCTGAGCTTGAGAATATCACATTTTTTAATTTTCAAGGCAGTCTGGGTGTTTATTACTATTTCCATCACAGCGGTCAATTTTGTAATTATCTACAATTAGTTAACTAACTAATTAAATGCTTTAATTTCAGGTCTTCCAAGTACGATGTTTCATAGAAACATAGAAAGTAGGTGCAGGAGGAGGCCATTTGGCCCATCGAGCCAGCACCACCATTCATTGTAATCATGGCTGATCGTATTTGTTTCAGTATGCTTCAATCTATAATAACTGAAAATTTCATTCAGTTCTCTTAATTTTTAAGAAAGTTATGGGCTGTCCTCGATCACAACTTTTGTGTTAAATCGATGGAAAAGCAATAAGGAACAAAATGCTAATTTCGAAGTCTGAAGAAGGGTTTTGGCCCGAAACATTGCCTATTTCCTTCGCTCCATAGATGCTGCCGCACCCACTGAGTTTCTTCAGCACTTTTGTCTACCTGCTAATTTCCAAGTATGTAAATTACCATAACTTTTTTAATACTGAAGATATGAAAGTGAGTTAGGTATCAAATTAACATTAGTTTTATGCTCTACCTGATGGGATAAATTACAGGCTTGATTTTTTTAATCTCAACATTTTATAACATTTTGTAAAAAAAAATGTAATTCAACTTTGTTCTCTCTCCCACGTGTTTTATTCCCCATTCTTTGAATCTATTTAATTGAAGAGATGCCCTGTTCATTTACCTGTTCAATTAGGTCACATATGTTCCTTCTCAACCAAACCGCGCAATATTCAGGTACTTCCCCAGCAACCGCAGGAATGTAACACGTGTCCCTATACCTCCTCCCTCACATCCATGCAGGGACACCAGCTATGCTCCCAGGTGAGACAGGGGTTCACCTGCAGCTCCTCGAACCTCATCCTTTGCATCTGGTGTGCCCAATATGGCCTCCTTTACATCTGCGAGACCAATCGTAGACTTGGTGTCTGTTTTGCCAAACACTTGCACTTCGTCTACTAAGGCCGGCTGGATCTCCCGGTCGCTAATCATTTTAATGACCCTTCCCATCCCCAGCCTTTATTCAATCCTGGGCCTCCTCCATTGCCAGAATAAAGGCTGCATGCAAACTGGAGGAAGAGCACCGCATATTCTACTTGGATAGCCTATCACCCAATGGTATGAACATTGAATTCTCCAATTTTACGTTGGAGTCACGTGAGTGACTACGTGATGAACCCATCAGCATGCATGCACGTCATATTGTTGAACGCATGGTGCAGCAACTGGCCAGCTGGCATGGGGCTCCAGCGGTAAGTTTAAAAAAGACCCGCAGGTAAGTTCTTACCTATTTTTAGGTCGCGTTTTGTTCTAGTAAATTGCTTTACAGAACAGTGTGTTCCAGTATAATGGATAAGTCGAGGGCCAAGTCCAAACGTACTGCGACGAAACAGGCTGCGGACCGCGGAAGTACAGGCAGTCTGCAGTGGCCGAATTCGCCTCCCGGGTCACTGGCAGCTGAGCCAGTAACCTCCAACTTGGCCCCCAGAATCCGCAGTACTTCCCCAGAAAGGGGGTAAAGCCAAGCGTAAGTCGGATAGGCGCGTGGAATCCGATGAGTCGGGCTGGGAAGATTCACCTCCTGCGGTGGATAGCACCCTAGGGCGTATGTCTCGCATGGAGCGTTTGACGGAGCAGATGCTCCAACGTGACATGCTCCAGCAGGTGGAGCGTTGTCAGCGCGGGTCTCCTCAGACACCCACGGCAGCACCTGGTACAGGGCTGCATAGTATCTCCCTCTCCTCGGAGGGGAGCATAAGGAGTCAGTACTGGGCTGACTCTGAAGTCTGAGATTTGGCTGAAGGTACGTCTAGTGTGCTGGGGGTGCATGAAGCTCAGAAATCATCGCCTTTGATCTCCAAATTCGCGATACCCTCACTAACTGGGGAACCATTATAAGAACAGCTGGCGGATAGTATTGATTATTTCATATCCCACCAGCTGCAGGAGCAAGTTATAACAGATACAGCTGCCAAGTACTTGGCACCTGCAAACTGTGCTTCTCTAAATCTTCCTGCGGTGAACATTGCAATTTGGGGACACATTGGTGGGGAGAACCGGGCCCAAGACGTAAAAATCCAAAAGGTCCTCAAATTGCTGGTATCGGGCATTACGGCGTTTGTCAGGTCTACAGATGGAACATCGCTATCGGATGAGCAGGAGGATGCCCTGGCACTGTTATGCAGTGCTCAGTATGAGATCAACTGCTTCAGGAAAAGTGCCATCTGACCTGCCCTGAACCCTAAATTTGCGGGTTTATGCAAAACCAGCAAGACCCAGCTGCCAAGGCTACTATTCGGGGAGAATCTGTCAAAACAGGTCAAGGACCTGGATGAGGAGTCAAAGGCTGTTAGGCTAATAAAGGCACTGTCAACCAGCAAGACCTCCGAACTTCAGCGGTAGCACCCCTATGCATCCACCAGCAGGAAACGATATCCGGAGGCTGGTGAAAGCTCGAAGGCTGTGTTTTCCGGACAAAGATCTTTTTTAGGCCAAGGCCCAGAATGGCCTTCTTGGAAGATGCGCCAATCCCACGTTCCAGCACCCCTACCCCCCAGGACTCGGGGATGGAAGAAGTAAATACAAACCCATTGGTAGCCATGGAGGTAGGTGGGTCTGTCTTCTTCCGGGACTTTAGGGGTAAAAACGATTCACAGGTTGGTGGTTGGTTACACTTGTTTTGGAGTGCATGGAGTTCCATAACGCCTGACCCTTTTATACAACACAGTATTCAAGGTTATAAAATTGAGTTCCTACACAATTAATTTCCACCCTCACAGCATGCACCTAAAAGGATGTATGTGCTATCACGGCAAGAAGGTTTAGATGTGCCTACAGAAATTTTGAGGTCACATTCGAAAGGAATAATTGAGAAATCCCGGCATGCCTCTCATGAATTTGTATCTAATATATTTACAAGGAAAAAGAAAGATGGCAGTTGCCGCATCATCATTGATTTAACACGGCTTAATGCTTTTGTGCAGTACAAACACTTTAAAATGGAAACATTTGTTACTGCCAAACACTTGATTTACAAAGGATACTTTATGGCTTGCATCGATCTTAAGGGTGTGTACTATTCAGTACCCATTCACAAGGATTACCGAAGGTATTTGAAATTTAACTGGATGGGGCAACTGGCAGTTTAAGGCTTTGCCTAATGAGTTAACATCAGCCCCCAGATTGTTTACTAAAATCTTAAAACCAGCAAATGCGCTTCTCAGGGTGCAGAAATATATTGTCATAGCATATCTGGATGATATCTTAATTATTGGGAAAACTCTGGAATCCGCTAAATTAGTGGTTGCAGCCACCAAACTCTTATTTGAGAAATTGGTGTTTCTCATCCATCCAGATAAATCCAAATTGATACCTTCCACGGTTATGGATTATTTAGGATTTTCCGTTAACTCTGTTCACTTGTCTGTGACTCTGCCTGGGGGCAAGGCCACAGAATTAGTAGAGGCCTGTTACAGCCTTATTGTTATTAAGCAAGCTTCAATTCGACAAGTAGCTAGGGTGATTGGCAAACTAGTGGTGGCATTTCCAGCCACACAGTTTGGACCTTTGCATTATAAAATTTACAGAGGGCAAAGGTACAAGCACTCAAAATTCATGCTGGTCACTTTGACATACCTATGCGGTTACCAGCCAATGCTATTTCTGAATTGCAATGGTGGATATTAAACATTCAGCATTGTTCTAATACCATTTTAGTCAGTAGTCCTTCAGTTGTTTTACAGACTGATGCTAGCGCTCTAGGTTGGGGTGCTACTGATACCGTCTCTAGTTGTGGTGGCAGATGGGACATGCATGAGTCTGCTTAGCTTCAATCACATGGTATTAATTGTTTAGAATTGTTCGGTGCGTCCTATGGCCTAAGAGCCTACTGCACAGACATGCGTCATCTGGGATGTCAGGACTTTCATATGAGGAAAGATTGGATAGACTCGGCTTGTACTCGCTGGAATTTAGAAGATTCAGGGGGGATCTTATAGAAACTTACAAAATTCTTAAGGGGTTGGACAAGCTAGATGCTGGAAGATTGTTCCCGATGTTGGGGGAGTCCAGAACAAGGGGTCACAGTCTAAGGATAAGGGGGAATTCCTTTAGGACCGAGATGAGGAAAACATTCTTTACACAGAGAGTGGTGAGTCTCTGGAATTCTCTGCCACAGAAGGTAGTTGAGGCCAGTTCATTGGCTATATTTAAGAGGGCGTTAGATGTGGCACTTGTGGCTAAAGGGATCAGGGAGTATGGAGAGAAGGCAGGTACGGGATACTGAGTTGGATGATCAGCCATGATCACATTGAATTGCGGTGCAGGCTCGAAGGGCCGAATGGCCTACTCCTGCACCTATTTTTCTGTTTCTATGTTTCTATCTGAATGTCCGACTTCAGATTGACAACACCACCGCGATGGCTTGTATCAATCACATCAGTGGAATTAAGTCGATACCCTGTGATTATTTGGCTAACCGTCTTTGGCACTGGTGCATGAAGAGAAATATTTGGATAACAGAAACTTACCTTCCAGGTAAGCTTACTACAGTATCGGACACCAGGTCACGAGTATTTAATGACAACGCAGAATGGATCAAGGACCACAAATTGTTTACCGACAATCCGCGTTGGGTATTTTGGTAGTACCCAACTGGCCTACTCAGCCATGGTTCCCTGTGGTTCTGGGTATGGTATCAGAACCTTGTATGGCCATTCCCAAAAATCGTAGTTTATTGGGTCATCCTGTTACAGGTGAGAGTCACCCGTGCCATGACCGGTTAAATTTGTTAATTTGCAGAGTCTGAGGAGACCTTCCTTGGGGCTTGGACTGGCGGATCGAACATTGGATATGATCATGGCGGCATGGAGAGATTCCACCAAAAAACAATATATCTCCTATATTAAAAAATGGGAGATGTTTTGTGCACGAACTGACATCACGTATAACTCGGCTCGTGTGACTGATGTATTAGAATTCTTGTCCAGTCTTTACTTTGATGAATGTCTGTCCTACTGTGCCATTAACTGTGCCAGAAGTGCACTGTCATCCTACTCATGGCGAGGGTCGAGACACCACGCTATCGGGTGTCACCCTCTAGTGTCAAGACTTTTGAAGGGTGTTTTTAATACCAATCCCCCCAGGCCTAGGTACTCCCACAGTTGGGATGGTAGCACTGTCCTGACACTGCTTAGGGGATGGGCTCCAGCTACGTCCCTGTCTCTGACCAAGCTAACTTATAAAGTGGTTATGCTGATGGCACTGATCTTGGCTCAACAAGTCCAGTCGGTGCATAAATTGTGGCTGGACACTATGACTATAACTGCCGATAAAATAACATTCTACATTTTCAAATTAATTAAAATGGGATAGACCAGAGGCATCTGGTCATAAATTGGAATTTGTAGCCTATCCCATGGACCGGCGTTTATGCATAGTCACCCATTTACTTCAATATGTCAGGGTCACAAAAAACTTTAGGGACTCTGAAATGGCTTTATTTGTCAGTCATCAAAAACCTCACAAAAGGGTGTCTGTGCAGACCATCTCTTGGTGGCTAAGACAGATTTTGACTTTGGCACGTGTCGATACGGATGTTTTTAAATCTCAATCCACCAGGGCTGCATCGACTTCCGCAGCAAAACGGTTGGATGTTCCGATGGACCACATCCTTGTGACGGCAGGATGGTCTAGTAAAAGAACTCAAACATTTTATAAAAAACCCTTTGCCAGGACAGGGTTGTTTGCGGAGTCGATTTTAAACTCTGTATTATAATTTGCCCCGAGTGTAAGGGGTCACTATTATTTCTTGTTAATAAAGCATCAGCATGTTCAAATAACCACGTCATGTCTGAATGCATTCTAGTTACTCCTTGGTCAGTTATTGCAGTGTGTAACGCATGAACTCGTTCCACAGCATGAAATCACAGAGCTTTGAAATCTTCACTTAGTCACACGTGACTCCGAAGTAAAATAGTAAGATTAAACGAGAACTTACCAGTTTGAAGTTTGATCTTTATTTCATGAGGAGTTACGATGAGGGATTACGTGCCCTCCACTCCCAACCCTCTATCATAAAGGTCAGCTGGTATGCTAGTTCTCTAATCTTACTATATTCAGTTCACCAATGTCATCTGTGATTTCACACCGCTGCTTTGAAGATTGACGCGCATGCGTGCTGGCGGGTTCTTCACGTAATCCCTCAATGTAACTCCTCATAAAATAAAGATCAAACTTCAAACGGGCAAGTTCTCGTTTAATCTTACTATTTCTTGTAACTTACCAAACACTCCCTCCTTCTTCCACAGCCCTGTGCCCCACCTGGACTTGCAACCGGTTCTCTCTTCCCCATCCCTTTCCACTTACATTCCTTCCTTCGGCTTCACAATTTACAATCCTTCCATCCTCATCTCCAACTTTTAGTTTTTTCATTTCTGTCCATTGTCCAAACACTTGTGTATCTAAAACCCCCGTCTCTTGCATTCACCGATCCCTTGCCAGGCTTCGGCCTGCCTCTCCTCTCTCCCCAATCCGTAGCACCATCTATCCATGTACACCAGAGATAGATTCTTCACTCTTTTCTCAAACTTTGCCCATTGTATTGTTCTCAGTTTATACAAAAGCTGCTTTGATCTGAAGAGTTCAAGCGCAAGTGTAACTGATAGTAGGTGCAGTTGGAAGCCCTGCTGCAACAGATTCCAGCCTATTACTATGGAAAATGGACGTTTAGAGCAAACTTAACATTTTCCTTGTTATGCAAAAGAAACTTATGTTTCAAGATTCCAAGAGTTCTTTAAGTGGGACTTGCATCTATCAATGATACCGCCAGTAAAAAGCCCTATATACTGTAATTGTGAACTTTAAACAAAAACAACAAAAAGGACAGCAGATGTTAGAAAACAGAAGAACAGAATAAAAACATAAAATGCCGGTAACACTCAGCAGACCAGTGGTAATGATAATACCAATACTCTTGAATCACTAAATAGACCAGACAGCATCTGTGGGGACAGAAACGGGAAAAGTTTCAGGTCGACAATTAAGGGTCACGAAACTGAAACTTCATTTAACTCATTGTCTCTTTCCACAGATGCTGCCTGGCCTATTAAGTGATTCCAGAGTATTGGTTTTATCACTACTACTGTAGAATCTTCACTGAGTGTAGATGCAACTCATTGAAGATTGTTGAGAACATTTTGATGAACACTGAATTTTGTCTGATTGATCAATATATAGCTTCCAAGACGTTGCCCAACCCAGGCAACTATTTGCGTACTAACCAGAGAAGCAAATCTACAATCACATATTACAATCGCTAAAAATCTCTACTCCTTTATCATGTATCTGTACACTGTAAATGGCTTGATCGTAAGCATGTTTTGTCTTTCTGCTGACTGGTCAGCCCACAACTAAAGCTTGTCACTGTACCTCGGTGCACGTGACAATAAACTAAACTGACTGATAATGATAATTGATTTAATACTTACAAGAAGACATTTTACAAATGTTATTATTAATTACATTTGTAATTATATAATCTGGTCTCCAAATCTGAGGAAGGACATTATTGCCATAGAGGGAGTGCAGAGAAGGTTCACCAGACTGATTCCTGGGATGTCAGGACTGTCTTATGAACAAAGACTGCATAGACTCGGTTTATACTCTCTGGAATTTAGGAGATTGAGAGGGGATCTTATAGAAACTTACAAAATTCTTAAGAGGTTGGACAGGCTAGATGCAGGAAGATTGTTCCCGATGTTGGGGAGGTCCAGGACAAGGGGTCACAGCTTAAGGATAAGGGGGAAATCCTTTAGGACCGAGATGAGAAGGAATTTTTTCACACAGAGAGTGGTGGGTCTCTGGAACTCTCTGCCACAGAGGGTAGTTGAGGCCAGTTCATTGGCTATATTTAAGAGGGAGTTAGATGTGGCCCTTGTGGCTAAGGGGATCAGAGGGTATGGAGAAAAGGCAGGTACGGGATACTGAGTTGGATGATCAGCCATGATCATATTGAATGGCGGTGCAGGCTCGAAGGGCCGAATGGCCTACTCCTGCACCTAATTTCTATGTTTCTATGTTTCTATAAGCTTTTATTGGTGCAATCCACAGTAATAAGAATTTTAAAATGTTTTTCCAAAGATAAATGAATGCCCAACATCTTGATTGTTGTGTAAATATTTACTAAGTAGGGAAAGGGAGAATAAAATAACTTTGCAAAGTTGGTGTGTAGGTTCCTACGAATACAAACAATGAGCATTGCTCTTGCAACTGTTGTGCTCTAGAATGCTGTTAACTCTAATTGCCAACTGACATCATCGTTACTATGCACGAACTTGTGGCAGAAATAATTATGGAAAGTGTTCAAACTAACTAGGGGCTGCACGTGGCAGCAATTTAGTAATACAGTTGGACCTCATTGGCGGACACATCCATGAATCATCCAATTTAGTGTTCTTGGGTCCGCATGAGAATGTAACATTTGCCAGCAGTAACCACTGTTTTCAACGTCACCCCACCCCAATCCTTTATCCCACCATTGCCACGTCTAATGGCATTTTGAAGACTTCATTGTCTTGATTTATGATCTTGTTTATTGGACTATTACAGATTTCTAATAGTACAATTTTTTTCTCCTTTCATCTGTTCAATATTCTACAAATTTTCATGTGTGTTTCCGGGGCATTTTGAAAACGAGGTTGTTTAGGAGGGTATGTTGTAAAACTACTTGCTTATTAGCCAACACGTATCTGCACAGTAAATCTCACACTCTCCCGCCTTGAGGGAAATCCTCATGAAAGATTATGGGAGAGTAGGATGTAGATTGAAATCTGTAATACTGAGAGGGAAATGAAAAACAGAATATAACTATAATTTCATCAGAGTTGTCCCAACCGCTCATCTCATAGTTCTTAGCACATCATTATAACTACATCCCCACCACAACTTAAAACATTCCTAAGGCGCTGCTGGTGTCACATGCCATGACACCTCATTAGCAAGGTGTCATGGTTTCTGGGTGATTATAAAGTGTCCTTTGTTCCAACCAGGGCAATAATGTATTACAGTGATGGATGGTTACAAATGACAGGCGGTTCAGACATCTTTAACTAACCTTCTTTCTCTGTTGCTTACACTATGTTTTATTTTGACACATTCGTTGCACATATGCTCAGCACATTTCATCGCTCTGCTTGTATGTCTATAGGAGCAGGGAGGTTCTACTGCAGTTGTACAGGGTTTTGGTGAGGCCACACCTGGAGTACTGCGTACAGTTTTGGTCTCCAAATCTGAGGAAAGACATCCTTGCCATAGAGGGGGTACAGAGAAGATTCACCAGACTGATTCCTGGGCTGTCAGGACTTTCATATGAGGAAAGATTGGATAGACTCGACTTGTACTCGCTGGAATTTAGAAGATTGAGGGGGGATCTTATAGAAACTTACAAAATTCTTAAGGGGTTGGACAAGCTAGATGCTGGAAGATTGTTCCCGATGTTGGGGGAGTCCAGAACAAGGGGTCACAGTCTAAGGATAAGGGGGAATTGCTTTAGGACCGAGATGAGGAAAACATTCTTTACACAGAGAGTGGTGAGTCTCTGGAATTCTCTGCCTACTCCTGCACCTATTTTTCTATGTTTCTATGTTTCTATGTCTTCGGCCCTGTTGTAGATACTCTATCTGTTGTTTATATTTTGTGACATGTTTTTTGTGGAGCCATAGACAGAACCAATTTTCGCCATGGTGTCCATTGCTGCAGCATTCTTAAACACGTTAGCTAGTTAACCTCCTACCTACTGGTAACCTATGTATCTTTCTTTGTTGTTTGGCCACTCCTAAAGGTTCCTTCTAGCAAAATGCTAAAGAACTACACACTCGAACGATAGATGTAGAAGCAGTGAGAGGCAGAATTTGTAGTTGGTATCTATGGATCAGGCATTATTGAACATGGGCGGTTTATCAATTCGGTCTTTGACTGCGCAGAAGTGTTTTCTCAGTCACTCAAATGCCAGTATTCATCTGATGAACAATTGAGTGCAGCACTATCTTTTTAAAAAACCACTCATTCCAACAAAATGCTACATTGCATTAAAATGTTAGTTAAAAAAAATATATAACTTACATTTTCTGCAGGTGACAGATCAATGGAGTGATACAGTGTGGAAACTGGCCCAACTTGTCCACACCGGCCAACATGTTCCAGCTACACTAGGCCCACCTGCCTGTGTTTGGCCCATATCCCTCCAAACCTGTCATATCCATGTACCTGTCTAACTGTTTCTAAAACGTTGGGATAATCCCAGCCTCAACTACCTCCTCTGGCAGCTTGGTCTATACACCCACCACCCTTTGTGTGAAAAAGTACCTGGTCAATTAGTGGCCCACACAGTTTGCTGCAGCAGCAATGTTAATCCTGCTTTGTACAGTTGTTAATGTTCTGCTGCATGTCTAGTTGTCTTTCAACATTGTGCATATGCGTATTCTGTGGATGCAGATCTCCAACATCATCTCATTGTGCAAGCACAGAAGAGCTGATGACATTTAATGATGGCATTTTCAACTGTAAACCTAATGGGTGATATATTTAACCAAATGTTCTGTGACTGAATACTGATATCAATGATGCAATTCCCAGCTATCGGATTAATGGGGATGGGAACCCAGTCCTGAGGACGTCAGGGGTTAAGGAGCAAAGGCAGGAGGATGTGCTTGAGAGGAAAAGGCAGATCAGGCATAGAGTAGACGATGGGCCAAATGGCCTAATTCTGCTCATAGAAGTTATGGACTAATGAACTAATGAACTAATGAACTTTCAGTGCAGCAGCATGATTGTGGAAAGAGTGTTTGAAGATGAAGACTTCAGACGTGGCACAAGATTGGTTGCCTACCAGGCGACTGTGATCTCACCTTCCTATTCACTTTGGAGGTTGTTCTACCTACAGCAGATGTCGGAAAGAACTCGAGAGATATCACTCATGCTGTCTCCACAAAAGTCTCCAGAATCACGGGCAGGATTGTACTGCCTGGGGTGGTGGTGAAGGCAGATACAATCGTGGCATTTAAGAGACTTTCGGATGTGCGTGAATATGCAGGGAATGGAGTGATATGGCTTATGTGCAAGCAGATAAGTAGTTGGTCTTTAGGTTAGAAAGACCTAAAGGTCTTAGGTTTTAGGTTAGAAAGTGAACCAGCATCAGTGTCCTCTCCCAGGCCAATGTCCCCAGCAATGAGATCTTATTACTCTTTGTCATTCTGCCAGAAATGTCACACTGGTCACATGCCTGACACCAAATTCCTGAAACTAATACTAAGTTTAAGTTCCGTCATGTGAAAGGGTTATCAGGTGGAAACAGGCAAAGCTTCAAATATGTTATGAAACTGTGCTTGGAAATGCCATGTCCCGTAGAACATCTGGGCATCTTCTGTGCACGCATCTTCAACGGCGTTGCGAACCTTGAGGCCACGCGTCACGATTACACATCTGCCCAACGTAAATGAAGGAAGGAGTGAATAAACAAAGTCCACAACCCTACACCTTCACCTTGCCAAACGTGTTTCAGCCCACAAAAATAAAAGCATCGATGGAACTCAGCAGGTCCAGCAACATCATGGTGGCAAAAGCTGGAAATTGATGTTTGGTATCAAGGTCTAAGAAGGACGAGGAAAGATTGCCATAGCAGTTTGAGGAGAGTGGGGGAAGGTGGCTGGGTTAGAAGCCGGTGGGCAATAGGTGGAACCAAGTGGGGTGAAGATGATGGCAGATGGAGCCACGTGGGAAGGGTAGGGACTGCAATTTGAAATGACATGCTCAAAATGGCCGGCACAGACAGTGTCCACATGGTCTGGTCTCCACTGTATTTGTGAAACTAAGCATGGACAAGATGCTTGGACAGCTGACATCCCGTGGTATGAATATTGACCTCTAACTTCCCTCTCTGTCCATCCCTCGCCCCCCCCCCCCCCCCCCCCCTCCAAAGTGGTACCAGCTTCAAAGTCCTCTCCTTGAGTCTCTTTTCCTGAAACTCGTTCTCACCTAACACACAGCGAACAATGGCCTGTTTCCTTTATCATTGTTAGTTTTTGGTAATCTTTCCATATCTCTCTACATCACGGTCCATACCTCTCATTTCCGTTTGCCCTGACTCACAGACTGAAGAAGGGTCTCTACCTGAAACATCGTCTAGTCCTTTTCTCCAGAGATGCCTGTCCCGCTGAATTACTCCAGCTTTTTGTGTCTATCTTCGTTATACACATGGTAGACTGATATCATTGCCATCTCATGGCTTCTGTTTGTAAGTCATTTTAACTATCAAGCCCACTCCCACTCCCACACCGCCGTGTATGTCCTCAACACTGTTATGGAAAGGACAAACGCAAATTGGAAGAACAACATCTCATCGTCCATTTATGAAACATTCAACCCAATGTTATGAACTCTGAATTTTTGGATTCCAGGTAATCCATTTCCTAGATGCTGAGGCGCTAATAAAGAATAATAATATTTCTGGCTGCAGGGTTAGAAATAGAATTAGAAACTTTGTAAGATTGTGTCATGGGCATAGAAGTCAATCTGAACCTTGAGAGGGTATGGTAAAAGGTGGTGTGGCAGATGGCTGAAGTTAAAAAAAGAAGGGCTCAGGGGAAGGAAAGAGTTGACAAAGTCTCCTGCCTTCTCCCCATAACCTCTGACATCTCTACTAATCAAAAATCTATCAAACTCTGCCTTAAAAATATCCACGGACTTTGCCTCCACAGCCTTTTGTGGCAAATAATTCCATAGATTCACCACCCTCTGATTAAAAAAATGTCTCCTTCCTGAAAAACATCTTTTAATGCTGGGGCTATGACCTCTAATCCTAGACTCTCCCGCTCGTGGAAACATCCTCTCCATATCCACTCTATCCAAGCCTTTCACTATTCAGTAAATTTCAATGAGGTCCCCCTCATTCTTCTAAACTCCAGCGAGTACAGACCCAGTGGCATCAAAAGCTTATCATTGGTTAACCCACTCATTCCTGGAGTGAGAAAGACAGAGTAGAACATTAGAATGTGATTTTTGTGGTTTCCAGTATGATCTTGGTTCCAACAGGGGATAGTGTGGATCAATAAAGCACCAGGTTCAATTATAACCAGGTCAGAGATAAAATCTCCATGGATATTTGTGCCCTGTTCTTGAGAGAGGCTATGTAACTGAACAAGTAGACTGAAAGTTTAGCCGAGGATAAGGACATCAAAATTCTCAGAAAGCTCAAAGCCGTCATGCATTTTAAATAATTTTGATTACACATGTATTTAATCAGTGACCATATTACAGCAGTTATACTTGACTTTTGTAGACTCGTCAGTCAGTAGCAGTTTACATAACCAGATATACCCAAGTACATTCAAGGGAATTTGGCCTGGATGAACGGACGGTCTCCCCTAATGTTAAAGAATGACGCACATTCCTTCGAGTGAATGAACAAAGTGTCTGTGCAATCCTCCCCGATTCCTAGAAGTACAGGAACTTTCTAAAACTATCATGACTTCCACGAACATACTGACCATATGAAAGAACAAAGGGTGGGTTGAATGTGATGTGTTATGATGACAAATGATCTTGAGTACACAGAAGAAATAGATTTAAGTTACCTAATCCACGTTCAAATAAGGCTACTATATTGCAGCATGTAATGCTTTCCTTCATTTGAACTGCAAATAAGATATTTTTTTAATAAAACACAAGGAATTTGTACATTCAAAGGAAGATTAAATAAACTTGGCATGATACACAGCCAGCCAGTACGGATCGTGAAAGGTTTGTTTCAAGAAAACATAATTGTGTGCCAGAAGGCATGGGAGAGTGTAAAACGGGGCCAGGTCAACTAAGGACACAGCTCGCTGGCTCCGGCATGGTTCCATAGCATCAAATCAAGTAACTGGAATGATTACTTGTTCATTTGTCCAAGAAAGCAAAACTAATGAAAGAGGGATTCAGCTGGGCTAAATAAGCAACCCTTTCATGCACCTGACAAACCAATGGGTGCAAAACTGCTCAGGTATAAAATGTCTCAGTCATTTCATTTCTGTGCTGAATACAGTGGCCCCTCTCTCTTCAAATTTCCGATAAACCAGATTATGCTGAAATTACAATTCCAAATCCATGCAGAAAACATTAAATGGTCGGAACTAAGGCCAGCAGTAGCTGTTTTGCTTCAAGATTATAGATGCAGAGTAGATTTGATGGCAATGTTTAAGAAGCATTTAGCCATGAGTGGGCAGGGACGAAGGGATTTTGACCACATGCTAGCAGATGTGCAGTTTAAATTAGCTTCACGGTTGGCACAGATATTGTGTTTCCCCGTTCTAAGTTGGTTCCCATTCAATGTTTCTGATTACCAACCGCAAGGCAGGACACTATTTAAAAGCTTTTATGGAACTGAAAATCTCACTGACATAACTGGGAAAGAATTCAAGGCAGGGTAACATTCCCACGCCGGTACAATCTGATTCATTCACTTCCCACATAGAAGCTCACTCATTTGCTGAAGCTGATGCTAAATTTCAAAGGACAGGCACAGAAGGGACAGAGGTTGATTCCTTCGTTACAGCGAGTGCTTCAGCAGAACTTCACTGGTTGAGGAGTGCTAGGGATACCCTCACGTAGTGAATATATATGAACCAAACTCTCCTCAAAGAGCCGAATATACAGGATAGAAGCACTGGGAAAACAGAAGCCTGAAGCAAGTATTACAGTTTATTTGCGATAAAGGAGACGTATTAATTTACTTACTAGCTTCCTTTTTGACTTTATCCATTTCTGTCATCAAAGCAACCTCCCGATCCATGATGCTGTAATGTTAAAGAGAACGATGTCAGAACTCGCTTCAAATGTGTCTTAATTCTATATCGTGTGGAATTGGCACCAAGTGTTCCCTCAGCAGGTAGCCACAAAGTGCTGGAGTAACTCAGGCAGCACATCCGGACAGAAAGCATGGTTGATGTTTCAGCTTGGAACCCATCTACAGACTGGGTCTGACTCTCCTCAGTCCTGCTGCTTCCCTTCTCCTGAGGGAACCTTGGTCATGATTCCACTGGGCTATCCCCCTCTTTTAGCCAGGTTACCCTGACTACCCCAAGCCCCTACACTACCCCTCCCTGAACCCCCATCATCTCCCCACAATACCTCACCTCAACCTGTGTCCATGCTCCTGCCCCCCTCTCATGTAATCCTCAACCTTGTCATGGTTGCAACCATACAGACTCTTCAGATAATTAACAATTTGCCTTCAATAGAGGCCTCACCGTTGTATCCCTCTGTCCCCATCTCAACGGGTTCCGGGCCTGCCATGAAATAGAACCTTCCTTCCGTCGCCTCTGACTCCGTGCCTTTTTGTCTGGGAAAGAGTCCTTTTGATGACCCTTCCTACCATCTCCACCAGCCCTCCTCCGCATGGATTCTCATGGGTGGGCTTCTACCCTCTTTACGCAGAGTCCAGCACTTGGTGTCTGCCTTCAGTATCAACCAGCATCTGCCATTCTTTCTTACGCATATTCTCTCAGCAGGCTGCATAGTGATTTAAAAATGGAAACATCTGCAATCTAATGTACATTTTGTTTCTAATGGACCTGTCCCACTTAGGCGACTTTTTAGGCGACTGCAGGAGACTTTTCAGTCGCCACGTGGTGGCCACATGTTCGCGGGTGGTTGCCGGGGAGTCGCCTCCATGGTCGTGAGGAGTTAGAAACATAGAAACATAGAAAATAGGTGCAGGAGTAGGCCATTCGGCCCTTCGAGCCTGCACCGCCATTCAATGTGATCATGGCTGATCATCCAACTCAGTATCCCGTACCTGCCTTCTCTCCATACCCCCTGATCCCTTTAGCCACAAGTGCCACATCTAACGCCCTCTTAAATATAGCCAATGAACTGGCCTCAACTACCTTCTGTGGCAGAGAATTCCAGAGACTCACCACTCTCTGTGTAAAGAATGTTTTCCTCATTTCGGTCCTAAAGGAATTCCCCCTTATCCTTAGACTGTGACCCCTTGTTCTGGACTCCCCCAACATCGGGAACAATCTTCCAGCATCTAGCTTGTCCAACCCCTTAAGAATTTTGTAGGTTTCTATAAGATCCCCCCTCAATCTTCTAAATTCCATCGAGTACAAACCGAGTCTATCCAATCTTTCCTCATATGAAAGTCCTGACATCCCAGGAATCAGTCTGGTGAATCTTCTCTGTACCCCCTCTATGGCAAGGATGTCTTTCCTCAGATTTGGAGACCAAAACTGTACGCAGTACTCCAGGTGTGGCCTCACCAAAACCCTGTACAACTGCAGTAGAACCTCCCTGCTCCTATACTCAAATCCTTTCGCTATGAATGCTAACATACCATTTGCTTTCTTCACTGCCTGCTGCACCTGCATGCCTACTTTCAATGACTGGTGTACCATGACACCCAGGTCTCGTTGCATCTCCCCCTTACCTAATCTGCCACCATTCAGATAATAGTCTACCCTCATGTTTTTGCCACCAAAGTGGATAACCTCACATTTATCCACATTGTACTGCATCTGCCATGCATCTGCCCATTCACTCAGCCTTTCCAAATCACCCTGCAGCCTCCAAGCATCCTCCTCACACCTAACTAAACCCCCCAGCTTGGTATCATCTGCAAATTTGGAGATGTTGCATTGAATTCCCTCGTCCAAATCATTAATATATATTGTAAATAGCTGGGGTCCCAGCACTGAGCCTTGCGGCACCCCACTAGTCACTGCCTGCCATTCTGAAAAGGACCCGTTTACTCCTACCCTTTGCCTCCTGTCTGCTAGCCAGTTCTCTATCCACATCAATACTGAACCCCCAATACCGTGTGCTTTAAGTTTGTATGCTAACTTTCCCGCATTCTGGGAACTAGTCGCGGACTCATTATGGTCGCCGTGAATTTCTCAACATGTTGAAAAATGAGCGACGACCAGAATGAAGCCGCCATGGAGAATAGCGAGAATTCTCGAGCCGTAGGTGGGTCACCAGGAGGTCCTAGTGGGTCGCCAGGAGGTCGAAGGTTCTCGTAGGTTCTTGTAGGTTGTAGCCGGTGCTGACCGGTGAATTTCATTGGCTCATTGGGAAAAAAAAGTTAAGCAGTAGTTTTCAGAACCAATCGGTAACCGACCGGTAATGTTAATGTCCATAGCCGTGTATCTCTGGCTTCTTAAAAGTTGTCTCCATTCCTTCTCCCCCCTTCTCTCCCCCTCCTCACCCCACCTATTTCAAAGGCCTTACCGTACACTATGCTTTAGCCATCTTTATACAGCGCCAACCTTCCTGTTCATCGCGGTGTGTGTCTGATTCATCTTGGCTTTGCACTGTGTAAATTTTTTACACAGCGCTCCCCCCGCTTGCCCTGTACCCCGCCTGCCTAACGGGCTGGTGAAGGAAGCGATGTGTGTGTGTGTGTGTGTGTGTGCGTGTGTTCCACTCTGACAGTCACCGTTCCAATTGCTGGTTTTGAAGGCGACTACCGGCAACTTGACAGTCGCCGTCAGTCCGCTGAAAAATCCCCCAAGTGGGTCAGGCCCGTTATGCTCCCCCCCCCCCCCCCCCCCCAGGCAAGTTCTTCACATTGACCCATATTGAATAATTGTCTTTGGTCACCCCTGAGCCACAGCTTCACCTGCTGACTATCTCCAATCTCCTCACTGCCTGGGTTGACACTTTGCAAATATGACAGCCTTTTCATTCAGAATCCATTTCCTATGTTTGTTTGTCAATATCTGATCTCTCTCCATTCTGCCTCTGCTGCCGTCCTACACTTTAGCTTCAATTTTAAAATATCTAACGTTTTCCCCCATGCACTACTTACTCAAATCTCTGCAATCTCGTCACGTTCTACGAGCTTTCAAGTTCAAAGTGTTCCATCTGTTCTGACCATTTAACCAACCCTGATTTTATTCATTGATGGCTGTATACTTTGGGACCTTGGTATTCACCCATTGACGCATCAAGATGCCTCTCCAACCTACCCGAGTCCAAATCTTCATTCCTCTGACCTCTTACACCTTTCTGTGGCTTGGTGGCGAAGCTTTGATAAAACTATTTTTCTATGTACAGCCTTGAGGGTTTTCGTTACTCAGAGCCATTATATAAACACAAATTATAGTCATGGTGAAGATGAAAGGTGCCAAGAAAAACTGGAAAGTGGTATTCATTGTAAAAATTACGCACAAAATTCTTAAGGGGTTGGACAGGCTAGATGCAGGAAGATTGTTCCCGATGTTGGGGAGGTCCAGGACAAGAGGTCACAGCTTAAGGATAAGGGGGAAATGCTTTAGGACTTTAGATGAGAAGGACTTTTTTCACACAGAGAGTGGTGGGTCTCTGGAACTCTCTGCCACAGAGGCCAGTTCATTGGCTATATTTAAGAGGGAGTTAGATGTGGCCCTTGTGGCTAAGGGGATCAGAGGGTATGGAGAGAAGGCAGGTACGGGATACTGAGTTGGATGATCAGCCATGATCATATTGAATGGCGGTGCAGGCTCGAAGGGCCGAATGGCCTACTCCTGCACCTAATTTCTATGTTTCTATTTCTATGTAAAGGAAGGATATAGAACAAGCATGCAGCCAAGTTAATGCCTGCTCATGTAATGGATATAGAAGGCTGTGCTCCAAATTGGTGCAGGCTCACTACATGTGATAAACCCATTGCTGTTCAGGCAGCACACCATATATCTGCTGCCTGGTTATTGTAATGGTCACTTCTTTCACCTAATGCTAACCCTGCTGTGTTCTTTAACTTTCATTTTCCAGATCCAGGCACTGCTGGCCAAGACAGATTTCACTGGCCATGCCAGTTCAGCTAAGTTTATTGTCAAGTGTACCAAGGTACTGTGAAAAACTTTTGTCGCGAGCTAACCAGTCAGCAGAAAGACAATACATAATTACAATCAATCCATTTACAATATATAGCTACATGGTATGGGAATAATGTTTAGTGCCAAGTAAAGCCGGTAACGTCCGATCAAGGATAGTCAGAGGGTCACCAAAAGACAGATTGGCAAGTCAAGTCAAGAGAGGTTATTGTCATGTGTCCCAGATAGGACAATGACATTAGAAACATAGAACATAGAAATTAGGTGCAGGAGTAGGCCATTCGGCCCTTCGAGCCTGCACCGCCATTCAATATGATCATGGCTGATCATCCAACTCAGTATCCCGTACCTGCCTTCTCTCCACACCCTCTGTTCCCCTTAGCCACAAGGGCCACATCAACTACCCTCTGTGGCAGAGAGTTCCAGAGACCCACCACTCTATGTGTGAAAAAATTCCTTCTCATCTCGGTCCTAAAGGATTTCCCCCTTATCCTTAAGCTGTGACCCCTTGTCCTGGACCTCCCCAACATCGGGAACAATCTTCCTGCATCTAGCCTGTCCAACCCCTTAAGAATCTTGTAAGTTTCTATAAGATCCCCTCTCAATCTCCTAAATTCTAGAGAGTATAAACCGAGTCTATGCAGTCTTTGTTCATAAGACAGTCCTGACATCCCAGGAATCAGTCTGGTGAACCTTCTCTGCACTCCCTCTATGGCAATAATGTCCTTCCTCAGATTTGGAGACCAGAACTGTACGCAATACTCCAGGTGTGGCCTCACCAAGACCCTATACAACTGAAGCAGAACCTCCCTGCTCCTATACTCAAATCTTGGGAAGCTTGCACCCAAGCAGTATGAATATCGATTTCTCTAACTTCAAGTAACCTTTGCTTTCCCTCTGTCTCCATGCCTCCCCCTTGCTAGTTCTCCCACCAGTCTGACTGTCCTCCTGATTATATTTGAAGAAGGGTCTCGACCCGTAAAGTCACCCAATCCTTTTATTCATCGATGCTGCCTGTCCCGCTGAATAACTCCAGCTCATTGTGTCTGTCTTTGCTATTTAATGACGGTGGCTGCATTCTGCAGGACAAGGTGACAGCAGGACCAGGGAGAGGGACAAAGGTCATGCCTGCAGATCTTAATCCCCACCACGGCGGCACGGTGGCGCAGCGGTAGAGTTGCTGCCTCACAGCACCAGAGACCTGGGTTCGACCCTGACTACGGGTGCTGTCTGTACGGACTTTGTACGTTCTCCCCATGACCTGCGTGGGTTTTCTCTGGGTGCTCCAGTTCCTTCTCACACTCCAAAGACGTACGGGTCTGTAGGTTAGTTCACTTGGTACAATTGTAAATTGTCCTTAGTGTGTGTGGGATGGTGCTAGTGTGCGGGTATCGCTGGTTGGCGCAGACTAGTTGGGCCAAATGGCCTGTTTTCGTGCTGTATCTCTAAACTAAACTAAACTAAGCTAAACTGCATATATCAATTCCAGTGGCCTGATGATGATGCTATCCTCATTACTAATCCTCTGTTCTCCCCCTCAACCTGCAGTCTGTTGATTTACAAGTTGCAAATGCACTTCCGCATCTCTTACTTTGGTGTCCAACCTAATCTTCACACTCGCCTTGTATTGCAATGAGGCCTGGGGATACAGTGGCAATGAAGTCTCATTGACATGCCATTTCGCACTTGGAGCTCCGATTACCTGTACAATTCAGGCAGCGGAAAATTGCTCTTATGGAATTTCCAAACTGCCACCAAACAAATTTGAGTATGAAATAGAAATTCACTCGAATGAAATCTATGTTAAAAAAAAATCCAAAATTATATATTTTCCAACTCCCACTTCTTGAGGCAGGCATGGATGATGTTTTTTGTGTCACTAATTCTTTAATGTGTCACTAATTCTTTAATCAGCAGGCTAAGGTACATCAATGATCTGGATGAAGGGGTGGTAAATTGGATTAGTAAGTATGCAGATGATACCAAGATAGGGGGAGTGTTGTGGATAATGAAGAGGATTTCCAAAGTCTACAGAGTGATTTAGGCCAGTTGGAAAAATGGGCTGAAAGATGGCAGATGGAGTTTAATGCTGATAAATGTGAGGTGCTACACCTTGGCAGGACAAATCAAAATAGGACGTACATGGTAAACAGTAGGGAATTGAAGAATACAGTTGAACAGAGGGATCTGGGAATAACCGTGCATAGTTCCTTGAAGGTGGAATCTCATATAGATAGGGTGGTAAAGAAAGCTTTTGGTATGCTAGCCTTTATAAATCAGAGTATTGAGTATAGAAGCTGGGATGTAATGTTAAAATTGTACAAGGCATTGGTGAGACCAAATCTGGAGTATGGTGTACAATTTTGGTCACCCAATTATAGGAAGGATGTCAACAAAATAGAGAGGGTACAGAGGAGATTTACTAGAATGTTGCCTGGGTTTCAACAGCTAAGTTACAGAGATAGGTTGAATAAGTTAGGTCTTTATTCTCTGGAGCGCAGAAGGTTAAGGGGGGACTTGATAGAGGTCTTTAAAATGATGAGAGGGATAGACAGAGTTGATGTGGACAAGCTTTTCCCTTTGAGAATAGGGAAGATTCAAACAAGAGGACATGACTTTAGAATGAAGGGACAGAGGTTTAGAGGTAACATGAGTGGGAACTTCTTTACTCAGAGAGTGGTAGCGGTGTGGAATGAGCTTCCAGTGGAAGTGGTGGCGGCAGGTTCGTTGGTATCATTTAAAAATAACTTGGACAGGCATATGGATGAGAAGGGTATGGAGGGTTATGGTATGAGTGCAGGCAGGTGGGACTAAGGGAAAAAAGTTGTTCGGCACGGACTTGAAGGGCCGAGATGGCCTGTTTCCATGCTGTAATTGTTATATGTTATATGTTATAAGGTACAATGACCATGCAAGGTCATACATCAGTCCTGGTGCCGAAGAGTTAGACCAGGGTTCTGACTGAGTGACCTTCTGAGGGTGATGTCCAATAACATTCTCGGCATGTTGGAAGACATCCACAAGACCTGCATGCAAAGTCAAGGAGGAATCTGGCAGCAATTTCATACAGTGCTCCATCCAGAATTCCTCAACCTCCCTCCTACAATAGGGGCAATTCACATTATATTCAGCGTTCTAGTAACAAGCATTATTTGGACAAATGTGAAATTGAGCGGTGTGAATTTGCTAAAATGTAACCATCTCCCCATAACTCTTCTAGTTTTGACTGGCGATAAGGCCCTGAAATTCATAGGACCGTTGCACCTCAGTTCCAAATTCTGCAACGTCTTTAGCAGTGTGGATGATCAGATGTTATATGAATGAAACTCATTAATTACTTTTACAAATTTGGAGACAACCCCTCATTAATTTTCATCAAAACACCTTTGCATGACAAAGATGAGCTTGTAAACGGAATGGCTTTCATTATTGACACCAAATTGGAAGATGGATCTCGACCCGAAACGTCACCCAATCCTTCTCTCCAGAGATGCTGCCTGTCCCGCTGAGTTATGGGCCTGTTCCACTTGGCCGTCATTTACACGACAGGCCGATAGTGACTGACACGCGACAGTCATCACCCATCATCAAATATTTTATCTGCTATGCAAGTAGAATTAGTCAGTGTATTGACATCATTTGTTAAGTGAAACATTGATAAAATTATTGTTTGCTGGAAAAATTCATTTACTTTTAAACTTTCTGAATTACTCCCAACTAACACAACATTGTATTCCATTACAGCAGTTTGAAGGGTTTAAACTCAGCTTAAGAATTAGTTAGCAATTTTTTTTTTTTAAATGGTGCTATTAAAATTGTTGGTGGTTATTTAAACAAAACTGTTTTGGTTGCTAGTGTTCTTTTAGGATATAAAATCTGCAATCCTTACCTGGATGTTAACTTTTGAAACATCCTTAACTAAGGATTTCAAAAATACGTATTAAGGTGTTGCTCTGAAGGCATTACTCTGAAAGCATTGATGCTTACGGCGCAAATTATTTGCTCTTTGTGGCCAACTGTGTATGGGCGGCGAGCTGTGACGCATGGTGACGCAATCATACGTCACCATACGCTACACGTATGAGGTCAGGACGCCTGCGTGCAACTGCAATACGCCCGCGTGCATACATGCTACGTCACGCTGGAGGCGCGCGAAGATTTTGTGCCCTACAAAATCCCGGAGCATCACGCGATACCGCGCGCAACTCCATACCCCTCCGCGCTTCTCCGTGTGACCATCCCTCGTGGCCCACACGCTACCCGTGTGTCCAAACGTGACGGCCCTTTACCCCAGCATTTCGTGTCTGTCTTTGGTGAAAACCAGCATCTAGTTAATTCAGGCAATTGCCAAGAAATAAATAGAATGGAGGCAGTTTAATCAAAGGGAGGTGGGGAAGGGCAGAATCAACATTGAAACATAACTCAATTGTAAATGTGTGCTGTATTGCCATTGTATGAGGACAACATGCAATGCTAATACGAGAAACTAGACAAAGGATGGGGTATCCGTGGAAGCAAATCAGGCTGCATTCCTCGATCCCAAAATAAGGGTGGAGCAAATTAGTTGAAAATCAAAGAGGATGCTGGAGAGAGCAAGTAGCTTGGCGATGAAGTGCAGCGTTTCAGCTACATTGCATTCAGGGAAGATTCACCTGGAAGGCCACCAACAGGCTTTGATGGATTGACCTCTGGCACAGAAACTGCAATTGGGAAGGAGGATTGGGCGAGTCACCAAAGAGATTCTCCAACCACTGATTTGAAGCCCAAGGCAGATGCAAGAGCACAAAGTGTGCATGTCAGAAATTGGACGGGAACATAGAGGGTATGTACAGCTATAACACTGATGTTACTGTCATTCCCAAACTCAAGGGAAGTTGGATAATCATAGAAGGAGATTTTTTGGTGTGTTGCCCTTTAATTTATCTCTGTCACAGTCTCTTGCACACCCAGGGGTTGTTCGATTGTAGCCTGAAGCAAATGTAGGCAAGCAGGAGGAAGTACTGAATATGTGGACTGTGCAATGTGCGGAACAGTGGCGCAGCGGTAGAGTTGCTGCCTAACAACCCCAGAGACCCGGGCTTGATCCTGACTACAGGTGCTGTCTGTGCGGAGTTTGCATGTTCTCCCTGTGACCACATGGGGTTTCCCCGGGTGCTTCAGTTTCCTCCCACATTCCAAAGACACGCAGGTTTATGCGTTAATTGGCTTGTGTAAACTTTCCCTAGTATGTAAGGTAGAACTAGTGTACGGGTGATTGCTGGTTGGCACGGACTCGGTGGGCCGAAGGGCCTGTTTCCATGCTTTATCTCCAAACTAAACTAAACTGCTTGCTCACTACCCAGGATCGCTCCATCAGTCTGCCAGAAAGCACTTTGTCCTCTTGCCAGGGTAGCAACAGCCAACCTTGAACCTGATCTTGCTCTACTGATCACAGTAGTACACTGTCGGCCAGCCAGGCAGCCAAGTGTTGTTTCAGCACATCAGTCATCTGTTTGACCATCAAAGCTTTCATTGTCGACCTGGGGTGGACTGGCATAAATGTTACGCTACACCTTACGTTCGTGGTTCAAGCTAAGCTGGCAGGCAGAGTAGCATGTAGGATGAAGCCATCACAACGCCAGCCAGCAGAAGCAACGGACCTGGTGAGGAAGTGGGTACAACTTGCGTCAGACCCGCAATGTGATGAGAACCTGGCCAGTGGTACCTAATGACGCTGGGACGTTTTCAGTTTACCAAAAGAGGGTTAGCTCTTGTTTTCTCTCTTTGAATGAAGAATGTCAATGACCTCCCTGATGCAATGGTGGTGGGGTGGTGGGGAGGGGGGAGGAGGGGGGGTGGGGTTGCAATGGGTGCGGTCACACCCTCCTTTTTTTCCCAGAGTTAAAAACAAATTGGTGTTTAGGGAAACCGCTTTGTAGGTTTTGCACGCTGGGATTTTCGAGGTGTGCCTCTACCTCGGTGGCACTGAGGTGACAATGGAATATCGAGTGTGGTTAGCGTTTGGGTTTGGTAGGACGAGGTCACAGCACCGGCCACCACCCACAGCTAACAACCGGCCCCAGAAAGTTGATGAAATGAGTCAGGGTGCGTGATGTGATGATGTCACGTTTACTGATTGATGACATGTGGCTGAGCTGAAAATGTCACCTCCCGCACCGTTCCTCTGAGCTCATTAGTGGCAATTGAAATAATTCATTATTGCTGCCACTGCCTCACGTCACCATGGCTTAAATTGTCTCCCATGTCCCACCCTCTCATGCCTAGTTATTGTATTAAGTAGCTTAAATGCGGTCTCACCAACGTCTTATACAACTGCAACATGACCTCCCAACTTTGATACTCAATACTCTGACTGATGAAGACCAAAGTGCCTAAAGCCTTTTTGACCATCTGTGACTCGACCTTTAAGGAACCATGCACTTGTACTCCTAGATCCCTCTGCTGTACAACGCTACCCAGAGGCCGATCATTTACTGTATAGGTCCTGCCCTTGTTCGATGTCACAAAATGCAACACCTCACACTTCTCTGAATTAAATTCCATCAACCATTCCTCCGCCCACCTGGCCAATCGATCCAGAAACTGCTGCAATCTTTCACAATCATCTTCACTATCTGCAAAACCACTCACTTTTGTATCATCAGCAAACTTGCTAATCTTGCCCTGTTCTATGACGTTTCACAGAGTGCTGGAGGAACTCAGCAGGTCAGGCTGAGTATAGAAGTTGGGAGGTCATGTTGCAGTTGTACAAGACGTTAGTGAGGCCGTATTTGCCAGGACTAGAGGGCCTGAGCTATAGGGAGAGGTTGAGTAGGTTGGGACTCTATTTCATGGAGCGCAGGAGGATGAGGGGTGATTTAATAGAGGTGCATAAAATCATGATTTGAATAGATATGGTTGAGTCTTTTGCCCAGTGTAGGTGAATCGAGGACCAGAGGACATAGGTTTAAGGTGAAGGGGAAAAGATTTAATAGGCATCTGAGGAGTATCTTTTTCACACAAAGGGTGGTAGGTGCATGGAACAATGAGGAGGTAATTGAGGCAGGGACAATCGCAAAATTTAAGAAACAGTTAGACAGGTACATGGATAGGACAGGTTCGGAGGGATATGGATCAAACGTGGTCATCCCCAAACTTGGAGATGTTGCCTCCAATTCCCTCGTCCAGATCTATATTGTAAATAGCTGGTGTCCCAGCACTGAGCCTTGCGGCACCCCACTAGTCCCTGCCGGCCATTCTGAAAAGGACCCTATCAATCTCCTCCTGAAAAATGTCCATTGACTTGACCTCCACAGCTGTCTGTGGCAATGAATTCCACAGTTCACCACCCTCTGACTTAAAAAATTCCTGAAAAAATTCATCTCCTTCCTAAAGGAACGTCTTTTAATTCCGAGGCTGTGGCCACTGGTCCCAAACTCTCCCACTTGTGGAAACATCCTCTCCACATCCACTCCATCCAGGCTTTTACCAGGCTGGGACAGACTGAAACAGCTTCACACCGTGTCCCAAAGCTTGTGTCCTGTCCTGCATCACCCAAGGCAGCAAAGACTTTATATAGAAATATAGAAACATAGAAAATAGGTGCAGGGGTAGGCCATTCGGCCCTTCGAGCCTGCACCGCCATTCTGTATGATCATGGCTGATCATCCAACTCAGTATCCCGTACCTGCCTTCTCTCCATACGCTCTAATCCCTTTAGCCACAAGGGCCACATCTAACTCCCTCTTAAATATAGCCAATGAACTGGCCTCAACTACCTTCTGTGGCAGAGAATTCCAGAGATTCACCACTCTCTTTTCTCATCTTGGTCCTAAAAGATTTCCCCCTTATCCTTAAACTGTGACCCCTTGTCCTGGACTTCCCCAACATCGGGAACAATCTTCTTGCATCTAGCCTGTCCACCCCTTAAGAATTTTGTAATTCTCTATAAGATCCCCCCTCAATCTTCTAAATTCTAGCGAGTACAAGCCGAGTCTATGCAGTCTTTCTTCATGTGAAAGTCCTGATATCCCAGGAATCAGTCTGGTGAACCTTCTCTGTACTCCCTCTATGGCAAGAATGTCTTTCTTCAGATTTGGAGACCAAAACTGTATGCAATACTCCAGGTGTGGTCTCACCAAGACCCTGTACAACTGCAGTTGAACCTCCCTGCTCCTATACTCAAATCCTTTTGCTATGAATGCTAACATACCATTCGCTTTCTTCACTGCCTGCTGCACCTGCATGCCTACTTTCAATGACTGGTATACCATGACACCCAGGTCTCGTTGCATCTTCCCTTTTCCTAATTGGCCACCATTCAAATAATAGTCTACTTTCCTGTTTTTGCTACCAAAGTGGATAACCTCACATTTATTAACATTATAATGCATCTGCCATGCATTTTCCCACTCACCCAGCCTATCCAAATCACCTTGCAGCCTCCTAGCAACCTCCTCACAGCTAACACTGCCCCCCAGCTTCGTGTCATCCCCAAACTTGGAGATGTTGCCTTCAATTCCCTCGTCCAGATCTATATTGTAAATAGCTGGTGTCCCAGCACTGAGCCTTGCAGCACCCCACTAGTCACTGCCGGCCATTCTGAAAAGGACCCGTTCACTCCTACTCTTTGCTTCCTGTCTGCTAGCCAGTTCTCTATCCACATCAATACTGAACCGCCAATACTGTGTGCTTTTAGTTTGTATACTAATCTCTTGTGTGGGACCTTGTCGAAAGCCTTCTGAAAGTCTAGATATAACACATCCACTGGTTCTCCCTTATCCACGCTACTAGTTAGATATGATTTACCTTTTCGTAAATCCATGCTGACTTTGTTTCCCCACTACCGATGTTAGACTAACTGGTCTATAATTCCCCGTTTTCTCTCTCCCTCCCTTTTTAAAAAGTGGGGTTACAGTAGCTACCCTCCAATCCTCAGAAACTACTCAAGAATCTAAAGAGTTTTGAAAAATTATCACTAAGGTATCCACTATTTCTGGGGCAACTTCCTTAAGTACTCTGTGATGCAGCCTATCTGGCCCTGGGGATTTATTGGCCTTTAATCCATTCAATTTACCAAACACCACTTCCCGGCTAACCTGGATTTCACTCAGTTCCTCCATTTCATTTGAGCCGCGATCCCCTGCTATTTCCAGCAAATTACTTATGTCTTCCTTAGTGAAGACTGAACTAAAGTATTTATTCAATTGGTCTGCCATGTCCTTGTTCCCCATGATCAACTCATCTGTTTCTGACTGCAAGGGACCTACATTTGTTTTAACTAAGCTTTTTCTCTTCACATATCGATAAAAAGTTTTGCAGTCAGTTTTTATGTTCCCTGCCAGTTTTTTTTCATAATCCATTTTCCCTTTACTAATTAAGCCCTTTGTCTTCTGTTGGACTCTGAATTTCTCCCAGTCCTCTGGTAGGCTGCTTTTTCTGGTTAATTTGTACACTTCATCTTTTGCTTTGATACTAACCCTGATTTCCCTCGTTATCCATGGATGCACTACCTTCCCTGATTTATTCTTTTGCCAAACTGGGATGAACAATTGTTGTAGTTCATCTATGCAGTCTTTAATACCTTACATTGCATATCCACCGTCAACCCTTCAAGAATCAATTGCCAGTCTATCTTGGCCAATTCATGTCTCATACCCTCAAAGTTACCTTTCTTTAAGTTCAGGACCCGTGTTTCTGAATTGACAATGTCACTCTCGATCCTAATGGGGAACTCAACCATATTATGGTTACTCTTGCCCAAGGGGCCATGCACAACAAGGCTGCTAACTAACCCTTCCTCATTACTCAATACCCAGTCTAGAATAGCCTGCTCTCTCATTGGTTCCTCTACATGTTGGTTTAGAAAACTATCCCGCATACATTCCAAGAAATCTTTTTCCTCAGCACCCCTGCCAATTTGATTCACCCAATCTATATGTAGGTTGAAGTCACCCATTATAACTGTTTTACCTTTGTTGCACGCATTTCTAATTTCCTGTTTGATGCCATCCCCAACTCTAATACTACTGTTAGATGGCCTGTACACAACACCCAATAGCATTTTCTGCCCCTTAGTGTTTTGCAGCTCTACCCATATCGATTCCACATCCTCCAAGCTAATGTCCTCCCTTTCTATTGCGTTAATCTCCTCTCTAACCAGCAACGCTACCCCACCTCCTTTTCCTTTCTGTCTATCCCTCCTGAATATTGAATATCCCTGGATGTTCAGCTCCCAGCCTTGGTCACACTGGAGCCATGTCTCCGTGATCCCAACTATATCATAATCATTAATAGCTATCTGCACATTCAACTCGTCCACCTTATTACGAATGCTCCTCTCATTGAGATGCCAAGCCTTCAGGCTTGTTTTTACAACACTCTTACCCCTTATACAATTATGGTGAAAAGTGGCCCTTTTTGATTTTTGCCCTTGATTTGCCTACCTGCCACTTTTACTTTTCACCTTGCTACCTATTGCTTCTACCCTCATTTTACACCCCTCTGTCTCTCTGCTCACACATTTAAGAAACCCACCACCTCTCATTCTCTGTTTATTATTTTTTTCTTCTTTCCCCCCGACATGTTGGGTCTGAGTGCTTCCCTTCTCTGCCTCCAGCCTCATACACTGTCTACTAGCTTTCTCTATTTGTGTCCCTCCCCCCAACCAATATAGTTTAAAGTCTCCCCATTAGCCTTTGCAAATCTCCCCGCCAGGATATTGGTTCCCCTCGGGTTCAAGTGCAACCTGTCCTTTTTGTACAGGGTCACACCTTCCCCAAAAGAGGTCCAAATGATCCAGAAACTTGAATCCCTGCCCTCTGCACCAGTCCTTTAGCCATGCATTTATCCTCCACCTTGCTCCACTCCTACTCTCACTGTCGCGTGGCACAGGCAGTAATCCTGAGATTGTCACCTTTGCGGTCCTTCTCCTTAACTCTCCTCCTAACTCCCTAAATTCTCCTTTCAGGACCCCTTCTCTTTTTCTACCTATGTCATTGGTACCGATATGTACCACGACCTCTGGCTCCTCTCCCTCCCATTTCAGGATATCTTGGACACATTCAGACACATCCCAGACCCTGGCACCAGGGAGGCAAACTACCATCCGGGTCTCCTGACTGCATCCACAGACTCGCCTATCTGACCCCCTAACTATAGAGTCCCCTATTACTGCTGCCCTCCTCTTCTTTTCCTTACTCTTCTGAGCAACAGGGCCGGTGTCTGTACCCGAGGCCCGGCTGCTGTTGCTACCCCCAGGTAGGCTGTGTCCCCCAACAGTACTCAAGCAGGAGTACTTATTGTCAAGGTGTACAGCCACCGGGGTACTCTCTAGCCCCTGCCTCTGCTCCTTACCCCTCCTAACCGTGACCCACATGTCTGCCTCCTGTGGTTTTGGAGTGACCACCTCTCTGTAACTCCTCTCTATGACCTCCTCGCTCTCCCTGACCAGACGGAGGTCATCGAGCTGCTGCTCCAGGTTCCTAATATGGTTCTTTAGGAGCCCCATCTCGATGCACCTGGCGCAGATGTGCACGTCTGGAGGGTTATCCACTTCCATGACCTCCCACACCTGACATCCAGAACAGTGAACTGCCCTGGGCCTCATACTCCCCCTTACCCTGGCTACAATACAATGTACAATACAATACAGTACAAAGTGCTGGAAGAAATCAGCAGGGATCTGACTCCCAATCAGCTGCTCCCTCTAGTCCGCTTCCACCAATCAGCGGCTTCCTCAAGTCCACTTGTTTTGGACTGCGAACTGCGAACTATATCTCCTATAAGGTCGGGCAAGCATCGTCACAAAGTAGCTCACGATGGTTTGGGTAACATTCGGGAATGTCTATACATATCACATCATGAATATTGCTGAAGAAGGGTCTTGATCTAAAAAATCATCTATAGCTTTTCTCTAGAGATGCTGCCTGACCCACTGAGTTACTCCAGCACTCTGTGAAACGTCACCTATCCATGTTCTCCACAGATGCTGCCTGACCCACTGAGTTACTCCAGTACTCTGTGAAACGTCACCTATCCATGTTCTCCACAGATGCTGCCTGACCCGCTGAGTTACTCCAGCACTCTGTGAAACGTCACCTATCCATGTTCCCCACAGATGCTGCCTGACCCGCTGAGTTACTCCAGCACTCTGTGAAACGTCACCTATCCATGTTCTCCACAGATGCTGCCTGACCCGCTGAGTTACTCCAGCACTCTGTGAAACGTCACCTATCCATGTTCTCCACAGATGCTGCCTGACCCACTGAGTTACTCCAGCACTCTGTGAAACGTCACCTATCCATGTTCTCCACAGATGCTGCCTGACCCGCTGAGTTACCCCAGCACTCTGTGTCTATTTTTCCTTCACCTATCTGCCCAAGCCCATCCTCTCCCTTCCTTTCCTATGTTCCTTTCCACCCATAAACCTCCCTCTGCCTTTACATTTCACACCTCTTTCACATCTGCTCTACTTATCTACATGCATTTTTCATCTTAACCTTTCAGAGTCATAGAGTGATGCAGTGTGGAAACAGGCCCTTCAGCCCAACTTGCCCACACCGACCAACATGTCCCATCTACATTAGTCCCACTCACACACGTTTGGCCCATATCCATCTAAACCTATCCTATCCATGTACGTGTCCGAACGTCTCTTAAACATTAGGATAGTCCCAGCCTTAACTACCTCTTCCGGCAGCTGGTTCCATACACCCACCACCCTTTGTGTGAAAAAGCTACCTCTCAGATTCCTGTTAATTTCTGAAATATTGGTCATAAATTTGGTGCACAAATGCTCCAAACTAACTCAGAATGCACCAGAGAGCATCTAAAACCCGAGAACTTCCAGGGCCCTTAGGTGAGCTGCGAGGGACTTCGCGCTCGTGATGTGCGCAGAGCGCACATTATTTTGCATTAAAAATGTTTGTAATCCTGTCATGCCAGCCCACTTTTTGAAAGGCTTCATACGGGCCTGCTATCTCAAGCAGTCACCTGGAGTTATTTCTGCCCACCTGAAAAAGCGTGTCATCTGAATGGGTAAACACTGCCCCACCAAAGGGTACTGCTCTGACAAGATTATACTCTTTTATGTTAAAAACTGTTATTTTAAATATTTATCTATTTGAATTTTTAAAGCTGTGTGGATTCCATTTTCATCGCTGTATACCATTGATCATTCCACATCACAAGTCAGCACCTAAAAACATATTCTTGTAACCCCTCTCGTTGTCTTGTCAACAATATCTTCCATTAATCCTCAGAGTGCATTGTCTATAGATAGTGTAGTGAAAACATACTTCATAAAGATTGCTAACTGCCCTCATTGAGAGAAATGAAATATAAAAGCACATTGGAAAGACAATTGACCTTAAATGATCCTGAATTTGATCTTAAAGTTGGAAGACTGTCCCAGTTAGTGATAAACTCTGACTGATTTATATAGGCAGAAAATCTGGAAAACCCTTTGCCAACTTCCAATCTGACATTTCAGCACAAAATGTTCTTGGCACTGTACCGTCACCTTAGATATTAGGCATGGACCCAAACAACTGTGGGGATGAGGTCGTGTTACTATAGAATTCAGCAAAGTAGAAACTTAGACCAGCGCTTATAAATATGCTGTCTGTACTATCAAAGGAATTTGGATTTGTAAATGGTTGCATTTTGCAAACACGTCTCAATGATTTGAGCCGTCAACTGATGATCATTTTCAGCAGCGCAGTAGATTGTCATTTGCTTCGGTGGAGCTAAGTACAATTATTTAACTGCATTCCTGGACCAAAGGAACATTGCAACAAGGGTGAATCATTCAGCCACTTGAGCCTCTTCTGCCCCGAGGTCGACACCTTCATTACTTTTGCTTCCGGTTCTTATTTATTACTTTTCAACACTGAAGGGGAACACTTGGCTTGTCAAGTCAACGCTGACTCTCATGGCAATCTAATCAGTACCATTTCCTCTCTTATTTCTCCATAACTTGTTCTCTCCCACATAAAAATGAGCACCCCAAGGTCTAATTCTTTAATCAGCCACCTACGTACGCCAAGGACAATTTAAAGAAGCCAGTTAACTAACCAATCATACTGTTTTTGATGTGAGTGAAAAACTAAGCAGCCATGTGTGGCGCGGTGGTGCAGTGGAAGAGTTGCTGCCTTACAGCTCTTGTCGTTCCAGAGACCTGGGTTTGATCCTGACTGCAGATGCTGTCTGTACGAGTTTGTATGTTCTCCCCTGGACCTGCGTGGGTTTTCTCCGAGACCTTCAGTTTACACCCACACTCCAAAAACATACAGGTTTTTACGTTAATTGGCTTGGGATAAAATGTAAAATTGTCCCTAGTGTGTGTAGGATAGTGTTAATGTGTGGGGATCGCTGGTTGGCACGGACTCGGTGGGCCGAAGGGCCTGTTACTGCACTGTATCTCTATACGAAACTAAACAAAGGCAGGGAAATGGCACATGATCATATGATCATTTTTTCCTTGAGCAGAATTAGGCCGTTCAGCCCATTCATTCATGGCTAATCTATCTTTCCCTCTCAAGCCCATTCTCCTGCCTTCTCCCCGTAACTACTGACACCCGTATTAATCAAGAGTCCCAGGTCAACGGGAGATTTAGCCGATTCTGCAGGGGCAGCACTCGAGGCTGTTACTGAAGCCAGGTCGTTGCTGGTGTCAACAGCTGCACTACCCGTACTACCACTGTGCCCTTCATCTCCACAACTTGATATCCTGATGAAACAAATTGTGATCTCAATTGGTGCTGGAGAGATTTCCAGAGTAGAACAGATCCTGATTTTACTTCAAGCGAGCCGACAGCTAGTTTGGGCATTATCTCCTTGTCCAGGAATTCTCCTACTAAGACTATACTTCCAGATAAATTTCTTTATATTTTGAATATTTTGATTAATCCGGCATTTTGTGTCTATTTTCGATTTAAACCAGCTTCTTACACTTAGTGTCATAGAGTCATAGAGTGATACAGTGTGGAAACATGCCCTTTGGCCCAACTTGCCCACACCGGCCAACAATGTCCCAGCTACACAAGTCCCACTTGCCTGCGCTTGGTCCATATCCCTCCAAACCTGTCCAACTGTTTCTTAAACGATGGGACAGTCCCAGCCTCAACTACCTCCTCTGGCAGCTTGTTCCATACACCCACCACCTTTTGTGTGAAAAAGTTAAACTCAGATTCCAATTAAATCTTTTCCCCTTCACCTTGAACTTATGTCCTCTGGTACTCAATTCCCCTACTCTGGGCAAAAGACTCTGTGCATCTACCCAATTTATTCCTCTCATGATTATGTATACCTCTATAAGATCTCCCCTCATCTTCCTGCTCTCCATGGAATAGAATCCCAGCCTGCTCAACCTTTCCCCATCGTTTACACCCTCTAGTCCTGGCAACATCCTTGTAAATCTTTTCTGAACCCTTTCAAGTTTGGTCAAGAACTGCGCTGGTCAAAAAGGCACAGCAAATAACTGTTCATCCTGAGAACACTGAAAAAGACTGGTCTGCCCCAACAGCTGCTGACGACCTTCTACCGCTGCACCACAGAGAGCATACTAGCGTATGGCATCTCTGTGTGGTATCTCAGCTGCATGGAGGCGGAGAGGAGAGCTCTTCAGCGCGTTGTCCACAGAGCGCAACAGATTATTGGGACACCGCTACCAGCCTTGGAGGGCATCTACCACACACGGTGCCTCAGGAAGGCCGTCAGCATACATAAAGACTCCTCTCACCCTTGTAATGGACTGTTCGAACTACTCCCTTCCGGCAGACGTTACAAGGCCTTCTACGCCCGCACTTCCAGACTCAGGAGCAGCTTCATTCCCAGAGCTATAGCGGCTCTGAAACGGCCCTACTGAGTGCCCCCCCCCCCCCACTCTCCCACCCTCTCCCCCCCTCCCATGGATTGTCTCCCTAGGATGGTCAAGTCGCACATAGACCCGGCACAAACCTATTTGCACTTGATACTGTTTTAACTGTGTTTTTAAATCTTGTTTCTCTGGGTGTCTATATTTTTAGCTAATTAAGTTATTACATTGGATGGAAGCTGCACACCAAATCTCATTGTACCTCTGTCCATACAACTGCAACATGACCTCCAAACTTCTATACTCAATGCTCTGATGAAGGCCAAAGTGCCAAAAGCCTTTTTGCCCACCTTATCTACCTGCAACTCGACCTTCAAGGAACCATGCACCTGTACTTCGAGATCCCTCTGCTCTACAACACTACCCAGAGGTTACCATTTATTGTATAGGTCCTGCCCTTGTCCCAAAATGCAACACCTCACACTTTGCTGTATTAAATTCCATCAACCATTTCCTCCGCCCACCTGGCCAATCGATCCAGATCATGCTGCAATCTTTCACAACCATCTTCACTATCTGCAAAACCACTAACGTTTCTAAACTTCTCATCTGATATGAGCTCGGGTCCAACGGTGGATGAATTGTTACTCAAGGCAACTTCTAATAGTTTGAAGGCAGCGCATTAACCATCCCAACCTTCATGTAGTGCCTTTCTGCTGACTGGTTAACGTGCAATAAAAAGCTTTTTGCTGTACCTCGGCACACGTGACAATAATCCAAACTGAACTGAACTCTAATAGTGTGCACTTTACCTTCATGGCTTCCACAAAGTTGGGTATTGTACCTCAGTTCACCATCCTGGCCACACACTCATCTCCCCGCTACCTTCAGGTAAAAGGTACAGGAGCCTGAAGACTGCAATGACCAGGTTCAGGAAGAGCTACTTCCCCACTGCCATCAGGTTATCATGGCTCAGACAAAACTCTGAACATTAATAATCCATTGTGTGTTATTTGCACATTATCAGTTTATTTATACATGTGTGTTTATATTTATATAATGGTATATGGACACTGATCTGTTTTGTAGTCAATGCCTACTATGTTCTGGTGTGCTGAAGCAAAGCACAAATTTTGTTGTCCTATCAGGGACACACGACAATAAACTCACTTGACACAGTCCCCTTCACTAAGCAATCTCGCCATTTCCACTTGCAAGCATTGTCACCAAGGGCTCCAGCCTTGATATCCAACAGCATGGCTTTATTCATGACAGTCCCCACAGTGGTGCAACAGTGAGAACTAGCATGCTTACACCAAGCCAAGCACATAGAAACATAGAAAATAGGTGCAGGAGGAGGCCATTTGGCCCTTCGAGCCAGCATCGCCATTCATTGTGATCATGGCTGATCATCCCCAATCAGTAACCCCTGCCTGCCTTCTACCCATATCCCTTGATTCCATGAGCCCAAAGAGCTCTATCTAACTCTCTTTTAAATTCATCCAGTGAATTGGCATTACTGCCTTTCCACAAATTCACAACTCTCTGGGTGAAAACGTTTTTTCTCATCTCCATTTTAAACGGCCTCCTATTGATTCTAAGACTGTGGCCCCTGGTTCTGGACTCCCCAAACATTGGGAATTTTTTTTCTGCATCTAGTTAATGTTTCTGTAAGATACCCCCCTCATCCTTCTAAAGTCCAGTGAATACAAGCCCTGTCTTTCCATTCTTTCCTCATATGACAGTCCCGTCATCCCGGGGATTAACATAATGAAC
Organism: Raja brachyura; assembly: GCA_963514005.1. The sequence continues at coordinate 94,058,669 of OY740787.1, read as the reverse complement.
GTACGCTGCACTCCCTCAATTGCAAGAATGTCCTTCCTCAAATTAGGAGACCAAAACTGCACACAGTACTGCAGGTATGGTCTCACCAGGGCCCTGTACAATTGTGGAAGGACCTCTTTAATCCTATGCTCAACTCCTCTCATTATGAAGTTATGATGTGCACAAATGAAAATCATCCCCCACTGGTATCATCCAGAATCAACGGATGCAGCTTTGGCCCCAGCGGAAACGTTTCAGCACAGATCTCCAAGTGATAATGGATTTCAAGGCTGGCGAATCTCGTACTGGACTGAAACCAAAATCCCTTTCAACAATGGATCCAAAAATTAATGAATTCATTATTTCAAAATCTGGCAGTTTTCTGCAGGCAAATATTTATTGAGAGTACAGTTTAATATCTTGTCCAACAATGCTCATTTATTTTCAAAGCTTCGGGACCTAATTTCACCTCCTGTTGCTTCCAAAAATCTGGCACTCCAGGCACCAAATATGACGTGAATATTTTTAACTCTGAGTGGCTTTTTCACATACTTCTTCTTGCGTATGGCGTGCATAGGCTAAAGTTGTAGATCAAGGGTAGACATGCAGGCCAGGACAGCATCAGTTACTGGGTGGTGGCTTTGACACCCCAGGGAAAAGCCTCAGTGGGCAGTCATTCACGGTGTGTGGGGTGGTCTGGTCTGGATGTCCGCAGTCACAAGCAGGGCTGTCTGTCATCCCCCACTTATGCAGGTGAGGGGCTGTTCTTGCATGGAGAGCACGGATTCTGTTCAGGGTTAGCCATTGCTTGCGATGGAGGTCAAAATCCGGTGGTTTCACTGTGGGGTCTGTGATGACCTCTCCGTTGTTGGCATTGCCATCTTTCCAGGCTCTGCTCCACTCAGTCTTGGAGTCAAAGTCTTCCAGGGATTTAACAGAAGACCAGAAGGGTCTGGGGGACGTCAGGCACATGTTGGGCAGATTGTTCATGTCAGCATGGATGGGAAGGTCAGGGTTAGCCCCGAGGGTGCACCAATCTTTCAACATCTCTCCCTTCTGCGTATGTTGGGAGGGGTGAGATGTGAGAGGACAGGGAGCCACTGCAAAGGTGTTGACAAAAGATAAAAGCGATCGTTCACTTTTGAGAAGATAGCCAAATGGAGCTGGAAGGATTCCAGGGTCAGGCTCTTTGTTTGTAGGATTGGGTAGTGTAAACCTGACCCTCTTTATGCCTCAAGGACAGTATAATACAAATAAGCGTGATTCCCTTCTTGGGGCCTCTTCTGGCCCCAATTGCTCCTCCTATCCATCCAGCTGATCTGGCAAGGAAGCTGAATGATGGCTCCACCGAGAGACATCTGGATAAACTGGCAATCAAGCTCAATGATGTCAGGGTGGCCTGAACTACATATTTAATGAAGACTTTTGTGCTGAGGAGGTACAGGTTGGGACGGGAAACAACTGGATGGCAGTGGGATCAGGGGAGAGGTGGCAGTGAAGGGACAAAGCCACGACCTCGTACAGTAACAATTTGATGATCTACTGGTCGCTTGGAGCATTTTGCCGGACAGACAACTGTAAAAATCAGTCACTGTGTTGGTCAGGTGAAGTTTAGTTTTAGTTTAGTTTATTGTTACATGTACGGAGGTACAGTGAAAAGCTTTTGTGCAGGAAGGAGCTGCAGATGCTGGTTTAATCCAAAGATAGACACAAAGAGCTGGATGGACAGGCAGCATCTCTGGAGAGAAGGAATGGGTGACATTTTGGGTCGAGGCCCTTCTTCAGACTGTGCTTTTGTTTTTGTTACGTGCTAACCAGTCAGCAGAAAGACAAATCATGATTGCTATCGAGCCATTTACAATGTATAGATACATGATAAGGGAATAACGTTTAGTGCAAGGTAAAGCCAGCAAAGTCTGATCAAGGACAGTCCCAGGGTCGGGAAGGAGGTAGATAGTAGTTCAACACTGCTCTCTGGGTGTGGTAGGATGATTCAGTTGCCTGATAACAGCTGGGAAGCAACTGTCCCTGAATCTGGAGGTGTGCGTTTTCACACTTCTATACCTTTTGTCTGATGGGAGAGGGGTGAAGAGGGAGTGACCAGGGTGTGACTCGTTCTTGATGATGCTGCTGGCCTTGCCGAGGCAGCTTGAGGTATAAATGAAGTCAATAGAAGGGAGTTTGGTTTGTGTGATGGTCTGGGCTTACGTCCACAATTCTCTGCAATTTCTTGCGGTCTTGGATGGAGCTGTTCCCAAACCAAGCTGTGATGCATCCTGATAAAATGCTTTCTGTGGTGCATCTGTAGAAGTTGCTGAGAGTTGTTGGGGACATGCTGAACTTCCTGAGCCTTCATGTTAAAATGAGACAAAGTGGCCTGACACAAAGAGGGCTTTGCCGCTGCAGCAAATGAAAACGTAACGGCAGGTGACCTGTGTAACTCATTGAAGAGGTTGTTTTTGATATTTGAACCTAGTAGGTTGTCCAGACACTTGATGTCGTCTGAGCCACCATTCCCACACCCACCCCCACTGGCCCAGGCCAATGGCTACACTCTAGCCATTGTATACGTACCAGGTGAGAGTTGGTCATTTAAAACTGAGAAGTGCTGGAACCTCGCACTGAGGGTGGCTAATCCTTGATATTTGCAACCCCAGATGGTCGCGAAGACGAGAACACAAGAGGCATTGAAAGAGAACATTAACCTATTTTTTGAAAGATCGAGGACCATAGGGACATGACCTTGAGGACTTGAGACTGGAGGCAGGTATGTGATAGTGGTATTGAATGGGAGGACAGACCCGATGGGCACTTAGCCTGGGTACTCCTGCTCCTATTAGTTTTTGCATTCATTCTCCTCGCCCCCCCTGGTGAATTAATTTACTGCAGCCTGCGGAGAGAAGCCTTTTTTATCTGTGCAGTGTTGTGGAGCCATACAACACAGGAACAGGGATTCTAGCCCAACTTGTCCATGCGTATCAAGATGCCCACTTGCCCGCCTGTGGTCTATATCTCTCTGAACCTTTCTTATTCATGCAGCTGTCTGTAGTGTATATTATGGTAATTGGACCACTAACAACTGAGATAGACAAAAATGCTGGAGTAACTTAACGGGACAGGCAACATCTCTAAATAGAAGGAATGGAAGATGTTTCGCGTCAAGACCCTTCTTCAGTAACAGAATGGTGCGATTTGTGTCATGTGGTGTATTAATTATCTTATCAGTCTGGAGAATATGTGTGTGTGTATACACAGTGTACTTCCGTAACATAAAGAAGACCCACACTGGCAACGGTTTGACTGTAAACCTGTCTTTGTTTCTATCGCCGTGCTACTGCCCAAATGTCTTTTAGATGTTAACACAAGGAACTGCAGATGCTGGAATCTCAAGTAAAATGCAAAGTGTTGGAGTAACTCAGCAAGTCAGGTGACATCTATGGAAGGAATGCAATGTTTTGGATTGGGAACTTTCTTTCAGAGTCATTGGAGTAGCGGGAGAAAGCTGGGAATGAGCTGGGGGCAGGACAAAGCTTATGGGATACAAGTGGAGAGGCTCTGATTGGCGGATGAAGGCTAGAGATGAAAAGGAGACAAATGGGCATCACGTTGGTGCAGCGGTAGAGTTGCAGCATTACAGTGCCAGAGACCCGGGTCCCATCTACTGCTGTCTGTACAGAGTTTGGACCTTCCCCCCGTAACCTACTTGGGTTTTCTCCAGGATCTTCAGTTTCCTCCCACACTCCAAAGAAATACATGTTTGTAGGTTAATTGGCTTAGTATAACTGCAAATTGCCCCTAGTGTGTAGGGCAGTATTAATGTGCGATTATCGTTGGCCGGTGCGGACTCGATGGACTGAAGGGCCTGCTTCCACACTGTACCTCTAAACGAAATTAAACTAAAGTAAACTAAAATCCCTCACAGCTTCAGCAGCCGGTGAAACGTGCTCATTTAATTCCATTCAGGAAGCCACAGACAGGGAAATAGGTCGTTTAAAATGAACAAGGGTCCATTTACAGGAAGCACAGGCCTGGAGGTGCTGTGATCAGTCAGTCGGGAAGGGAGCACTGAATCAGCAAGGTATTGTCTCCTCATTGGCATTGATTTAATGCCAATGAGCAAGGTCAAAAGACAGAAGGCTTTGCGGCACATTCTGTTCACTCAGGTTCTTGACCTTCCATCCCATCTTACTGTTGCATTTATTTAACTGACGTCGCATCAAGTCTGACAACTTGTCGCATTCCAAGGCAGGATTTCAAACTCACTCTAGTCTCCTCTTCAGTTCAAGTAAATTCTGAACGCAGGAAGCCAGAGAAAAGAATGATTGCTGAGAGTAAACGAGAGGAAGGACACAGGAAAGACAGCCATTAATCAAGATCCACGAATTTTCTGAAACCATGAATGCAATATTTCCCGCGCACTCTCCAGGTCCTTCCGGCTCCACTCTGCCATCTTTACTGTTCAGTCTGGCAAGCCTGAAGGATCCGTTTGTATTCTGCAGTTAGCAGATTCCTTTCACAGGGTTTTACAAATCCCAGCATTCAAAAAAGGATCAGCTCAATTTAAGCACATTAACTGGAAAAACTGGCTGTTTCACGCAGTCGGGAGAAGTCCGAATTGATACGTGGAAAAAAAGTGTTACGTGCAAACTGTCACATAGAAACAGATCATTGGGTCAAAGCAGAGTGTAGTGGTATTCTTCTCATGTGCAATATGAATCATGGAAACACCTGTCAGAATCAAATGCAGTAAGTAAGAGCTACGGATGCTGGATAACATCGAATGGAAACATAAAATGCTGGAGTAACTCAGTGGGTGATGTAGCATCAATGGAGAGAATGAATGGGTGACATTTCTGGTCTTTCTGGCGAGGGGGGGTGGGGGGGCGGACGGGACTAAGATAAAAAGTAGGCAGAGACGGTAGGACTGGGAAGGACTATCTGAAGTTAGAGAAGTCAACATTCATACCGCTGGGGTGTAACCTATCCAAGCAAAATATGGTTCACTCTGACAATGGAGGAGGCCCAGGACAGAAAGGTCAGATTGGGAATGCGAGGGGGAGTTAAAGTGCTGAGAAACCGGGAGATCAGATAGTTTAAGACGTAATGAGCGGAGGTGTTCAGCGAAACGATCGCCGAGCCTGCGCTTGGTATCGGATATGTAGAGAAGTTGACACCTGGTACAGCGGATAGAGTGGATGAGGTTGGAGGAGGTGCAAGAGGCCTCTGCCTCACCTGGAAAGAACGTTTGGGTCCAAGGATGGAGTTGAGGGGGGAGGTAAAGGGACAGGTGTTGCATCTCCTGCGGTTGCAGGGAAAGTACCCTGGGGAGGGGGTGGTTTTGGTGGGAAGGGACTAATTGACCAGGGAGTTATGGAGGGAATGGTCTCTGCAGAAAGCAGAAAGAGATGGACATCTCTGCAGGAAGCATAAAGCGGTATGAACGTTGACTTCTCTAACTTCTGATAGGCCTTGGTTTCTCCCTCCTTCCCCTCCCATTCCCAGTTCTCCCACCAGTCTTACTGTCTCCGCCTACTTTCTCTCCATGTCCCGCCCCCTTCCCGACATCAGTCTGAAGAAGAGTCTCGACCCGTTACTCCAGCATTTGGTGTCCACCATAGAATTAAATGCAGAATGATTTCCTGCCTCCAGTGTGTCCAAACCCTTAATAATCTTATATGTTTAAAAATATATCCTCTCATCCTTCTAAATTCCAGTATACACAAGCCGAGCTGCTCCATTTTCTCAGCGTATGACAGTCCCGTAATCCCGGGAATTAACCTGGTGAACCTACGCTGCACTCCCTCAATAGCAAGAATGTCCTTCCTCAAATTTGGAGACCAAAACTACACACGATACTCAAGGTGGTCCGAATAGGGCCCTGTAGAACTGCAGAAGGACCTCTTTGCTCCCATACTCATAACTCCTCTTGTTATGAAGGCCAACATGTCATTGGCTTTCTTCACTGCCTGCTGTACCTGCATCATTACTTTATTCTCAATTTAACTTTCACAAAACGAGCCTATGTTCAATATGAATAAGCAGAACTTAGGAGACAATTCATTGAGCCAATTAACCTACAAACCTGTACGTCTTTACAGTTTTTAAGGTAGATTGGCAAAATGATTGAGAAAGGATTGATTGATGGCAAATTTTGATAATGATAATCTATATAATCCTGATAATTTATAAATTCTGATAACTAGCAATAACACATTGCAAGTGTTAGTAAATTTCATTTCGGAGTCACGTGAGTGACTTCGTGAAGACCCCGCCAGCACGCATGCGCGACATATCATAGCTCGCAGTTGCAGTCGACGGCTGGAGGTAGAGCGCGTCTCACCACCAGCCCTTCATAAGGACCGCTCAGGTAAGTACAGGCAACCTTGAGCTGGTTGATTTCCTGTTTGTTCACAGGAATTCATGGATAGGAGAAAGAATATGGGTTGCAGGACTTCTGAAAGAAGTCAGCGGCCACTTTTCCCGGAGCTGCACACTACAACAGCAGCACCCGCTAGTCGGGCCGGGAAAAAGGCACGAAAATCGGGGAGCCCTACGACTACAGGACCCGACCCACCTACACAGCTGATTTAAGACCAGCAAAGTGGGAGCATCGCGCAAGAGCAGGTCAGACAAAATCCTGACTCTTCATCACTATCTCCCCCTGTTAGGGAGAGTCTAGCAGACATGAGCAAGCGTGTTACCCGTTCCACGGCACGGTCTTTCTCCCCAGCCACTCAGGCCACTCGAGGATGAGTCAGGCGAAGAGCTGCACTTCAGTCGACCAGCCCTGATAGGGCCGACTTTTCACCAGAACAAACCACAAGACCGCGGACAGGTGTACTACTGAGACCAGGGTCTGCTGGCATATCAACCAGGGCCAGTATTGACTCACCACCTAGCAAGGCCAGTAAATCTCGGGCAGGTGGAGTCCCATCCCGGTCACCGCACCCCCCATTAGTGGCAGGACGTGACCGTACGTCGCCTTTGTCCCTTAGGAGGACAGGTGGCAAGCCCGCGCGGACGTCGGGCCACCACTAGAATAGTGTATGTGTGCAGGGTGGGGAAAAGGGCTTGTTTCCGCACTGTATCGCTCAACTAAAACAAAGCTAAACTAAACTTTCAACAAATTATGGCTGTACACATTCAAATTCAAATTCAACAGTTCCTATTTAGAACTCTGCCGTCAGGTTGTTGTTGCTTCATCTTATTTTTCTGATGAAAAGTAACACTTCACTCCACTTCTCAGCCTTAAGTTTCTGTCGTCATCCATCCACTCATTCCACCTGCCTCAAATACCTCCTTATTTGATGATAATCCTCCTCACAGATCCCTACCCTGCTAGGTTTTGGGGAAACCGGAATTTCCTAGTCCAAATTGTTAACTAATATTAAGAAAAGCAGTTGTCCTAGTAGCAACTCCTTGGGAACACCATCAGGTTTTGTGCCACAGTGTTCAGTCTTGATGACAATGCTAAGAGCTTGGACACGCTAGAGGCAGCAAACATGGTCCCGATGTTGGAGGAGACCAGAACCAGGGGCCACAGTTTAAGAATAAGGAGTAAGCCATTTAGAACGGAGACGAGGAAACACTTTTTCTCACAGAGAGTAATGAGTCTGTGGAATATTCTGCCTCAGAGGCAGGTTCTCTGGATGCTTTCAAGAGAGAGCCAGATAGGGCTCTTAAAAATAGCGGAGTCAGGAGATATGGGGAGAAGGCAGGAACGGGGTACTGATTGGGGGTGATCAGCCATGATCACATTGAATGACGGTGCTGGCTCGAAGGGCCGAATGGCCTATTCATGCATCTATTGTCTATTGTCTATTGTCTATAATGTGACATCTTATCAAATAAGTTATGTAAATCAATACATGTCGCACCAACAGTGTTTCCCAGATCGATGGCCTCCATTAGCTCATTAGGGACTCTACCAAGGTATCTACTCCTCTCAAGGTCTTTTTATGAGGTTGGAAGCTGAAATTGCTTTGCTTCCATCCAGTGCCTTGTTCATACAGCCGGTCATAAAACTGGATCAATGTGATTTGCCTTTAATCTATCCATATTGTTCTACTCGAATCAATACAATTTTTCACCTGTGCCTACTAATTCTGTCTCTGATTACTGTTTCTACATTGTTCCCATCACTGATATTAAAATAGACACAAAAAGTTGAAGTAACTCAGCGGGTCAAGCAGCATCTCTGGAGAGAAGGAATAGGTGGCGTTGCAGGTGGAGAAACCTTTTGCAGATTGAGTGTCAGGTAAAAGGAAACCGAGAGATATGAAAAGGTGCACAGAGAAATGCAAAAGGACAGATCAAAGGCAGCAACGATGATGAAGGGAAAGTGGAGCTCACAATAGTCCATTGTTGGCTATGGGGAAGGTGATAATGAGTGATATAAATAGTGATACTCAGCAGAACGACAGTGAAAAATTGATGGCCTGTGGACACAGAACTTATCCCTACATCTAGGTATGTTGCAAAACTTACCTTGAGCAGCGCTGCAGTTCTGCCGCTCCCCGTGTGCGCGACTTTGGCGCCTTTCAGAGGGGGCGGGCTTAAAGTGCCGTTTTTCAACAGACCTGGAAAATCGATGAATGTCGGGCGATTTCGTTGCGGAAGAAAAATCGCTCCGACATTTCATGAATTAAGGTATTTTTAAATTACTCTAAATTATTTATTAACTAGAGTAATTTAAAAATCACCTTCAAAAGCCGTGAGCACTGACAACCGGAAGGAATTTGCGTAGGGGAGAAGAAAAGGTAAATAGTTTATTTTTATATTAAAAGTTGGTTTTTCGGGAGGCTTTAATAATATTTTTATGTCCCAAAAAATATATGAACAAACAATATTTTTCCTCCCGACTTCACTGCTAACCGCAACGTTCCAATCCACCGCATTCCACTAAACCCACTCGCTAGTTGATTTAAATGGCCATTAATTTACAGGAATCAAACACTAAATTCCTTCCATTTGGCCCAGAAATTCATGAAAATGAGATTTAAAAATTATGTTATATTGTGGATTATTGTGTGAATGTTATTTGGACACTTAGGCAATTTAAAAAAAGTTTATCTTTTCTTAAGAAATGGATAGATGTTTAGATCTACTCAATGAATTTTGTAATTAGCTACAATTAGATAACTAACTAATTATGCGCTTTAATTTCAGGTCATCCAAGTAAGATTGTTTCATATTTGTTTCAGAATGCTTCAATCTATAATAACTGAAAATTTCATTGAGTTCTCTTAATTTTTAAGAAAGTTATGGGCTTTTAACTTTTCCAGATCACAGCTTTTGAGTTAAGTCAATTGAAAGGCAATGGGGAACAAGATGCTAATTTCCGAGTATGAAAATGGCCATAACTTTCTTAATACTGAAGATATGAAAGTAAATTAGGTGTCAAATTAAACTTCTTTTTATACTTTATCTGATGGGATAAATTGCAGACTTGATTTTTTAAATCTCAAAATTTTGTAACATTGCTACTACATCTTTTTATCAACAAGGGTACAACATCTGTAACTTTTCAGATATCTGACACCATCCTCAAAACCTTTAATATTGAAGAATCTTGCCAGAGTCTCTGTAATTTCTTCACACTTTGATCAGCAACCAGGGATGCGTTCCATCTGGACCGGGTGATTTATCCACTTTAAATAAACTTGTCTTTTTAGTAGAAAGCCCACATCTGTGGAGCGAGAAAGAGTTAAACAGGCTGTATGGTCGTGAGAGGTCTCTTATGGTCGTAAGAGGTCTCCAAAGAGTCGTAGCGTCTTTCTGGTCGCTGCTGAATTCTCAACATGTTGAAAATTTCGGTGACTTATCACAGGCGCTGGCAGGTTGCATAAGTGGGACAGGCCCTTTAACATTTCAGACAGTACTGAAAAATGGTCCTTGACCTGTAACAATAACTCTATCTCTTTGCACATCTCTTTTCTCAGCCTGACCTGCTAATTGTTTCAGCATTTTCTGTTTTTATTTCAGCATGTGGCACCTGTAGATATTTTGCCTCTTTTCTCCTTGCTGGAACCTCCTCAACCAGTGTCTAGCCGCCCAGAAACCAGGAATCTGATAGCAAGCACTATCTATTATATCACCCAAAAAAAAGGCACTAAGTGCTGGAGTAACTCAGCGGGTTATCTGTGGAGAACATGAATAGGTGACATTTTAGGTCAGGACCCTTCTTCAGACCGGCTCACCCACATCCTCTGCAAACAACATCTGTTTGATCTTTGCTGAGAGGAAAACTTGGATTAACCTCTCCTTGACTTAGATCTCCTGCAGAGTTTGGACCAATGGCCCATGTCTCTATCTTTTATAGAGTGATGGAGTCATAGAGTACTACAGTGCGGAAACAGCCCAACTTGCCCACATCGACCAACATGTGCCATCTACACTAGTCCCACTTGCCTGTTTTTGGCCCGTATCCCTCTAAACCGGTCCTGTCTTTGTACCTGTCTAATTGCTTTTTAAACGTTGCGATTGTCCCAGCCTCAACTACCTCCTGTGGCAGCCTGTTCCATACACCCACCACCCTTTAGAGAAAAGGTTACCCCTCAGATTCCTTTAAAATCTTTTCCCCTTCACCTTAAACTGATGCCCTCTGGTTCTCGATTCCCCTACTCTGGACAAGAGACTTGGTGCATCTACCCAAACTATCCCTCTCATGATTTTATACACCTTTAAAAGATCACTACACCTCTATAAGGTCAGGTAATACCTGCAGAATTCTGCTCTGTTTCAGATGTCCAGAGCCCACCACTGTTACTCGCTGTATGAAGTACAGCGAGTAACTCGCTGGAAAAACAGCATCATTCAACTATCTGGTGACTCATTATAAAGCCATTGTTTAAAATCTTTAAGGTTATTTTGTACATTTCAGTACTCACTGATATAAAACCTTCACAAATTTGAGCAGCTTCTGCCTGCCATTTGTTGTAGTTAACTGCAGGCTGCAACTGGGAAACAGGTATTTCCCCTTGCAGGAATGCAGGGAACTTGCTTTGCATTGCTCAAAGGCGGAGAGAAAAGGAACATTGAACCATTGAACCATCAAACCATGCAGACTTAACAAAAGGTCCCTATAGATACTATGATTCCTCCTGCTCCCGGCTCTATCGCCACGTTGTAACCTGGACTCGAGTCTGAAGAAGGGTCTCGACTTGACCCGAAGGATCTCTGGATCCATTCCTTCCCTCCAGAGAAGGCGCCTGTTCCGCTGAGTTACTCCGGCTTTTTGACTCTGCTCCTGTGGACACCTTTTGTGTACATGGTGTGAAGTTACAAACGTGGTCTACAACTAGCAGCTGCAGATGCTGGAGTCTTGAGCAAAACACAAAGTATGTGGAGTAAACTCAATGGGTCAGGCAGCACCTCAGGTGACGTCTCAGGTTGGGACCCTTCTTCAGATTGATCATTGTCAAGAATCAGTTTGAAGAAGGGACCTGAACCAAAATTACATTACAATATTGAGTTTAGTTTAGTTTGGAGATACAGAGAAACAGGGTCCACGGATACCGTGCTGACCAGCGATCACCTTGTACGCTAGCATTATCCTACACACGAGGGACAATTTACAATTTATAGAAGCCACTGAACTTACACACATTAATGTCTTTGGAGTGTGGGAGGAAGCCCGAGCTCCCGGAGAAAACCCACATGGTCACGGGAAGAAGTACAAACTCTGTGCAGACAGCACCCGTGGTCAGGATGGAATTCGGGTCTCTGGTGCTATAAAGCAGCAACTCTACCACTGCGCCACCATGCACCAGATGTTTGGCACCATATTGTATGAAAATGAAGTGGTGTCATATCAGGACAATAAAGCTGCAGATTCAGCAATGAAGGTGATGCTGTAAGAAGAGAGGCAGAGGCGGATGACCTATTTCCCTTTGGGGAATGTCAACACAGGTGGCAGGCCTGTGAGGAGATAATGCACACCGAGACCGTGTCTCTCTGAATATAGAAAGGCTTTGTCAACCTGATGAAGTTAAACCATCACTAATATTGCGTTCACCAGCGCATTGTATTCTGTATCCAAAATGCATTCTGACCCATGTGCTGATGTGACCATATTGTGACAATACAGATCTCCTGACCTTTGTTGAGTTCTGAGGCTGTTATCACTACTGCATCACTTTGTATCAGAAACACACCCACACTGATGGATTAATGTTACAATATAACCATATAATTACAGCACGGAAACAGGCCTTCTCGGCCCTTCCAGTCCGTGCCGAACATTTATTTTCCCCTAGTCCCATCTACCTGCACTCAGACCATATCCCTCAATTCCCTTCCTGTCCATATACCTATCCACTTTACTTTTAAATGTTAAAATCGATCCTGCCTCCACCACTTCTGCTGGAAGCTCATTCCACACAGCCACCATTCTCATGTTACCCCTAAACTTCAGTCCCTTAATTCTCATGTCATGCCCTCTTGTTTGAATCTTCCCTACCCTCAATGGGAAAAGCTTATCCACGTCAACTCTGTCGATCCCTTCCATCAATTTAAAGACCTCAATCAAGTCCCCCCTTAACCTTCTGCGCTCCAAAGAATAAAGACCTGACTTGTTCAACCTTTCTCTGTAACTTAGTTGCTGGAACCCAGGCAACATTCTAGTAAATCTCCTCTGTACTCTCTCTATTTTGTTGACATCCTTCCTATAATTAGGAAACCAAAGTTGTACACCATACTCCAGAATTGGTCTCACCAATGCTTTGTACAATTTTAACATTATTTCCCTACTCCTATATTGAATGCTCTGATTTATAAAGGCCAGCACACCAAAAGCTTTCTTTATCACCCTATCTACATGCGATTCCACCTTCAGGGAAGTATGCACAGTTATTCCTAGATCCCTCTGTTCCACAACATTCCTCAATTCCCTCCCATTTACCATGTATTTTGATTTATCCTGCTAAGATGTAGCACCTCGCACTTATCAGCATTAAACTCCATCTGCCATCTTTCAGCCCACTCTTCCAAATGGCCCAAATCTCTCTGTAGACTTTGAAAATCTACTTCATTATCCACAGCACCACCTATCTTAGTATCATCTGCATACTTACTTATCCAAATTTCCACCCTATCATCTAGATCATTGATGTACATGACAAACAACAGTGGACCCAACTCAGATCCCTGAGGCACCCCACCGGTCACCGGCTTCCAACCTGACAAACAGCCATCCACCATTACTCTCTGGCATCTCCCATTCAGCCACTGTTGAATCCATCTTGCTACTCCACTATTAATTCCAAATTCCCATTAACTCCGCCATTAAAACCCAAAGATTGAACCTTCTTAACCAAACTTCCATGGGGAACCTTGTCAAAGGCCTTACTGAAATCCATATAGACAACATCCACTGCTTTACCCTCATCAATTTCCCTAGTAACCTCTTCAAAAAATTCAAGAAGGTTTGTCAAACATGACTTTCCAGGCATAAATCCATGTTGATTGTTATTGATCAGACCCTGTTTATCCAGATGCTTATATATATTATCTCTAAGTATCCTTTCCATTAATTTGCCAAACACTGACGTCAAACTAACAGGTCTATAATTGCTAGGTTTATTCATTGAACCATTTTTAAACAATGGAACAACATGCGCAGTACTCCAATCCTCCGGCACTATTCCCGTTTCCAATGACATTTGAAATATTTCTGTCATAGCCCCTGCTATTTCTACACTAACTTCCCTCAATGTCCAAGGGAATATCCTGTCAGGACCTGGAGACTTACCCACTTTTATATTTTTCAAAAGTGTCAGTAGTTCCTCCTCTTTGAATCTCATAGCTACTCTACTTTTTTCCCTTACCTCACAGAGTTCAATATCCTTCTCCTTGGTGAATACCGAAGAAAATAAATTGTTCAATATCTCCCCCATCTCTTTTGGCTCTGCAGATAGCTGTCCATTCTGGCTCTCTAATGGTCCAATTTTATCCCTCGTTATCTTTTGCTATTAATATAGCTGTAGAAACCCTTTGGATTTACTTTCACCTTTCTTGCCAAAGCAACCTCATTTCTTCTTTTAGCTTTTTTATTTCTTTCTTAAGATTCTTTTTACATTCTTTATACTCCTCTAGCACCTCATTTACTCCATGCCTCCTATAATTATTGTAGATATCTCTCTTTTTTCGAACCAAGTGTCCAATTTCCCTATAAAAAACATTTTTACCATTTCCTTTCAACCAAACAGGGACATAAAGATTCTGTACTCTTACAATTTCCCCTTTAAATGTCCTGCATTTCTCTTCTACATCCTTCCCATCAAACAAAATGTCCCAATTCACTCCATTTAAATCATTACGCATTCCCTCAAAGTTAGCCTTTCTCCAATCAAAAATCTCAACCCTAGGTCCAGTTCTGACTCTCTCCATAATTATATTGAAACTTATGGTATTGTGATCACTGGTCCCGAAGTGCTCACCAACGCATACCTCCGTCACCTGACCTGCCTCATTTCCTAACAGGAGGTCCAGCACTGCCCCTTCTCTGGTCGATACCTCTATGTATTGCTGCAAAAAACTATCCTGCACACATTTAACAAACTCCAAACCATCCAGGCCCTTTTACAGAATGTGTTTCCCAGTCTATTTTTGGAAAATTGAAATCTCCCACAATCACTACCTTGTGCTTACTACTAATATCTGCTATCTCTTTACATATTTGCTGTTCCAATTCTCGCTCCCCGTTTGGCGGTCTATAATACACCCCTAAAAGTGTTGCTACACCATTCCCAGTTCTCAGTTCCACCCAAATAGCCTCCCTAGACGAGCCCTCTAATGTATCCTGCCAAAGCACTGCTGTAATATCTTCTCTGACAAGCAATGCAACCCCTCCACCTCTGGTCCCTCCAATTCTATCACACCTGAAGCAACGAAATCCTGGAATATTTAGGCTCCAATCACAACCCTCCCGCATCCATGTTTCACTGATTGCCACAACATCATATTTCCAGGTGTCAATCCAGGCTCTAAGTTCATCCACCTTTCTTACAATGCTCCTAGCATTAAAATATACACATTTTAGAAACCCACCATCCCTTATTCTCTGTTTATTATCTTTTATAATCACCAAAGTGTGTGTGGCGTTGAGTAGCAGAGGATGGTCAGTGGATGGTCATAGATCTGTCTCTTCATTATTAATTATGCAGTATTTCACCGCTAGATTGTGCTTTGGTGATTTGATTCCCAGCCACAAACAGCACAGCACACTCCTATTCCAAGATAATTCCCACATGGAGTCTAACGATTCCATCCTTGTACAATGTCAGTGTCTTTGGGGAACGCTGATTCATGCTCAACACCGCGTGCAGAGTAAAGCTCGATCCCTGGTTAAACTCAAGCAAGTCCCTGCCAAAGATAGACACACAGTGCTGGAGTAATTCAGCGGGACAGGCAGCATCTCTGGAGAGAAGGAATGGGTGACGTTTTGGGTCGAGACCCTTCTTCAGACTGGTTTGCGGTTTCAACTTATAAACCAGTTTTAAACTGGTTTCAAAGCAGCATCTGCAGTTCATTCCTACACAAGTCCCTGCCAACACTTTGCTACTCATGCCAGGTGAATCACAGATGATAACAGCAGCCAAAAAGCATAGAATCTGAAACATTCAGTTGTCTGTCTGTGAAATGTCTGCAATAAAGGCCAATACAAACATGCGACTGAAGAAGGATTTCGGCGCGAAACGGTGCCTATTCCCTTCGCTCCATAGATGCTGCCGCACCCACTGAGTTTCTCCAGCAGTTTTGTCTACCTGCGTATTAGAATACTTTGCTCATTGTTTTTGTTTGAGAAACAGTGAGTGCTTTTGTTGGAATCGCAGTGCATCTTGGTGCATGTTCAAGCAAACTACCCAAATGATCATATCAATCTTCACGGGAACATCACATGCCACAATTCAGAAAACTATTATTTGCATTTCAATGAATTTACCATAGAAAATATTTGCAATGGTAAATTCATTGTAATGTAATGACAGTTTTATGAAATGAGGGAGTGCTGCATTAATGTGTGGGAAAGATCTGCAGATGCTGGTTTACAACGAAGATAGACACAAAATACTGCAGTAACTCAGCGGGACAGGCAGCATCTCTGGGTAGAAGTGACGTTTCGGGTCGAGAAGGTCTGAAGAAGGACCCGAAACTTCACCCATTCCTTCTCTCCAGAGATGCTGCCTGTCGCGCAGATTTAATCCAGCATTTTGTGTCTATCGTGAGTGCTGTATTAACTCAGCAGGTCTGGCAGCATCCCTGTAGGGAAATGATAGGTGACATTTCAGGTCAGCTCCCTTCTTCAGACTGACCCTGGAGGCCCATACTTGCCAGATGCCTTTCCGCTTTCCCCTGAAAACATCATTAAATTGACCTCTGCATAATGTCGATGGTAAATGTCAGCGCACAGAATTGCCCTGCATGCACAGAGGCACTTACTAATGTTGGAGGGTAAAGGGCCTGTCCCACCAGCATGCAACTCTATGCGATGAACGCGATCAAACTAGAAGCGGGGGGGCCGCGCGGAGGTTGGGTGATCCCCTGTACAGGGCCGTTCCCACCAGCATGCGCCTGCATGCGGCAGGCGCAACCAAACCGGCAGTCGGGGCCGCGCGGAGGTCGGGTGAGTGGCGCAACGTGGCGCAAAGTGAGGCGAACTTGGAGCGAAGTCTAAGGTAAGTTCGCCAGGACAGAGAGGGGCACACAGAGAGGGGCACCGAGGCACACACACACACAGGGCCACGGTGCCACACACAGAGAGGGTCACGGAGGAAATTACAAATAGGTTCACAGAGGCACGATGTCGAGGCGACTGCGAGCCGACAAGTCGTTGCCACGCGGAATTTTTGGGCATAGTCAGTTTATCGGAGCCCCGCGCGGTGTCGGGACGAATGCCGCACAATTCCGCACGGCTCCAGCGATCGAAGTAGGACCGGCCCCGCGACGCCGGACGGCTCAAGCGACCACGTTAGGTCGCGCTAATCGCATAGAGTTGCATGCTGGTGGGACAGGCCCTTAATGCTGCAGGCAGCCTATCCTCCTGCAAAGCATCAATGATACTTTTCTCCCCCATTTCCACGGGCGGTACGGTGGCGCAGCAGTAGAGTTGCTACGTTACAGTGCTTGCAGCACCACAGACCCGGGTTCGATCCCAACTACAGACGCTGACATTACAGAGTTTGTACGTTCTCCCCGTGACCGCATGCATTTTCTCTAAGATCATAGGTTTCCTCCCACACTCCAAAGACGTACAGGTTCGCAGGTTAATTGGCTTGATATAAATGTAAATTGTCCCTAGTGTGTGTAGGATTGTGTTGATGTGCGGGGATCACTGGTCGGTGCGGACTCGGTCAGCCAAAAGGCCTGTTTCTACACTGTATCTCTACATTAAACAATTCTGTGGCCTATGTTAACTCATCACTTGACAGGTACAGGTCACAGGGCTTTCAAGAATGGTGTGGTTTCACCTCATCCCAGAAGTCTGTGCAAATCAGGGTTCTATTTAGACACACACCCCAATTCCACTTTCAATCTGCGGAAATCCACCAAAGTCTACTCTTTCAAAGTCTACAGAGAGATATAGGCCATTTGGAAGAGTGGGCTGAAAGATGGCAGATGGAGTTTAATGCTGATAAGTGTGAGGTGCTACATCTTGGCAGGACAAATCAAAATAGGACATACATGGTAAATGGTAGGGAATTGAGGAATGCTGTGGAACAGAGGGATCTAGGAATAACTGTGCATAGTTCCCTGAAGGTGGAATTGCATGTAGATAGGGTGGTAAAGAAAGCTTTTGGTGTGCTGGCCTTTATAAAACAGAGCATTCAATATAGGAGAAGGGAAGTAATGTTAAAATTGTACAAGGCATTGGTGCGACCAATTCTGGAGTATGGTGTACAATTTTGGTCGCCTAATTATAGGAAGGATGTCAACAAAATAGAGAGAGTACAGAGGAGATTTACTAGAATGTTGCCTGGGTTCCAGCAACTAAGTTACAGAGAAAGGTTGAACAAGTTAGGTCTTTATTCATTGGAGCGCAGAAGATTAAGGGGGGACTTGATTGAGGTATTTAAAATGATGAAAGGGATAGACAGAGTTGACGTGGATAAGCTTTTCCCCATTGAGGGTAGGGACGATTCAAGCAAGAGGGCATGACATGAGAATAAAGGGACAGAAGTTTAGGGGTAACATGAGGGGGAACTTCTTTACTCAGAGAGTGGTGACTGTGTGGAATGATCTTCCTGCAGACGTGGTGGAGGCAGGATCGATTTTAACATTTAAAAGTAAAGTGGATAGGTATATGGACGGGAAGGGAATGGAGGGGTATGGTCTGAGTGCAGGTAGATGGGACTAGGGGAAAATAAATGGTCGGCACGGACTGGAAGGGCCGAGAAGGCCTGTTTCCGTGCTGTAATTGTTATATGGTTATATGGTCATCCCTCAGGTTCCTATCTGCCAAGTTGGGCAAAAATAAAAAAGAATAGTTTGCATTTAATTTGCAACTTCAGGAAGGGTAAAACACTGCAGAGAACTTCTACAAGGGGCGGCATGGTGGCGCAGTGGTAGAGTTGCTGCCTCATGGCGCCAGGGATCTGGTTTCGATCCTAACTACGGGTGCTGTCGGTACAGGGTTTGTACATTCTCTTTGCGGCCTGCGTGAGTTTTCTCTGGGTGCTCCAGTTTCCTTTTGCACTCCAAAGACATATGGGTTTCTAAGTTAATTGGCTTTGGTAAAATGATTAATTGTCCCTGGTATGTTTAGGATGGTGTTGGGGCGTGGGGATTACTGGTCTCGGTGGGCCGAAGGGCCTGTTTCCGCGCTGTATCGCTTATTTAAACTAAACTAAGTTACAGTTCCAGCTGTTGTGTTGGAAACACAGCTGCTAATTCACACTTCATGAGCTCCCACAGACTGCAACATGATGATGGTCAGATAATCTGTATTGAGAGATTCAATGTCATAATCCAAACCAAACCTGATCCTTTGCTAAATTCATACATCCACCAACACATTTATACATGAGTTTTTAACTCACACGAGGTGAATCACAGATGATTACTGCAGCCAAGAAGTACAGGACCTGAACACATTTAGTGCGGGTTTCTGAAATATCTGCAAGGAAGGCCAATGAAAATATGACTGGAGACTACTTAGCACATTTTTATGCTTGGGTACATTTCAACCAAGTCAATATTAGTTCTGTGCCTGGGGTAACTTCTTTGTTTTTCCAAAAAACAGCACCAAGGCATCGTTTACCTCCTTTTAATGAGCTTTAATTCAAGATCTCATTAGAAAATAGTTAAAAGGATTAAACTGTGAGTCATTTATTTGTCTCTGAATCTGGCTTTAGCTGCACCTAGAGGAGGAAGGGAAAAATTTGATGGACCTCTGGAATCTGTGAAAGCAATAATACAGATGTCATTGCTGAAGATACCTTGGCTGTGATCAGTCTGGGACCGGGTCATTTCAAGAACAGGCAGGCTCACTACACAGGGCATTATACGGAATCGGAGGGCTTGGGGAAGATGGTAGCTTCATCTACAAAAGTGCAACTCAGGAAGAGATTGGGATGAGCTGATAAACTATGGATAGGCTATTGACCATCTGTAGTGTGTTGGAGAGATGTTGGTTTGAAGCATGGGCGGAAAACCCGTTGGGGACAGGGTGGGGGTGGGGTGGGAAACATCCCCCCATGTTGTGAAAGGTGGGGGATAATCCCCCCCCATGTTTTCTAATCTAGATTTTGAAATTTAGTGGAAAAAAAAAATCATTCTGCGAGACAGTGGGGGTGACACTGTTAAGCACTTGTTAAATGTATCTATTAACATCGTATTAATATGATGTGTCCCCAATTGTGTATTACTGAAGGTATTCATGGAGAATTTCTTAAAGCTGTCTGATGCGGCTACAATTACCTTTTGAACTAATTGGATGTATGGGTGGATGGGAAAGATTTTTGCAATATTTTTTTTTATTAAAGATAATCAATTACGATACCTTAAACAAGTTTACAGATATCAGATAATTCATTTTATCATACATGTAAAACATTAATAATACTTATCTATTATTTTTTTAGAAATAAAGATAAAGAAAAAGTAGCTTATAAATCAATGAGAGTATAGTTAACTAATAATTTGATAATTGTAAAAAAGAAAAGAAGAGAAAAGAACTAAAAAAAAATTTAAAAAAATAAAAATAAATTTTTTTTTTTAACCTCTGCCTATATTATGTATATAAATAAAAGATCACAATATGTATTATTAATAACTCTACTACAAATGATGGTATCAGTAAAGACATGTTACTTCCATTTTAAAAATACATTATTCTCATCAGATCCCGCGGGGGGCACGTCGAGCCATGTTGCCAAGAACAGCTACTTATCTAGATACAATATATATGGAGACCATATCTGTTCAAAAGAATTATACCTGTCCAATAGGACAAATCTAATTCTTTCCAGATGTAGCGTCTCCATCATCTCTGCTGCCCACATTTTAGTTGTGGGGGATAGTGTTCCCTTCCAAAATTTCAATATAATTTTTTTCCCAATTATCAAACAGTAATCAAAGAAATTTCTTTGATTTACTGTAAGTGATAACTGTAAGTCCGGAATTCCAAATATTATTGACTTTGGGTTGGGGTCCAATTTAACTTTTATAACTTCAGAAATAACTTTAAAAATTTCTGTCCAATAATGATTCAATTTAGGACATGTGACAAAACTATGTATTAAATTTGCCTCTGTTTTCTTACATTTGTCACAGATAGCAGAAAGCTTCGGAAAGATACTATTTAATTTTACTTTTGAATAATGTAACCTATATAATACTTTAAATTGAATCAATATATGTCTGGCGTTTAATGAACATCGGTGTATACGTTGTAAACTTTCTTCCCAGTTTTCTTTTGTTATAGCTAATCCTATGTCATTTTCCCATGCTTGACGATATGTTTCCGTTGTTGGATTCTCCTTATCCAAAATGATGTTATATATATAAGCTATTAATTTTTCTGTATTTGGGTGTAAATTAAATAAATCGTCTAACAATCCTGCTTCTTTATTTTTATAATCTTGTGTATTTGATTTAATATAATCTCTAATTTGTAGATATCTAAACAAATGTTGTTGAGATAGTCCATAAATGTCTTGTACCTCTTGGAATAAAAGAAATGTTCCTTTTCTATAAAGGTGTTCTATTCTTGTAATTCCTAAATCATCCCATTGTCTAAACCCCCCATCCAACATGGGAGGCCTAAACGATGGGTTATTCCTAATTGGTAATCTAAATGAGAGATTATCTAAATGTAAAGTCTTAACAATTTGTTTCCAAATACGTCTATTATTATATATTATTATGTTGTCCTTATAGATTTTTTTTTGTACTTCTATTGGTGCGAAAATTATCGAACCTATGTTAAAAGGAAGACAATCTTCCTTTTCTATATTTAACCATGTTGGTGCATGGTCCGTATTTACCCACCAGTAATTCATATTTTTAATCTGAACAGCCCAAAAATAATATAGAAAATTTGGGAGTGCTAGACCTCCGTTTATCTTAGATTTACATAGATGTTTTTTACTTATTCTATGGTTTTTATAATCCCAAATAAAACTGTTAACAATATTATCAATTTTTTTTTTAAAAGTTTTTGGTAAGAAAAAAGGGATAGCCTGGAACAAATATAACAATTGTGGTAAAAACACCATCTTTATAGCACTTATTCTACCAATCATAGATATAGGAAGTGTTTTCCAATATGAAATATTCTTTCTAAGTTTATCTAATAGTTGAGGATAGTTGGATTTTATTAATGAGTTATGAGTTAGTGTTACATTAATCCCTAAATATTTAAATTTATCTGTAACTATCTTTAATGGGTATTGTCGTAATGTATTTAAATTTATACCTGTTATTGGCATAATCTCACTTTTATTCCAATTGATCCTGTATCCGGAAAATGCACCAAACTTAGTTATAAC
Organism: Raja brachyura; assembly: GCA_963514005.1. The sequence goes on along the minus strand of OY740787.1, from coordinate 94,036,701 downwards.
ATTTAGCAAATTAGGAATACTAATTTCCGGTTTTGTAATATAAATCAAAACGTCATCTGCGTATAAAGAGATTTTGTTAATTGTTGTGTCAGTAGTGTAACCATATATTTCAGGTTCAGATCTTATTTTTTCCGCCATAGGTTCTATTACCAATGCGAACAGTAATGGCGACAACGGACATCCTTGTCTACATCCCCTAGAGAGTTTGAATTTAGATGATAGAATTTGATTAGTCAAAATTCTAGCGGTAGGATTCGAGTATAAAATTCTTACCCATTTACAAAAAATATCACCCAATTGAAATTTTTCCATTATATTAAATAAATACAACCATTCCACCTGATCAAACGCTTTTTCTGCATCTAGTGATATAACCGCTAATTCCATATCTCGTATTCTTTTTGAATATATAATATTAAATAGGCGTCTGAGATTATGCGATGAGTAACGCTTTGAGATAAAACCTGTTTGGTCATAATGTATTAATCTAGAAATCACTATACTTAATCTCCTAGATAAAATCTTAGTTAATATTTTTTGGTCTGTATTTAAAAGGGCAATCGCTCTATATGATCCTGGATCTTCCAAATCCTTATCTGCTTTAGGGATAAGTGTAATTGTAGATTCATTTAATGATTCTGGTAATTTACCTTGATCGTAAGCATATCTATACATTGTCTGTAGTCTTGGTGAAATCAAATCCTGAAATTTTTTATAAAATTCAGCACCTAAGCCATCAGGACCCGCTGCTTTTCCATTCTTCAATGAACTAATCGACTCTACAATATCCTTTACTGTTATTTCAGCATTTAACAATTCTCTACCTTCCTGGTCTAAACTATTAATTTGACATTCTTTTAAAAATATTTCCATACTGTCTGTTTGTCCTGTTAATTTTGACGAATAAAGATTTTTATAGTATTGTAGAAATCTATCAATAATATCTTTCGGAGTAGTCAATATATTACCATACTCAGATCTAATTCCATGTATCGTCTTTTCCTCTTCTAATCTTCTAAGCTGTCGTGCTAATAGTTTTTGTGGTTTGTCTCCAAATTCAAAATGCACTTGTTTTGTTTGTTGAAAAAGTTTAATAACTTGGTTAGAATATATTTTATTTAATTTATATTTTACTGATGCAATTTTATTACTTAACTCTTTGGAAGGATGTTTTATATTTTCACTATCTAAACGTTTTATCTCATTTTCTAAATTTTGTTCTATCTTTCGATTTTCTTTATTAAAATGAGCTTGTGCAGATATTATTGCGCCACGCGTGTATGCCTTAAATGTGTCCCATAACAATGATGGGGAGGTTTCAGAATTATCATTAGTATCAAAAAATAATTTAATCTGATCCAATACATGATTGCAACAATCATTGTCCTTTAATATCTGAGGATTAAATCTCCAAGTAGTAGTTTTGTTAGAAATATCTTTTAATTTTATCTTAAATGTTAATGGCGCGTGATCTGAAATAATAATGTTATGATATTTTGCATCATACGCAAAAGGAAGTAATTTAGAATCTATTAGAAAATAATCTATCCTCGAATAGGTTCCATGTACGGGCGAGAAAAAAGAATATTCTCGTCCGGATGGATTATCTATCCTCCAAATATCTTTAATATTAGATGTGTTAATGAAAGTATTTATAAGATTACTTGATTTCGAGACGGCTTTCCTTTTTGTTGATGGGAAAGATTTAAACGGGTATTGGATTTAAACGGGTCAGGTCATTAAAGGCTCAGGCCGATCGGGTTTCCTGGCTGGCTTGCAGGTAAAGGGCCTGTCCTACAAGCATGCAACTCTATGCGATGAACGTGATCAAACTAGAAGCGGGGGCCGAGCGGAGGTCGGGTAATCCCTGTACAGGGCCGTTCCCACCAGCATGTGCCTGCATGCGGCAAGCATGACCAAACTGGCAGCAGGGCCCACGCGGAGGTCGGGTGAGTGGCGCAACGGGCGCAAAGTGAGGCGAACCTGGAGCGAAGTCTAAGGTAAGTTTGCCAGGACAGAGAGAGGCACACAGAGAGGGGCACAGAGGCACACACACACACAGAGGGCCACGGAGGCACCTACAGATAGGTTCACGGAGGCACGACGTCGAGGCGGTGTGTAATGCGTGGAGGCGACTGCGAGCCGACAAGCCGTTGCCGCGCGGAATTTTTGAACATAGTCAGTTTATCGGGGCGCCGCGCGATGTCGGGACGAACTCCGCACAATTCCGCCGATCGAAGTGGGACCGGCCCCATGACGCCGGAATGCTCAAGCGTCCACGTTAGGTCGCGCTAATCGCATAGAGTTGCATGCTTGTAGGACAGGCCCTTAAGTCTCTCATTCACGGTCACTCACATTATTTAGTATGTTTTTCTCTCTCTCTCTCTCTCTCTCTCCCCTCCAAGGTTGGTTCTTCTGTTTTATTTTTTTAAGTGTTTTTCATCAAATTGTAGCTTTTGAAAGACTCAAGCGGCTATCAGATGCTTTCTAAGGGCTGAATCGGCCCGTTCGCGGGGCCTTTCATCGGCCAGTGCGGCTTAAAATCAAACTGCTGCATCGAGGCGATCGAGGCTCCTGATGTTGAAACCCCCGCCGGCCGATTTTAAGCTGCGCCGGGCGATGAAAGTCCTCGCGAATGGGCTGATTCAAATCTTACGATTAGTGGCGGACGAAGCTGCTGTTGCTGGAGTTTGTAGTCGGACCAACCAGGTCAGCGTCCGATGTTACCGTCCACAGGGCCCATGGCCGAAGCCTCGTGTGTGCGTGCGTGCATGCACGTGCCGCGGCCACCAAGGAATTGTGTGTCCCCCCTCATGTTTTGATAGCGATTTCCCCCCCAGATTGAAACATTCAAACAGGAAATTCCAGAAGGAATGGGCACAGTTCCAGGAAGTGAGGTTAGAGATGAAAGATTGCAAGGAAATATGTTTTCAGTTTGTGCTTGTTGTATTTTAAGGTTCACTGATGAGCCCAGAAGGTTAAGGGGGGACTTGATAGAGGTCTTTAAAATGATGAGAGGGATAGACAGAGTTGATGTGGACAAGCTTTTCCCTATGAGAATAGGGAAGATTCAAACAAGAGGACATGACTTTAGAATCAAGGGACAGAGGTTTAGGGGTAACATGAGGGGGAACTTCTTTACTCAGAGAGTGGTAGCGGTGTGGAATGAGCTTCCAGTGGAAGTGGTGGCGGCAGGTTCGTTGGTATCATTTAAAAATAAATTGGATAGGCATATTGGTGAGAAGGGTATGGAGGGTTATGGTATGAGTGCAGGCAGGTGGGACTAAGGGAAAAAAGTTGTTCGGCACGGACTTGAAGGGCCGAGATGGCCTGTTTCCGTGCTGTAATTGTTATATGGTTATATGGTTTTGAAAAGATTGGAGACAATACCCAATTTTAGACTTGAGGGAGCCAACTTGGTGTTTGTGTCTAAGGAATAACTGGAAAGAGAGACAGTGTAATTTCTGATGATGTTCTTTGAATAGCTTCAATGGTGGAGGTGAGTGGACTGTTAAACTGTGAACTGATAGTGGTGGAGATACCATAAAAAGTGACAGACTATAGGCGAGGTAGTTGGCAATTTAGTAGTTCCAGAGCAAAGGAGATGAATCCAGATAAATGTGAGGCAATGCCTGGTGTTAGCGCTGATGAGGCTCGATGCACACCATGAATTATAAGGGCTCAGGGAGTAATAAAGAACCATTGAGTACAAGAGCGTAGATCGTTGAAGGAAGCCACTCAGATACACATATGTGGTGGCGCAGTAGAGCTGAGGCCATGCAGTGCCAGAGACCCAGCTTTGATTCTGACCTCGGGCCCTGTCAGTGTGGAGTTTGCATGTTTTCCCTGCGACTGGGTGGATTCCCTTCGGGTGCTTCGTATCCTCTTCGTATCCTCTCACACCCATAGATTTGCAGGCAAATTGGCCTCTGTAAATTGTCCCAAGTGTGTATGAGTGAGTGAATGAGAAAGTGAGATAATGTAGATAATGTAGAACTAGTGTGAACAGATGACCATTGGCGTGGGGTCAGTGGGTGGAAGGGCATGTTTCCATCCTCTATCTCCAAAACTAAAACATTGCTAGGAAGGCATATGGGATAACGGCTATGGGATTTGCCAGTCATGGCTTAGAATGCAGAAGAAGGAAGGTTATGCTGTAACTATATCTATATAATTAAAAGTCTCACCTTGAACATTTCCTGTTTACGTTGTATATTGATTATAGAAAAAACTCTACGCTATATCGCTATGATGTTGGGCCATCTTACTCACAGTCCACCCCTGCTGAGCAGGCCCCAATGATTTTTCCCATCGATGAAAACTAAAAAGGTTATGACTGTTTAAAAAAACCTTGAGATCCTCGTCAATCACCACGATGAAGGTAACCCCTTTCGTGTGGGGTGGGGGGGGGGGGGGGGGCGGGCAGGACTATAAAACCCCGGATGCTTGGATGTGACTCAGTCACTCTGCAAGATCGCGCGGGAGCGGCCACGACTCTCATTCTAAACTGTGAATCAACTGAACTGTGAGTCTGCAATGTACTTGCAATAAATGATTTGTTAGTCCTTAATGACAATGCCATGAGTTGTCTGGCCTGCTACCCTGCCTGCGCGTGAAACTGCAATGTTTAATTAGGTCCGACTGTGTTTGGAAGGAATAAGTGCTTTATTAGGTCCCACCGTCTTTGGTTTAAAAGTCCCGCTCATTTCGTGACTTCCGCATAGTGGACAGGTCACGCTGATTGTATAACTTCTGGTGAGTGTAGAAGTCGCGCTGATTGCGGAAATGCCGCTGACTGCGGAAGCCCCAAAGTGGGGAGGCCAACCTCAGCCGTGGAATATTGCATTGGGGGGGCCAGTCCTCACGTATGAACATGGGACCCAACGGGTTCCATTTAGTCTAGTAATATTCTGGATGGACCTCAGCTGGAGTTTTGCATGCAGTTCTGGTCATCGGGCTATAAGAAGGATGTGACAGTACTGGAGAGAGGAGTTGGAGCTGAGTCATTGCCAGCATCGTTTCGCTGAACACCCCCTCTCAGTCTGCCTAAACCTACCATATCTCCCAGTTGCTAAACACTTTAACTCCCCCTCCCATTCCCACACTGACCCATCTGCCCTGGGCCTCCTCCACTGTCAGAGTGAGGTCCAGTGCAAATTGGAGGAACAGCACCTCATATTTAGCTAGGGCAGCTTACACCCCAGCGGTATGATTATCAACTTCTCTACTTCAAGTAACCCTTGCTTTCCCTCCCTCTCCATCCCTAGCTCTCCCACCAGACAGCCCTCCCCTGATTCCATTTTATTTCTGTATGCTTTATTGTCATCTTTAAGCTAAAAATGATCTATTCTGCATTGTCCTTGAACAGCATCCCCTTTTACATCTACCACTCATTTGTACACCCAACACTTATCTCTGTGTATCCCTCTCCCCTGAATCTCAGTCTGAAGAAGCGTCTCGACCCAAAACGTCACCAATGCTGCCTGTCCCGCTGAGTAACACCAGCATTTTGTGTCTCTCTTCCACATTTAAGAACCGCCTGGTTGAGCACTTGAACTGCTGAGGCACAGATATTCAATGGACCATGTGTTGGGCGATGGTATTCATAGGGAAGGCTGCCCACATGTCAGTGAGGAGTTGGGCTGAATGGCCCTTGGCTTGTCGTAGGATTCAGTGACTTTAATAAAAATGTTAAAAGGCCAAAGGAAAATTAATTAAAAACAATAAAAGAAATTAAAGGTGCACCATTAAATGAAATGGTGGCCGATTAGGAAAAGGGGAGATGCAGCGAGACCTGGGTGTCATGGTACACCAGTCATTGAAAGTAGCCATGCAGGTGCAGCAGGCAGTGAAGAACGCGAATGGTATGTTAGCTTTCATAGCAAAAGGTTTTGAGTATAGGAGCAGGGAGGTTCTGCTTCAGTTGTATAGGGTCTTGGTGCGACCACACCTGGAGTATTGCGTACAGTTCTGGTCTCCAAATCTGAGGAAGGACATTATTGTCATAGAGGGAATGCAGAAAAGGTTCACCAGACTGATTCCTGGGATGTCAGGACTGTCTTATGAACAAAGACTGCATAGACTCGGTTTATACTCTCTAGAATTTAGGAGATTGAGAGGGGATCTTATAGAAACTTACAACATTCTTAAGGGGTTGGACAGGCTAGATGCAGGAAGATTGTTCCCGATGTTGGGGAGGTCCAGGACAAGCGGTCACAGCTTAAGGATAAGGGGGAAATCCTTTAGGACCGAGATGAGAAGGACTTTTTTCACACAGAGAGTGGTGGGTCTCTGGAACTCTCTGCCACAGAGGGTAGTTGAGGCCAGTTCATTGGCTATATTTAAGAGGGAGTTAGATGTGGCCCTTGTGGCTAAGGGGATCAGAGGGTATGGAGAGAAGGCAGGTACGGGATACTGAGTTGGATGATCAGCCATGATCATATTGAATGGCGGTGCAGGCTCGAAGGGCGGAATGGCATACTCCTGCTCCTAATTTCTATGTTTCTATGAAATAAAAAGTCTATTTCCCTTGGCAACATTTGCTTCCGTTGATTTTCTGGGGACTGGAGTTTCAGAGCCAGGTCAAGTGGCATAATTCCCAGTCTGAGAGTTGGGAAGTCTTCAGTCGTCACGCCACCTCGTCACATTCCATGAGGATTCTGCAGAGGCAACGTGAGGTGACCAGAAACACCAGTGGCAGGGTGGGACCTGCTATTGCTCTCTGAGACCACACCGGCACTGGAGATGCGGTGAGAAACATGAGCCGGTCCTGGCAGCAGTGCTGTTGGCAGGGCAGCATCGACCTGCATCACTGCACCTTTGTTGATATACGACAGCCGGAACTGAATATTGCATCCCACATGGGCTCCGACCAGCAAGCATGTACTGTGCATTGCGGGACTGGAGTCAGAGGGTGAGATGATCTTACTCTCATTGTACAGGGTGTGTTCGCACCCGAGTCACACCTGAAGTATCTGAGCAGTGGAGAGGTCCATTCCCCAAGGAGAAATATGTTGTGTCTTGTGGACAGGGCACTGCGGTATCATAGATTAATTCCTGGTCGGAGGGCAATCTCTGTGACTGGATGCCGTGCAATGTGTAGGAAGGAACTGCCGATGCTGGCGTACACTGAACATAGACACAAAATGCTGGAGTAACTCAGCGGGACTGGCAGCATTTCAGGATAGAAGGAAAGGGTTATATTTTGGGTCGAGACCCTTCTTCAGACTTGCTTTCTCACCCGAAACATCACCAGCATCTAGACATGCTGCCTGGGCTGCTGAGTTGTATCAGTGTAGGATGCCATGTAAGGTAGGGATTGATGGGGTAAAATTGTGATGGACTCTAGACTTGATGGACATCAACCCTTGAGCTGGCAAATTGTGTCTGGCTGACACACATGTTCCCTGGTGTTCATGGACAGGCTGCCCAAACTTCCAAATGGTTGGAAAACTGAGTGGGTAAATTGGGCCAATGGCTCCTTGCTCCTCAAAGATGACTGCCTTGTTGGAAGAGAACATAACCACCCCCACACTGCGCATGGCAGGCAATGCTCGGTGCTGGCAGGGATCTGCTCGGAGGAGAGTCTCAGCCATGTTCTGTATGGACATAAAAAGCAGGAGCAGCTCAGCGGGACAGGCAGCGTTGCGGGAGAGAAGGAATGGGTGACGTTTCTGGTCAAGACCCTTCTTCAGTCTGAGAGTCGGGGAGAGGGATACATAGAGATTTGGCAGGGTGCGGGGTGAAAACGATAGATCAACGATGATCAAGGGAAATGTAGAACGGTTCATTGTTAGCTGAGGGAAAGGTGACATTCAGGCGTACAATCAGGAGGACAGTGAAACTAGTCAGAGAGCTAGGCGGGGAGGGATGGAGAGAGAGGCGAAGCAAGGGGTTACTTGAAGTTAGAGAAATCAATATTCATACCACTGGGTTGTAAGCTGCCCAATAAGACAGAGCTGACTAACGTCACCGGGGAAAAGGTATATTTAACTAAATATTTTCAACATTTATGCAGCCAGCTTTATGCTTCTTTAAAATGCATGACACCAAAGCTCATCAGTGTAAACATTCCTGAATATCCGCACCCTTTCCAACAGTCCCCGAGAGCCCACACCCCAGATATCCCTCCCAACTCCCCAAACACTCGACTCGGCTGCAGATCCCGTTGCTTCCCTGGGCGACCCTCGGCCAGGAACCTTCCACCAAGCAGTCCTGGTGATCACTAGCATTGAATAGGAGCCAGCAGTGCTGGTGGCGAACCTGGTTCAGTGGTGGGCAGGAGGTCAGAGATTTGATGCTTCACCAAGGAAGTCTGCTCAGACCTGCCGACCCAAAGCAAAAGTACGGACTGGAAATTACTGAGAGGGTCAGTCATTTTACACTGAAATGAAAGGACATTTGTTGAAAGTCATGGCTTTAGACAGTATGGAAACAGGCCCTCCTTCCCACTTGTCAATGCCAACTGAGATGTCTGCCTGATCTAGTCCCATCTAATTGCCTGCATTTGGCTCTTATCCCTCTGAATCATTCCCATCCATGTACCTTCCTAAATGTCTGTTTAACTCTTCTGCAGCTTGTTCCATATACTCACCACCTTCTGTGGGGAAAAAGCTGACCCTCCAGTCCCCTTTAATCTTTTCACTGTCGCCTTGAGCCTACGTCCTATAGTCTTGGACTGCATTACCTTGCGAGAAAATATGTAGCCATCCCCCTTATCAAGGAATCTCATGATTTTATACACCTCGAAAAGGTCACCTCTCAGCCCCTTCACTCTAGGAGAAATAGTCCCAGCCTATCCAATCTCTATTGCAACTCAAAGCCTCCAGTCCAGGCACCAGTGCTGTGGATCTTTACTGTACCCTCTTCAACATTATCACACGCATCCCATGGCATGGTGGTCAGAACTGCACACATGATTCCAACTACACAGAAAGCTGTCAATCTATGGATTTATTTGTGGCATGAAGAGAATGGCTGTTTGGATAGAGTGATAGAGTGATATAGCGTGGAAACCGATCTTTCAGGCCCAACTTGCCCACACCGGGCAACATGTCCCAACTACACTAATCCCACCTGCCTGTGCTTGGTCCATATCCCTCCAAACCTGTCCGATCCATGGACCTGTCTAACTGTTTCGTAAATGTTGGGATAGTCCCAGCCTCACTCTGGCAGCTTGTTCCACACACCCACCACCCTTTGTGTGAAAATGTTACCCCTCGGATTCCTAGTAAATCTTTTCCGCTTCACCTTAAACCTGTGTCCTCTATACTCGATTCCCCTACTCTGGGCAAGACACTCTGTGCATCTACCCGATGTATTCCTCTCATGATTTTATACACCTCTATAAGATCACCCCTCATCCTCTGGCGCTCCAAGGAATAGTCCCAGCCTACCCAACCTCTGCCTATAAGTCAGACCCTGTAAATAGGTACATCTTTGTAAATCTTCTCTGTACCCTTTCCAGCTTGACAATATATTTCCTATAACACAGTGCCCAGAACTGAACACAATACGTTTAATGTGGCCTCACCAACATCTTGTACAAAAATCACTGCCAAACTACCACCAACATGTCACCTGCAACACCAGCGAATTAAACACCCTTGACCACTGCTATATGACCATCAAGGACGCCTATCACTCTAGCCCTCGCCCTCACTTCAGGAAATCCAACCATTCTGCGGTGCTGCTTCTTCCTGCGGCAGGCAGCAATTGAAGAGCGCACCCCCAGAGGTGAGTGTACACAGCTGGTCTGCGGGGGGGGGGGGGGGGGGGGCAGAGGAACAACTACAGGACTGCCATTCACTGGGCAATGTTCAAGGACTCGGCAACGGACATGAATGAATTTGCCACAGTGTTTACAGACTTCATAAGGAGATGTGTGGGGGACTGCATTCCAACAAAAACCTTCCGAATGCTTCCTAACCAGAAGTCTTGGATGAACCATGAGATCCACATTCTTCTGAAGACCAGATCTCGGGCATTCAGGTCTGGTGATGCAGAGGTCTATAAGAAATCCAGATACGACTCTGTCAAGGCCATCAAAAAGGCCAAAAGGGACTTCTGCTCCAAGCTGGAGGATGAGACGGATGTTCGGCAACTGTGGCAGGGCTTGAATGCCATCACCTCCTACAAGGCAAAATCGGGAGGCAGCTCAAATGACAGCGATGCATCACTCCCTGACGAGCTCAATGCGTTCCACACACGCTTTGATAGGGAGAACACTGATGTACCTTCCCAAGCCCTCATTCGCCTTGATGGTATTACAGTCACAGAGGCCGACGTCAGAAGATCCTTCAGGGGGGTGAACCCTTGGAAAGTGCCTGGACCTGATGGTATACCTGGCCGTGTTCTAAAAACCTGTGCAGACCAACTGACTGGAGTTTTTACGGACATTTTCAACCTCTCATTACTGAGGTCTGAGGTCCCCACCTGCTTTAAGAGGGCAACAGTAATACCGGTTCCCAAGAAGAGTAAGGTGACGTGCCTCAACGACTATCGACCAGTGGCACTATCATCTGTGGTGATGAAGAGCTTTGAGAGGTTGGTTATGGGGCAACTACTACCTCAACAAGAACCTCGACCCACTAATTTGCCTGCCATCACACCAGGTCAACGGAGGATGCGATCTCACTGGCTCTCCACTCTGCACTGGACCACTCGAACAATAGAAACACAGGCTGCTGTTTATAGGCTACAGCTCGGCGTTCAATACTATCATTTCCTCCAAGCTGGTTACCAATCGAGGACCTGGAGTGGAGGATATTGCACCGAAGCTGTTCCCTGCAACCTGTTTCTCTCGCGGATCACACTCGCCAGCTGTCTGCCTATTTGTGGGTTGGAAGCGTCCGTGTGCCACCGTGTGCGGACGTGGCGCCAATGGATGAGAAGCCGAAGCAAAGAAGTGGAAGCCAAATAACCGAATGGAAACAAAGCCGAAACGCCAACTAACTTGAATAAATATTTGTATTATTAAAAAAACTTGGTTACCAAGCTCATGGAACTGGGTCTCTGCGCGTCCATCTGCAATTGGATTGTCGACATCTTCATCCACAGACCACAGTCTGAATTCTTCCTCATTAACAATCAGTACGGGAGCACCTCAAGGCTGCGTGCTCAGCCCCCTGCTCTACTCACTCTGCACTCATGACTGTGGAAACTCCATCTTAAGGTTCGCCGACGACACCACCGTTGTTGGACGAATTATAGATGGCGATGAGTCTAGTATAGAAGTGAGATTGACTGATTGACCAAATGGTGCCAGCACAACAACCTGGCTCTCAATAGCACTAAGACCAAGGAACTGATTGTGGACTTTAGAAGAAGAAAGATGAGGACCCACAGTCCTGTTTATATCGATGGGACAATGGTGGAGAGAGTCAAGAACTTCAAATTCCTGCGTGTGCATATATCTGAAGATCTTTCCTGGACCCAGCACACTGATGTAATTATAAATTAAGCACATCAACGCCTCTACTTCCTGAGAAGATTACGGAGATTCCGTATGTCAATGAGGATTCTCTACAGGTGTACAGTAGAGAGCATATTGACCGGTTGCATCGTGGCCTGTTTCGGCAACTTGAACGTCCAGGTGTGGATAAACTGCAAACAGTTGTGAACCCTGCCCAGTTCATCACCGGCTCTGACCTCTTCACCATCGAAGGGATTTACAGGAGTCGTTGCCTCAAAAAGACAGCTGGCATCATCAGAGACCCACACCACCCTGGCCACACACTCAATTCACCCCTGCCATCGGGAAGAAGATACAAGAGCCTGAGAACTGTTACGTCCAGGTTGAGGAACAGCTACTTCCCTACAGGCATCAGGCTATTAAACACAACAACCTCAAACCTCAAATAAGCTCTGAACTTCAATAGACTAATATTATTATTATTATTGCACTATTGTCTGTTTTTTTGAATATATATATATATATATATATATATATATATATATATATATATATATATATATATATATATATATATATATATATATATATATATATATATATATATATATATATATATATATATATATATATATTGTGTGTGTGTGTTTGGGAGTAAGTGTACAAACACACTGAACTTTTTATTTTCCCGTTGATCATATTGTTTACATTGTACTATGTTACATATCCTGTTGTGCTGCAGCAAGTAACAATGTCATTGTTCTATCTGGGACACGACAATAAAACACTCTTGCCTCTGGAACATGACCTCCCAACTCAATGGTTATTCAAGATTATGGTTTGATATTGGATTTTACTTCGGAGTCACGTGAGTGACTTCATGAAGACCCCGCCAGCACGCATGGGCGACATATCGTCGAATGCATTGCACAGCGACAGGCTGGGAGGGGCGTTGCTCCTCTACTGGCAAGTTTCAAAAAGGAAGCCCACAGGTAAGTACCGCTAACCTGGAGTGGTTAGGGCACTCTGTTCTTGTTTGTATCAACAGAGTACCCCACGAGCTTGAGTGATGGAGAAAGCACGAGCAAAGAAACGGGCCGCTTCTCGACAGACTGCAGGACCGCAGGCAGTAAACAGCGGCCAACATCGCCTGAGCTGGCCGTTGAGCAAACGGCAGCCCCCGACTGGTATCAAAATTCGCAATACCATCATGGAAGGGACGGCCGTTACAACCAAGCATAAACTATTTAACAACGCACCAGTTGCAGGAGCAAGTCATCAATGACACCACGGCCAAGTACCTTGCTCCAGAGAACTGCGTGTCTCTCAATGTGCCGGCAGTCAACAATCCCATCTGGGGGAACATCAGTCCCAGCATCAGGGCCCAAGAGGTCAAGATGCAGAAAATATTAAAACTGCTGGCCGCGGGAATTACTGCATTTGCCAGATCGATAGATGGCAACGACATGTCGGATGAGCAGCAGGACGCTCTGGCACTACTCTGCAACGTCCAATTTGAAATCAATCGCTTCAGAAAAAGTGCAATCCGGCCTACACTTAATCCAAAATTCACAGGGTTGTGTAAAACTAGCAGCACACCGCCGCCTACTCTGCTGTTCGGGGACCACCTGCCCAAGCAGGTCAAAGACCTTGATGAAGAAGCGAAAGCTGTCGGCATGATCAAGGCACCGACCACCATCAGGTCCCCAATCAGCCGGCGGCAGCACCCATATGCAACCACCAACAGGCCCCGCTACCATAGCGACAGGACAGCTGGTGAAACACCGAAGGCCGCACAATACACACAAAGGTCTTTTTTAGGCCATGTCCCAGAGCGGCCTTCCTGGAAGATGCGCCAACCCCACACCACAGCGCCTCCACCTCCCAAGAGCCAAGGACAGAAGAAGCCAACCCAGCGCCACCGGTAACCATGGAGGTAGGAGTGTCTGGTTGCCTAGGGAACATCGCATGTGTAACTTCACAAATAGGGGGTAGATTATACTTGGTTCGTGATGCATGGATCTTTTCATATTGCACAGTATTCAGGGATACAAAATTGAATTAGTTGACAAACTCCTCCTACCAGTTCAAAATGTACCTTGCCTGAAATTTGTGCTTTCACAAAAAGAGAAAGTGGAAGGTCATGCGGAACTACTTAGATTATATTCTAAGGGAGTGATAGAGAAAATTAAACATGAACCTCTTGAGTTTGTATCAAACATCTTCACTAAAATTAAAAAGATGACGGATGCCGCATTATCATTGATTTGACACAACTGAATACTTTTGCGCAATATACCCACTTCAAAGTGGAAACGTTTGTAACTGCTAAACAACTAGTTTCCAAAGGGTACTTCATGACTTGCATCGACCTAAAAGATGCATACTATTCAGTATCTATACATGAAGTTCACCGCAGATGTTTGAAATTTATCTGGATGGGGCAGCTATGGCAGCATAAACGCTGCCTAATGGACTAACAACAGCCCTCAGACTATTTACTAAAATACTGAAACCAGCATTGGCTTTTCTTCTGAAACAAACACACATTGTCATGGCATATCTTGATGACATCCTAATTGTGGGGAAAACCTTGGAATTGGCTAAATTGGCTGTTACAGCCACCAATCTATTTCAAAAACTGGGATTTATCATCCATCCAGACAAATCCAAGTTAATGCCTTCTGTGACAATGGATTTTCTGGGGTTCACGATTGACTCTGCTCATATGACTGTCACCTTGCCAAATAGCAAAGCGACAGACTTAATAGAGGCATGCAACAGCCTTGTTTGCATCAATAAACCATCCATTCGGCAAGCTGCCAGGGTTATCGGGAAACTTATGGCTGCTTTTCCAGAGAGCCAAATTTACAGCACTCAAATCTCATGCTAGTCATTTTGACAGGCCTATGCAGCTACCGGCCAAAGCAAAAATGGAATTGCGATGGTGGATTAGCCATATTCGACTTTGCTTTAATCCCTTCGGTGGTGTTACAAACTGACACCAGCGCTCATGGCTGGGGAGCTAACCCCAGTTGTGGTGGTAGATGGAATACACATGAGTCTACCTTACTTTGGACACAAGGTATTAATTATCTAGAGATGTTGGGAGCATTTCATGGACTTCGGACTTACTGTTCAGATATGCACCATCTGCATGTTCGGCTACAAATAGATAATACCACAGTGGTGGCATATATTAATCATATGGGTGGTATCAAGTCGATATCTTGTGATGAATTGGCAAATTCAATCTGGCACTGGTGCAAAGAAAGAAACATTTGAATATCAGTTACTTACCTTCCGGGTAAGCTCACAGTGGCAGACACCAGGTCACACATATTCAATGACAACACCGAGTGGATGTTGAACCACCAGGTATTTACCGACATTATAGCTCGGTATGGAACGCCAGATATCAACCTTTTTGCATCAAGACTTAACCAGATACCACCATATGTTGCATGGGAACCAGACCCTGGGGCAGCAGCGATGAACGCTTTCTCACTACATTGGGGGGGGGATTTGTTTTTCTATGCATTTCCCCCTTTCTGCCTCATCAGTCGGGCATTGCAGAAAATTCAATTAGACTCTGCATCAGGGATTCTGATAGTACCCGATTGGCCTACGCAGCCATGGTTCCCTGTGGTCCTCGACATGGTGACAGAACCATGTCTTCCGATACCCAAATGCCCGAATCTACTGAGACATCCCATGACAGGGGAGAGTCATCCGTGCCATGATTACATGAACCTATTGGCTTGCAGGTTTTGAATAGACCACTCCTGGAGTTCGGGTTGATGGACAGGACCATGAACATCATCACGGCGTCATGCAGGGAGTCCACCAGGAGACAATACCTCACCTATGTCGGGCTTGGGCTAGAACACCTTGGAGTAGGAACCCACCCCCTGGTGTCTAAACTCATGAGGGGTATTTTTAACTCTAACCCTCCCAGGCCTCAATATTCTCTGACCTGGGATATTGGACTAGTCCTGACCCTGCTCAGGGATTGGGCACCAGCCATGTCCCTCTCGTTGACCAAGCTCACCTACAAGGTAGTGATGTTTATGGCACTTGTTACTGCTTAGCGGGTCCAGACTCTGCATAAATTAAAATTCGATACCATGGCATTGACTCCAAATAAGGTAACCTTTTATATAAGTTAGCTACTCAAACAAAACAGGCCTGGGTCATCTGGCCACAAAATGGAGTTCCTGCCCTATCCATTAGACAGGCGCCTTTGCATAACAACCCGCCTTCGTCATTACCTAGAGCTCACTAAAAATCTCAGGGGTACAGAAATGGGCCTTTTAATCAGTTTTAAACACCCTCACCACAGGGTAACTGTACAGACCATTTCAAGGTGGCTCAGGGTGGTGTTAGGTGTAGCAGGGGTAGACACTGACATTTTTAAATCGCACTCTACCAGGGCTGCATCTACATCAGCGGCGAGGATGATGGAAGTTCCCATGGACCACATCCTTGCAACGGCGGGTTGGTCCAATGAGTCAACTTTTCAATGGTTTTATAATAAACCTGTGACCATACATGCAACTTTTGCAGATACTATTTTAAGTTCTGTATCATAATGTTTCCCCCGAAGTTAGGGGCTTATTATTTGTTGCTTAATAAATACATTATTGTTTTTCAACTCAGTTTCAAGTCTGAAATACGTTAACATACTTCCTCCATTGGTCATTATGGCAGTGTGTGAGCATGGGCTTGTTTCCAGGGCATGAAATCATAGACCTTTGAAATCTTCACAAAGTCACTCACTGAAGTAAAATAGTAAGATTAAATGAGAACTTACCAGTTCAAAGTTTGATCCTTATTTTCTGAGGAGTTACGATGAGGGATTTTGTGCCCTCCGCTCCCAACCCTCTATTACAAGGTCAACTGGTATGTTAGTTCTCTTATCTTATTATCTTCAGTCAACTCTACTATCTGTGATTTCACACCGCTGCTTTGAAGAATGTCGCGCATGCGTGCTGGCGGGGTCTTCACGAAATCCCTCATCGTAACTCCTCATAAAATAAGGATCAAACTTTGAACTGGTAAGTTCTCATTTAATCTTACTATTCCCAGTGAGTCAGGGGAAGTAGGGACTGGATTGAATACAGGGCGAATCGACCACATGATCGGCCCAGGGCTCCAGCTTCCCCTTCTTCACATTGCTCATGATTTATGCAGCTTCTTGATTATTTTTTGTACTTCACTTACATAAACGCAGCAGAACGGCATCACTTTGCTAATCGCCTTCTTAGATATCCAACAAACTATTATTCACAATAGACACAATAAGCTGGTTACACAGCTGAGGCACACTCAGCGGGTCAGGCAGCAAGTCTGGAGAAAAGGAATAGGTGATGTTTTGGGTCGAGACCCTTCTTCAGGCTGAGAGTCAGAAGAAAGGGAAATGAGAGATATAGACAGTAATGCACAGAGATATAGAACATGAATGAAAGAAATGCAAAAAATGGCTATTATTCCTATTTTTCTATGATTCCGCTGCCTTCAACAACTGCTCAAGTTATTAATGCAGCAAACTCTTACTTTTCCTGCTTTTGGAATCTCCTCCATAGTAAACCCTTCATGGATATAAATTTAACATTTATTTGATAAAAATTAAAGTAATGCATTTAGAAGGCATCAAACTGCTTTTAATTAGAACATAAATACACAATGATAGAGAGAAAAATGATTAAAACAAGCAATGACCCTTGCCTTTTTGATTAAGGTCATTGACTCCATTTAAATGAATGGACTGAGCTAGACATGTCAGATATGGCTGGTGTAAAGCTGAGGGGCCAAATGCAAACTGTATCCAGCCGCTTAGGTCAGTACCTGACCCGAGGACCCAGAAATTTGAAGGGCCAATGCAATATTAGCAAATTATCAGAAATAGCAGATGAATCAATGTTGATAATCTTGGGAGACACAAGGAATTGCAGATGCTGGTTTACAAAGAAAACGTAAAGTGAAGGATTAACTCAATGGGTCAGGCAGCGTTTCTAGAGACATGGTTAGGTGACGATTCAGGTTGGTAGAAGGGTCCCGACTCAAAATGTAACATATCCATGTCTTCCAGAGATGCTGAGCTGCTCCAAGGCAAGTCAAGTCAAGTCAAGTCTATTCGTCACATACACATACGGGATGTGCAGTGAAATGAAAAGTGGCCGTGCCTGCGGACTTTATGCAAAAAAACAAACAAACAACCAACAAACTACAAACAGAATCACATGTTCTTTTCCATATTAAATATTGTGGGCGGTATTGTGGTATAGTACGTTAGTAGAGTTAGTCCCTGGTGAGATAGGAGTTTACAGCCCGAATGGCCTCTGGGAAGAAACTCTTTCTCATCCAGCACTTTAGATCATTGGGAAACTAATCACCCTATTTTCACTGAAGAAGGGTCTCGAGCTGAAACGTCGCCCATCTCCTTTGCTCCTTAGATGCTGCTGCACCCGCTGAGTTTCTCCAGCTTTTTGTGTAACACCCTATTTTCACTGATGATTATTGGTTTTTTAACGTTACATGTGCAAAGATATCTAATACAGGTACTGACACAGAGAAAATATCCATTCAAGATAATGGGCCAACTGGAGACTTTTGTAATTACATCAAAATAATGTTTGTGATTTTCAGTAATTCCATCCATTTTCACAGCAACTGATTAGGGGTTACAGCATTTTTATATCATGTGCTCTTCTTTCTTGAAGCTATTCTTTATTTTAGGAAAAATTACTTCAAATCCCGGTCATTCTGCACCTAAATATTCTGTATCCTAAAAAAAAAATCTACTTTATACACATTAAAAATATTCTTGGTTAAAAAAAAGCAAGGTGTTATCATACAATCGCAAACCGCTCTGCTCTTTGCCTCTTCTTTGACTACACACCAGCTCTGTTCTGATCGGAACACATATCATGGCTCATTGTCCAGTGACATTTCTTATCTAAAATATTCCACTCCTCCCACCCCCATACTAAATATCCTGGATCCATTGTTTCTGATCTAGGCAAGCCCCCGACATCATGCTGCCTAGCATTGTAAATGCGATGTTAACCATATTGATCATATCACCAGGAAACATCGATTGCGTCCACCAACAACACTAAAGACTAACTTGCAGTAGTTAAAACCAGGTTGTATCTTGTAAAGGAGCGGTGCACTGTAACGAGGAAGGATTATCCTTGCTGTGGCATAAGCATGTGTGTGTTGAAGAGGAACGGAAATCCAAAATGGGTGTGACTCTTGCTTAACATTTTGCTCTTCCTCATTCCAGCATTTGGTTTTGCTGTTCTGTGCTCCTTGTCCAAAGAGAATTTGTGCACCATGTCTGGAAACAACTGCAAAAACCTTGAAGTCAAAACTGCCATGTGGACATCTATCATTTGCCCCAATCCTAGAAAGCTCCAGACAGTGCAGAAACATAGCATTAGCAAGAAGGGCCAACCAGCAAACAGGCAGCTGATGATTCAAATGTGCTCCATGCTGCTATTTGTGTGTTTAACTGAGCGCTTAAGTGAGTGTGTTAATTGGAATGCTGGGCTCTTACTGGTCGTGCTGCTGGTGTTGTTATCACTGCACACTGACTGATGTCTCCATCCGCCAGCTCTACATTTCTAGTTGTGGTTGGCCATGCCCTCACCAACAACCCGGCCAAAATGGCATCCGATGTGAATCATCCCACAAATGGGCACATTTTGAGAAGGCTCCGCTCCTTCAATGTCTGCAGGATGATGCTGCAGATGTTTTATCAACGGTGATGTGACCTATGCAATTGTCTTCACTGTTGTGTGCTGGGGTAGCAGGGCAAAGGCCGCAGACGCCAACAGAATCAACAAGCTGACTCTCCATCCTGGGGAGTTACTGGAGACGGTCTTGGAAGGGAGGATGCTCCTCAAACTGTGGAGAGTCTTGGACAATACTGCTCACCCTCTCCATGACACACTGCTCAACTTGAGGAGCACCTTCTTCAACAGACTAGTCCCACCAAGATGCAACACGGAACGCCACAGGAGATCCTTTTTCCCTGTGGCTATCAAACTGTACAACTCCTCCCCCTTCTGTCGTGGGGGTAGGCCGACTCCCCCATCTTTGTACATTCCTCATCCTGGACTTCATGTGCTGTGCAATAACTGGTCACTTGAATGTCCTTATCATTGTACTGCACATGACACCTACAATGACCGGTAACGGTATCTTTGACTGGTGGCACCAATTTCTCTGCGGGGTAAATAAAGTGGTATCGTATTGTATAATATCATATGCTCCTGGAATGTCATTTAGGAACCGAAACAACGAAAACAGCAACAAAAATGAATACTAACTTTCCATATTTGGTGCTCAACATCTTTTATGAAGCAAATTCTTGACCATCATTTGTTTTTTTTTAAATTACATCTTTTCCCAGGTGCAAATAAGAATAGGAATCGCTTACCAAGCCTGCAACTCTGCAAAGGTAGCTTTGATCTTCTTGACAGAAACATCCATTTCCTCTTTGATCAGGAGTTGGTACCTGGCCAATGAGACCGTGCATCGTTGCAAGTCCTTCACTGATTTTTCAATGCTCGTACCTGCTTCGAGACAAACGCATTCTGGTATCATCATGAATTGTCTTGTTTGCAGGGTAATTGCAAAGAACATTATATCCAATACCAGCCATTGTGAACATTTCATTATCAGAGTACTCTCTGCATTGCATTAGTTGACTTTCCAAGAAAGCCCTCGAACTACCACAAAGTCCATTTTCATTGACCAAAGGTCCAGATAATTTTCACAACTGTATAAATATTACAAACAAGTGCCTAATATTCTAAGTGTTAAAGAAGGAACTGCAGATGCTGGAAAATCGAGGGTTACACAAAAGGCTGGAGAAACTCAGCGGGTGCAGCAGCATCTAAGGAGCGAAGGAAATAGGCAACGATTCGGGGCGAAACCCTTCCTAATATTCTAACGCAGGAATATATTTAGTAGGGTGATTTTTTTTCCCCCATGTTCAGCCACCCTTTGCAAATGGATTTGTTTGAATTCCCACTGGTGAATTCCCACTGGTGAAGCAAAAGTCAAACTGCTGGAGGAATTCAGCGGGTCAGGTTCACCTCTGGAGGGCAAAGGATAAAGAATGGTTCGCCGCTGGACGATTCTCCCTGAAGTGAGAGTTGAAGATTAAAATTAAATGTCTTGTTATATACTTTGTATTTCCACAGACACCAGCCTGCTTTCCAAAGCTGGTTACATTGAGTTTTAAACCACCCTACTTCATCTTACAAAAACCATGACATATATCCACCACACAGCACTGATGACCCAAATCTCACTAATCCACAATGAACATGTTATACTGTTCATTAATTGGGCAATTACTTGAATGCAAGTCCAGCCTGCAGCTTCCCATATGTTTTTGTTAACTGAGCCATGTGACTATATCCTATTCTTGACTAGTTGGGCATTTACTAATCAGTAACACGCCATCTCTTTAGTTCCATTAACGTAATAAAACAGGACCATTAAAAAGCAGTTAACTCGGAAACTGGATGGCAATTCTAAAGCACTTTTCCCTCAGGCAATTACAGAATTTGTAATAGTTTGTTGCCTTGCAAAGAAGAACAAACTTACATTCCAGGGGAAAACAAGCACATTACTCTATCCCACCAACTTAATGGAGCAGCTGCATCATCTTAAAACAGCAGGGCATCTGCACATTTCTGCTTTGCAACCAGCTTTCGCTCCGTGAAATTAAAGTACTCTTATTCTTATAAATTCTTTTAAATACATTTTCAGAATGTTAATATGTCAATTGTTTTAATTGATCTGCAACAGTTTGTTTGTTCATCAAGTTAAGATGAAGGACAAATGAAGCCATGCATGTCTGCTGCAGGTTTATGAGTAACTAGACTGAGTGGGACCCGTCGGGTCCCCGTCACACGGGAGGCCTAGACCCCAATGCAACCCATTCCCCAACGCAATATTCCACCACTCACCCGTTCCCCCAAAGCAAAGTTCCACCACTCACCCAAAGCCCCTAACTGCAGGTGCGGCTCATTTCCCCTCATCCCCTGGCATTCCCTCCCCCCCTTCTTCATGTGTGGGAGGGGAGGGGAGGGGGGTGTGTAGGGCGGGGGGGTGTAAGGCACGGGGGTGTGAGGTCGGAGGGGAGGTGTGTATGTGGGCAGGAGGGGGAGGAGAGATGTGGGAGGGGGAGAAGGGGAGTGTGGGGTAGGGGTGTGTGGGCGGGGGGGCAGTAGGGGCAAGGGGGATAGTGGGGGGGGGCGAGGGGTGTGTAATTAGCTACAATTAGGTAACTAATTATATGCTTTAATTTCAGGTCATTCAAGTAAGATTGTTTCATATTTGTTTCAGAATGCTTCAAACTATAATAACTGAAAATTTCATTCAGTTCTCTTAATTTTTAAGAAAGTTATGGGCTTTTGACTGTCCTCGATCACAGCTTTTGTGTTAAGTCAATGGAAAAGCATTAGGGAACAAGATGCTAATTTCTGAGTATGAAAATGACCATAACTTTTTTAATACTGAAGATATGAAAGTGAATTAGGTGTCAAATTAAACATCTGTTTATGCTTTATCTGATGGGATAAATTGCAGACTTGATTTTTTAAATCTCAAAATTTTATAACATTGCTACAGAGAGGGGGGAGCGTGGGGGAAGGGTGTGTGGGCGGGCTGGGGGGGGGGGGGGGGAAGAGTGTTCGGAGAAAAGACTGTGGAGTGGGGGAAGGGGGGAAGGAGCCAGCGAAGGGACCAGAGATGAAGGGGCTGTAGCTGACGGTGCACTGAGGACTCAAAGGAGGCGCTGGTCACTGGACGTTCACCTCGGCCAGGATCAGAGTCTCCATTTTCCACCTGGCGACATTGGGGACATCTCCGACTCCATGCAGGGCTGGGCTGGGCTGGGCCAGGCTGCTTCTGGTCCCACCAAAAATTATGTCTGGTTGGAGACCTCCACCGGCCATCCAGAATGTCCCTTAGCTCCAGTAAAGATGCGATGGTGCAGGAAGGGGCGGACCCGTCCCGTGGAGTGACAGGAGAAAAGACCAATCCACATGGCAGGAGAGGAGATCGATCTGTGCACACGCGATTTTTAAAACTAGCTAACTTTTACATTAGACCCCAGATCGGAACAAAACTCAGTGCACTTGCAGCAGAGGAGAAGGGCGAGTACGCTGGTGAAAAATAGTAGCGCTATCTCATTTCATTTTCGCGCAAATAGAAAGGCCGCGCAAATCGTAAGATAACAAGATCAGAGTTTTAGTTATGTATAGGTGACTGACTCCCACAGCTATCTAGTCTACACTTCTTCCCACCCTGCTTCCTGCAAATACTCGATCCCCCACTCCCAATTCCTCTGTCCATGCCTATCTGCGCCCAAGATGTGGTGTTCCACACCTGGGCATCTGAGATGTCCTCATTTTTTAGGGAATGGGGGTCTCCTCATCCATCCTTGATGAGGCCCGCACGTGTCTCCTCGGTACCCCGCAGCCCCGCTCTTGCTCCCCCTCCCTCTAGTCACAACAGGGACAGAGTCCCCCTAGTCCTCACCTTTCACCTCACCAGCCGTCACATACAACACATGATCTTCTGATATTTTCGCCATCTCCAATGGGATCCCACCACTAGCCACATCTTCCCATATCCACCCCTTTCCGCTTTCCACAGAGACCGTTCCCTCCGCAACTTCCTGGTTAACGCATCCCTTCCCACCTAAACCACTGCACAAGATGCAACATCTGTTGCTATACCTCCTCCTTCGAGTCTGTCAAGGGATCCCCACATTTCTTTCATGTTGGGTAGAGGTTCTCTTGTACCTCCTCCAACCTTATCTACTGTATCCGTTGTTCCAAGTGTGGACTCATATATCGGCGAGACCAAACGCAGATTGGGCGATCGTTTCGCTGAACACCTTCACTCAGTCCGCCTGAACCTATCCGATCGCCCCATTCCCACACTGACCTTTTTGTCCTTGGTCTCTTCCATTGTCAGAGTGAGGTCAAACGCAAATCAGAGGAACAGCATCTCATATTTTGCTTGGGCAGCTTACAGCCCAGTGGAGGAATATTCACTTCTCCGACTTCAAGTAACCCCTGCATTCCCTCTCTCTCCATCCCTCCCCAACCCAAGTCATACCCAGCTTCAAAGCCACCTTGTTGGGTCTCATTGTCTATAACGCATTCTCACCTAACACACAGCTAACAATGGCCTGTTTCCTTTATCATTGTTACTTTTTTGCATACCTTATTCTTTTTTGCATATCTCATTCATTTGTCCTGTACGGTACCTCTACATCACGTCTATATCTCTCTTTTGCTTTTGCCCTGACTCTCAGTCTGAAGAAGGGTCTCAACCCAAAACGTCACCTGTCCATTTTTCCCAGAGATGCAGTCTGCCCCGCTGAGTGACTCCAGTTTTTTGAGTCCGTTTCAGGTTTATGGTCCTCCATGTACTTGCCAAGTCAAGATGATGTGAATGACTCGTCAGAACTGTACAGGTTGTGCCTCTCTCTGAATAGACGTCCATTGATATTCCAGCTTGTGAGCTTAGAAATTTGTCAGGACAAGAACAGGAACAAAACTTGGAAATGGCTCACAAGTATGTTGGACGCTGAGCTAGAAAGTTAGCAGCTAATCTCTTAGTTTTGTTTTCCTCTCAGTGTTTTATAAAGTTCTTGGCTCCATAAATTGCAGCTGTTCTCCGGGTTTTGGCATAATTTAGCAACAACTATTTCTTTGTGGGCCTTCTGAGTAGCTTTGCTCAAAGAGCCCACTGAAACCGATGGCTGTGTGGTCACATCTGGAGTTAGTCAACAAAGTTTTACAGCACAAGCTGCAACCAGTTCATTCGGTTCACTTTCCTGCAGTTAGTGATAGGGACAGACCAGGCCTCATAGAAGGGACAACACCAGTATTTCCCAACAAACTAAACTTTTATTCCACTTCTCAGCTCAATTTTTTTCCTTTTCTGCACCGTGCAACTATTTTGCACAGAATGAACTGCGCTGAAACTGGTCATTTGACCCGACCAGCCCATGACAGGATTTACAGTCCTCATTAGCACCCTCCTGCTTGCAACTCAGGATGGACGCATTCCTTACCGTCTCATTCTGTGGCATTTGATTACATTATAGGTGAGTTCAACAAGGTTCAATACGGATGGTTTTAAACTGAATAAGGGGGGTGGGGTGTCAAATGGGATAATCGAGGACGGAGTTAAAGGGAAAGAGAGTAAAGGGATGGTTAATGACCCCAGAATTAACGGGAAGGAAAGCACACAAAGGGATAGGAGAGTATGGCCAAGTGTAATAGGGATCGATGTGAAAGGGGCCACTTGTCAATATAATTGTATAAGGAGTAAGAGTGTTGTAAAAACAAGCCTGAAGGCTTTGTGTCTCAATGCGAGGAGCATTCGTAATAAGGTGGATGAGTTGAAGGTGCAGATAGCGATTAATGACTATGCTATAGTTGGGATCACGGAGACATGGCTCCAGGATGACCAATGCTGGGAGCTGAACATCCAGGGATATTCAATATTCAGGAGGGATAGACGAAAAGGAAAAGGAGGTGGGGTAGCGTTGCTGGTGAGAGAGGAGATTAATGCAATAGAAAGGAAGGACATTAGCGTGGAGGATGTGGAATCGATATGGGTAGAGCTGCGAAACTCTAAGGGGCAGAAAATGCTAGTGGGAGCTGTGTACAGGCCACCTAACAGTAGTATTGGAGTTGGGGATGGCATCAAACAGGAAATTAGAAATGCGTGCAACAAGGGTAACACGGTTATAATGGGTGACCTCAATCTGCATGTAGATTGGGTGAATCAAATTGGCAGGGGTGCTGAGGAAGAGGATTTCCTGGAATGTATGCGGGATAGTTTTCTCAACCAACATGTGGAGGAACCAACGAGAGAGCAGGCTATTCTAGACTGGGTATTGAGTAATGAGGAAGGGTTAGTTAGCAGTCTTGTTGTGCGTGGCCCCTTGGGCAAGAGTGACCATAATATGGTTGAGTTCTTCATTAGGATGGAGAGTGACAAAATTAAGTCAGAAACAAGGGTTCTGAACTTGAACAAAGGTAACTTTGAAGGTATGAGATGTGAATTGGCCAAGATAGACTGGCAGGTGATTCTTAATGGGTTGACAGTGGATGTGCAATGGAAGGTATTTAAAGACTGCATGGATGAAGTACAAAAGTTGTTCATACCAGTTTGGCAAAAGAATAAATCGGGGAAGGTGGTGCATCCATGGACAACAAGGGAAATCAGGGATAGTATAAAAACAAAAGATGAGGCATACAAATTTGCCAGAAAAAGCAGCCTACCGGAGGACTGGGAGAAATTCAGAATCCAGCAGAGGAGGACAAAGGGCTTAATTAGGAAAGGGAAAATAGATTATGAAAGGAAACTGGCAGGGAACATAAAAACTGACTGCAAAAGTTTTTATAGATATGTGAAGAGAAAGAGACTAGTTAAAACAAATGTTGGTCCCTTGCAGTCAGAAACAGGTGAATTGATCATGGGGAACAAGGATATGGCAGACCAATTGAATAACTACTTTGGTTCTGTCTTCACTAAGGAGGACATAAATAATCTGCCGGAAATAGCAGTGGAACGGGGGTCAAATAAGATGGAGGAACTGAGTGAAATCCAGGTTAGCCGGGAGGTGGTGTTGGGTAAATTGAACGGATTGAAGGCCGATAAATCCCCAGGGCCAGATAGTCTGCATCCCAGAGTACTCAAGGAGGTAGCCACAGAAATAGTGGATGCATTAGTGATAATTTTTCAAAATTCCTTAGATTCTGGAGTAGTTCCTGAGGATTGGAGGGTAGCTAATGTAACCCCACTTTTTAAAAAAGGAGGGAGAGAGAAAGCGGGGAATTACAGACCAGTTAGTCTAACATCGGTAGTGGGGAAACTGCTAGAGTCAGTTATTAAATATGGGATAGCAGCGCATTTGGAAAGTGGTGAAATCATTGGACAAAGTCAGCATGGATTTACGAAAGGTAAATCATGTCTGACAAATCTGATAGATTTTTTTGAGGATGTAACTAGTAGAGTGGATAAGGGAGAACCAGTGGATGTGTTATATCTAGACTTTCAGAAGGCTTTCGACAAGGTCCCGCATAAGAGATTAGCATACAAACTTAAAGCACACGGTATTGGGGGTTCAGTATTGATGTGGATAGAGAACTGGCTAGCAGACTGGAGGCAAAGGGTAGGAGTAAACAGGTCCTTTTCAGAATGGCAGGCAGTGACTAGTGGGGTGCCGCAAGGCTCAGTGCTGGGACCCCAGCTATTTACAATATATATTAATGATTTGGACGAGGGAATTCAATGCAACATCTCCAAATTTGCAGATGATACCAAGCTGGGGGGTATAGCTAGGTGTGAGGAGGATGCTTGGAGGCTGCAGGGTGATTTGGATAGGCTGAGTGAATGGGCAGATGCATGGCAGATGCAGTATAATGTGGATAAATGTGAGGTTATCCACTTTGGTGGCAAAAACATGAGGGTAGACTATTATCTGAATGGTGGCAGATTAGGAAAGGGGGAGATGCAACGAGACCTGGGTGTCATGGTACACCAGTCATTGAAAGTAGGCATGCAGGTGCAGCAGGCAGTGAAGAAAGCAAATGGTATGTTAGCATTCATAGCGAAAGGATTTGAGTATAGGAGCAGAGAGGTTCTACTGCAGTTGTACAGGGTTTTGGTGAGGCCACACCTGGAGTATTGCGTACAGTTTTGGTCTCCAAATCTGAGGAAAGACATCCTTGCCATAGAGGGGGTACAGAGAAGATTCACCAGACTGATTCCTGGGACGTCAGGACTTTCATATGAGGAAAGATTGGATAGACTCGGCTTGTACTCGCTGGAATTTAGAAGATTGAGGGGGGATCTTATAGAAACTTACAAAATTCTTAAGTGGTTGGACAAGCTAGATGCTGGAAGATTGTTCCCGATGTTGGGGGAGTCCAGAACAAGGGGTCACAGTCTAAGGATAAGGGGGAATTCCTTTAGGACTAAAATGAGGAAAACATTCTTTACACAGAGAGTGGTGAGTCTCTGGAATTCTCTGCCACAGAAGGTAGTTGAGGCCAGTTCATTGGCTATATTTAAGAGGGCGTTAGATGTGGCACTTGTGGCTAAAGGGATCAGGGGGTATGGAGAGAAGGCAGGTACGGGATACTGAGTTGGATGATCAGCCATGATCACATTGAATGGCGGTGCAGGCTCGAAGGGCCGAATGGCCTAGTCCTGCACCTATTTTCTATGTTTCTATGTTTCTAAGGTTGGTTTAGTTTAGTTTGGAGATTCAGCGTGAAAACAGGCCCTTTGGCCCACCGAGTCCATGCCGACCAGCGTTCACCCCATACACTAACACTATCCTACACACACTAGGGACAATTTTACAATTTTACCGAAGCCCATTAATCTACAAACCTGCACGTGTTTGGAGTGCGGGAGGAAACCGGAGAAAACTCACGTGGTCACGGGGAGAACGAACAAACTCCGTACAGACAGCACCCGTCAGGGTCAGGGTCAAAGCCTGGTCTCGGGCGCAGTGAGGCAGCGACCCTACCGCTGTGCCGCCATGCCACCCATAGGTGTTCCTCTTATAAGTGATGACTTCCTTAGGGTAGAGTAATTTTGACCGAATACAGACACAAAATGCTGGATTAACTCTGTGAGTCGGGCAGCATCTCTGGAGAGAAGGAAAGGGCGACGTTTCGGGTCGAGACCCTTCTTCGGATTGAGGCTCAGTCTGAAGAAGGATATCAGCACAAACGTCACCTATTCCTTCTATCCAGAGATGCTGCCTGACCCACTGAATTACCTCAGCATTTTGTGTCTATATTCGGTGTAAACCAGCATCTGCAGTTCCTTTCTACACTTTGAGTACATTTGGCAGCGGTTCACACCAAAGGCCAAAGTGCAACCATTCAAGAATGAAAAAAAACAGAAATGAGAGAAACACAGTGCAAGGAGAATAAGAGAGGAAAAGAAAGTAACCAGGATCAGGAATAGAGAACAGCAGGCGGGGAAGACAGAATAAGGAGCCAAGGAGTATAAATATAGCAAGGTTATGAATGTAGGGGAAATGTCATTCACTGGATACCAATGGTTCTGATCGTACAGAAACACCACTCAGATTCATTTAATCACAGCAAACAGTCAATAGGCAACTGATAGTGCAACATCTACCTGTAACAAACAGTATTCATACAATCAATTGTTCTTGACTCTGAAACTACATAGGGGGAAGCCATTTATCACCTGGGACTGCTGCATCACCCATTCACCACCCTCAGTCTCATTATTTACAAGTATATTTTATAATCTTTCTTCACAAATCTATCTTCCGTCCCTCACAAACGAATGGGGTATTCTCCGATTCACCTCTAACAGATGCACTACACTGCGCTACAATGCTGAGAGCTATCGCCTGCACTCTGGATCTTCCCCTTTGCTCCATCTAGTGACTTGATTGTGTTTATGTATGGTATATCTGATAGTTTGGATAGCATGCAAACCAGAGTTTTCCCATTGTGCCTCAGTACACGTGACAATAAACCTAAACCTATGTCTGCTGCTCTGAACTATGAACAGAATTCTAGATACCACTCCTGAACAGCACATGGACAGCTGCTCTCCGCATTCATTATGGAAATAAGTGATCTGTTGATTTTGGTGAGGGTTTCTCATTTTCCTACGTTACAGCAAAAAACATTGTTCCTCATGCTCTTCAGGAAAATCATACCTTACATAAGTACACCAGGTACTGCAAAAGTGAAAATAAAAATAGTTCAGAATTTAGTGTTAAAAAGTGCAGAAGAAAGTGCAGATGGAACAAGTGCAACGTCTGCAATGGGGAAGATTGGAAGATTGGGAATTCATCCCTGGCATTTGAGAGTCAAGAGTCTGATAAGAGAGGGAAGAAGCTGTTCTTGAATCAGTGGTAAGATTTGGTACCTTCTGCCCGATGGAAGAGGGAAGACGAGGGAATGAGCAGGATCTGATTGATCCTTGATTATGTTGACTGTTTTCACGAGGCGGTGTGAAGCTGCTGGGTTGGGGGCTGGTTTGTGTGATGGACTGAGCTGCGTTCACAGCTCTCTGCAACACTGCGATTTTGAAAAGAGAGAATATTTGAATGTATACCAATCTGTATGGGAGAAAGATATGTACACAACAAGATGTATTTTACTTCTGAGTCACCTGAGTGACTACGTGGAGAACCCGGACTGCCCGCAGAGCACGTCATTATGACGCAGGCATTGCGAAGCACCGGACGTTTGATGGACATCGCACGCTGCAACACTCGTGAGTAAGGCAAGGCAGCGCCTTTACCACCTCAGGCAATGGAGGAAATTCAGAGTGTCTCCGAGGATCCTCCAGTGCTTCTACTCTGCGGCTGTGGAAAGTATCTTGTCCGGAAACATCACGATTTAGTTTGGGAATTGCTCTGCCCAGGACAAGGAGGCTCTGCAGAGACTAGTGCGTTTGGCCGAATGCACTATGGGGACTTCTGTTGCCCCTCTGCAGGAACTATACATCAGGAGGTGCAACTCCAGAGCCAATAAGATAATGGGAGACCCCGGGAAAGGGGTGACCCCTCCACTCGCCACATCTTCCCATCTCCCCCCCGTCTGCCTTCCGTAAAGACCGCTCCCTCTGCAACTCCCTCGTCAATTCTTCCCTTCCCTCCCGCTCCACTCCTTCCCCGGGCACTTTCCCTTGCAACCGCAAGAGATGCTACACTTGTCCCTTCACCTCCCCCATCCACTCCTTTCAGGGACCCAAGCAGTCCTTCCAAGTCCAACAGAGGTTCACCTGCACCTCCTCCAACCTCATCTACTGCATCCGTTGCTCCAGATGCCAGCTGATCTACATCGGTGAGACCAAGCGGAGGCTGGGCGATCGTTTCGCCGAACACCTCCGCTCGGTCCGCAATAACCAACCCGACCTCCCGGTGTTAAAGAAGGAACTGTAGATGCTGGAGAATCGAGGGTTACACAAAAAGCTGGAGAAACTCATTTAAATTTATTTTAAAAGCGGTGGATCTTCCAGTTTGAGTTTCTCCAGCTTTTTGTGTAACCCCCGACCTCCCGGTGGCTCAGCACTTCAACTCCCCCTCCCATTCCGTATCCGACCTCTCGGTCCTGGGTCTCCTCCACGGCCAGAGTGAGCAACACCGCAAGTTGGAGGAACAGCACCTCATATTCCGCTTGGGCAGTCTGCATCCTCTGGACTTAAACATTGAATAATGTAGGCAGCAACATCTGTAGAAGGGCTGCATAATGTTTCCCTCATGGGAGAGGTGAGCTTCCCGGGGCAGTTTGTTCGTACACTGAAGTTCTACAGCAAGGGACTATTTACAAGTGGATAAGATTTACACTTGGTTGAACAATACAAATGATCAAGACATTCGATTTAGAGACATCTAACCATGCAAAAGTGGACAATACTGGCATTCTAAGCAGGCTGGAATTGGGCCAGAATTGTGTTTAGGTAGGCGCTGTACTTTGACCAGAGTTGCCTTCAAGACAGGTTCAAAAATATGGGCAGACTTGTATTCAAATTATGGTCAGAATTATGGCTAGAATTGTTTTAGACAAATTAAAATTAGCAGACAGGTTCGTTATTATGGTCAGGTTGTCTTACAAGACAGGCTCGGGAATAGGACCAGAGTTGACGGTCAAGGCAGACGCGAAGGATGACAGGTGTGGCCTGTTCATTGTGAAAGATGGCTGATTAACAATAGTGGTGCCCATTTACAGTATCATTGGATATAATACAATAATCCACTGTTTCAGTCTCAAACCGTGTTTGCGAATTGGGCTCCTCTATTCAATTAAAATTAAGTTGTTATCAAACAGACTTGTTGGAGATGTTGCAGAGAGCATACCCCAACACATGAAAGCCAACGGGTCAGTATTAGTCCGACGCCGGGTCCATGGCAGTGTCGGCCAATTTGAGAGGCCGCGCCAGCAGCGCCTTGTAGTAGGGCTGTTTAATGGCTTCCTCATGAAGGAGGAGAGCATGCAGAGTCTGATGGTATAGCCGTGAACATACCCAAGGGGATGACGGTTACGTGTCAGAGATCATTACTGACAGCAAGATTTGCCATCACAACACAAATGCAGTGAACACAACTATCAGGGGGACATTAGACCCAGCCGCCGAATCTGTTCATCAGGTAAGACCTATTCAACAGGCAAATCCTTCAGGATGAAGGTAAGCGGTTCACTGAAGTTGGTAGCAGCACAAAAGCTGGCCAGAGGTTCCATGCATTTTATCAGGTCATTATGATTTACATTTAGTTATCAATTGGCTTATGACGCCATCCTAGGCAGCAGAGTGGAGTCAATAGAAGCCTGTTACAACTTTGTTGTTATAAAGCAGCAGTCTAGTCATTAAGACTCATTGGCAATATAATGGATGTGGTTCAGCTGTGCAAGTGGAAGAATTGAAATCATCCTAAATGGAGAACTCCAATGAAGTGCCATGTAGATCATGGTTGACACACTTTGCTATTATCAGCTGAAACTGTCAAAGTTGCAATGATGGATAGACATTGTTCAGCATTGTTCCAGTAGGTTAATCAATAAATATCTCATTATATTGCAAAATGATGCTATGGCCTAAGAATGGGAAATTGCGAATATCATCTCTGGTTTGGAGCTGGAGGAGATTTGCATGAGTTGCAAATTCTTCATTTATTGGTGTCAAATATCTATAGACCCTACGCATTTGTGGGTATGCATATCTGCATGCTCAACTTCACGTTGACACGTTATGATGGTGGCATATGTTAGTCATGTGGGTGCAATCAAGTAAAGTTGTTACATCATCTCGTTGGCCACTGGAGTAACATCAGGTATAGGTCAATGACAACACAGAATGAGTGTTGAATCACACCGAATGTACATATGTTTGTTTCATGCTTATTCACAGGATGCAAAGTATGTGGCATAACAGTGGCGAAAGATACATTCTCGCTACAAGGAGAAGGAAGGTATTTTGTGTCTTCCTCCATTTGCTTCATTAATCGGGGCTTCAAATGAAGTCATTAAGAGCCGTTTAGGTTCCTATTGTGTGATTGGCCTATGCAACTTTGATTCCAGTTGTCAGGAATAATAATATAACCTTATATGGCTATTTTGAATGTAACTTGCTGGTTCAGTCTGTGGCTTGAGAAATCAGCCGTTCCATGTTAAAATCAAATTATGTTCTGCAGATTCAATAGACTGATTTACAGCTTGGTTTGTCACATCAGTCTTTGTATGTGTTCAGAGTGCTGCGATAGCACCAAAAAAGCAGGACTTTCTTTTCCAGGAGATGGAAAGCGTTTGTTGAATGTTCACGTTGCATTGAAGACAGTACAAATTACTGATGTTGGAGTTCATTTTAAATGATCTTTGTCAATAATTACGTTGTACGGCCATTAACTGTGCCAACGTGCCTTCTCATTGTATTGGCTGCAGCAAACAAGACCCGCTCTGTCGGGTTCACCCTGGATATCAAGTTGGTAAGCATACCTTTAACACAATGTTTCCTAGGACAAATACAATGCAGCATGGGATGTCCACGTTGTGTGAACACTATTTCACCAGGGGGGTCCAGCAACATCCTTAGTTTCGCTGGATCTCATAGGTGGTTATCCTCCTGGCACTGGTTAGCGTAACAGGTTTAGTCGCTACATAGCTGCGATGGAACAAGATAGTTACGTCTGTAAATAATAATATATAATGTTTATGTTTATAATTCACTTAAGCAGAGCAGAAGGGGTGTCAGATCTCAAAATAGTTCAAGGCATACCCAGGGACCTTTGGTAAAGTGAGGACACACATATATAACAATACGTTAAGGTCACTGAGAGTCTTCGAGGCTCTGAACCAGCTATGTTGTTAGTCACAAAAACCTATAAGAACGTATCTGTTCAGGTCACTTCCAGAGGATAAAATGGACTTTGATTATGTAGGAGTAGATATTGATTCTAGTTATCACTCCATCAGGGCTGCTATAACATCAGCAGCAAGGGGCGTACGTGCCGTTGGACCACGTCCTAACACTTGCAGCATGGTCAAGCGAACGAATTTCAAACATTTACAATAACCCATTACTAGAGCAGAGGCATTTGTCAACTCTATTTTCATTGATTATAGTTTTCCATCTGAGTGAGAGGTGCGACTATTATTATTACTTTATTAATAACATCAACATGTTTAAATCAATGTCATGACTGCATGTATCATGAATATATCTTCCTTCACTTGTCGATGAAGCAGTTGTGGCTGTGTAGACTCGTTTCTCACGGCGTGAAATCGCAGAGCTTTGAAATCTTCACGTGGTCACACACGTGACTCCGAAGTAAAATAGCAAGATTAAATGAGAACTTACCAGTTTGAAGTTTGATATTTATTTTATGAGGAGTTACGATGAGGGATTACGTGCACTCCGCTCCCAACCCTCATAAATGTCATCTGGTAGTTCTAGTCTTCTGTTTTCTTACTATTATACTTCAGTCACTATTACTTGTAATTTCACACTTTGAAGATTGACGCGCTCTGCGGGCAGTCGGGTTTCTTCACGTAATCCCTCATCGTAACTCCTCATAAAATAAAGGTCAAACTTCAAACTGGTAAGTTCGCGTTTAATCTTACTACTTTATCACATGAGAGCTCTGGACTTCAATTAGGTAGAAATCGATAGAGAATAAAACAGGGAAACAGCTGTTTAGCTGAAATGGAAGCAAGTGGAAAGAAGTGATCTGTTGATATTGGAGGGTTTATCATTTTTACATGTGCAGATACAGCATGCTATACCATACATAACTACACCAGGTAGTGCAAAAGTGACTCTAAGTCAATTCAAAGAAGTTTCAGTATTGGCACTAAAAGAGTTTTTTGTTTACTGATGATGATGTTTTAACCTCTGTACGATGTAAACTGATGGCAAATACATTTCTCAGTGTTAAAAGAGGAGGTGATGGTGGGTGGAATGGGTTGGCTGGGGCTTGCAATTGTCATTTTAAAGCTGTTCATAGTGTTTCTGGTTAGAAAGGTTTTACTCGCTTACCTCTTTTCTTGTTTGACCCCAAGTCTTCAGGCAGTGATGAAGACCCAGGAACAGTGGGATGGGAGCCAGCCAATGGTTTTGGCTTTGCCTTGTTCATTGCGGGTCTGTTGGGCTGACTTCTTTGTGCATCCTGCACTGGCTGAGGTATCGGCTGCAATGGCACTTTCTCCTTTTTTTGAGTGAGGACAACTGAACGAGGGTTGAAAGTTAATAACATCAAGACTGATTCCTAAAACCAGGGTAGATTCACATGTTTTCAGCTCTAGATATTAGCATCTGTGTACATTGTGCACCCAAACACTGGCAATTTATGTATATGTATTCTACATGACTATTTATAGTAAAAACAATACTTTAATCCTTATTTACAACGATCCAAATCCCTTACAGTACAACTCTGGCATGTACACTGACGCACTGTGCCTGTGGTCTGGTAAAAACAAGTGCCCAAGCCATTCTGCAATGTCCCACTTTATAAAGTTGTCTTATATTTGACAACTCCACCAGCCAGCACTCTGCTTCCGCGTTATGGGAGATGTGGAAGTGTCTAGGACTAGAGGTTATAGTCTCAGAATTAAAGGACGTTCCTTTAGGAGGGAGACAAGGAAGGATGTCTTTAGTCAGATGGTGGTGAATCTGTGGAATTCTGCCACAGAAAGCTGAAGAGGCCAAGTCAGAGGATATTTTTAAGGCAGATTCTTGATTTGTAGGGTGGCAGGGGTTATGGGGAGAAAACCGGGATCTGGGAATAACCGTGCATAGTTCCTTGAAGGTAGAATCTCATATAGATAGAGTGGTAAAGAAAGCTTTTGGTATGCTAGCCTTTATAAATCAGAGCATTGAGTATAGAATCTGGGATGTAATGTTAAAATTGTACAAGGCGTTGGTGAGACCAAATCTGGAGTATGGTGTACAATTTTGGTCGCCCAATTATAGGAAGGATGTCAACAAAATAGAGAGGGTACAGAGGAGATTTACTAGAATGTTGCCTGGGTTTCAACAGCTAAATTACAGAGATAGGTTGAATAAGTTAGGTCTTTATTCTCTGGAGCGCAGAAGGTTAAGGGGGGACTTGATAGAGGTCTTTAAAATGATGAGAGGGATAGACAGAGTTAATGTGGACAAGCTTTTCCCTTTGAGAATAGGGAAGATTCGAACAAGAGGACATGACTTTAGAATTAAGGGACAGAGGTTTAGGGGTAACATGAGGGGGAACTTCTTTACTCAGAGAGTGGTAGCGGTGTGGAATGAGCTTCCAGTGGAAGTGGTGGCGGCAGGTTCGTTGGTATCATTTAAAAATAAATTGGATAGGCATATGGATGAGAAGGGTATGGAGGGTTATGGTATGAGTGCAGGCAGGTGGGACTAAGGGAAAAAAGTTGTTCGGCACGGACTTGAAGGGCCGAGATGGCCTGTTTCCGTGCTGTAATTGTTATATGGTTATATGGTTATAAAACAGGAGAATGGGTTTAGGAGGGAGAGATAGATCAGCCATGAATGAATGACAGAGTAGAATTGATGGGCTGTAATTATGTTTCTATCACTTATGACATTATGTTCTTGTTATTTCTCCACTCAATGCATGAATAGTGAATAAATAGTTTATTTTTATAATTACACGACCCATTTAGCTTTGCACACAGCCCCGTTTCAAAGCTTCAGGGGTAAAGCTCAGAAGCAGAGCATTCGGAGTTGAGGGCATGGGGACGTGGTTAATGAACTGGGCAATTATCACCCACTTGTAACAAGAGGGAAGAGTCAATCAAATCTGTGATTGGTGCCATCGAGAAGTTGGAGAACACAAGCAATGCAAGAGTGACGCGAGTGTGAATACTTTTGGAAAGCTGTATTGTGAGTGAATGTAACAGTAAATGGACCTCGGAATTGAAAAAGGTAGGAGTAAAACGAGCCCACACT
Source organism: Raja brachyura (assembly GCA_963514005.1). Next base: position 94,000,280 of record OY740787.1, on the reverse strand, counting down.
ATTCTGCTGCACAGCTAATTTCATCCCAGTTTTCCATTAAGAATAATTTGTAAACAGTAAGGAAATAGACCAACATTCATAGTATCAGAGAGGCATACAACACAGAAACATGGCCCAACTTGACCATGTCGACCAAGATGCCACACCTATGCTCATCCCAGCTGCTAGCATTTGGCTTGTATCCCTCTAGGCATTCCCTATCTATGTATCTAGGCATTCCCTATCTATACTTGTTCGAATGTCTTTTGATTGGGACACTCCTGCGTGAAATGCTGCCAAATCTTTTATTCAGAATGTTATCTCACATTTTGATCAGTTCTTCATAAGTGATAGGAGCGGAATTAGGCCATTTGGCCCATCAATTCTACTCCGCCATTTAATCATGGCTGATCTATCTCTCCCACCTAACCCCATTCTGCTCCTCCCCATAACCTCTGACACCCGTACTAATCGTGAATCTCTATCTCTGCCTTATCTATATCCATTGACTTGGCCTCCACAGCCTTCTGTGGCAAATAATTCCACAGATTCACCGCCGTCTGACTCAAGAAATTCCTCATCTCCTTCCTAAATCAACGTCCTTTAATTCTGAGGAATTGCCCTCTGGTCCTAGACTCTCCTAATAGTGGAAACATCCACTCCACATCCACCCTCTAACTAAAGAAATTCCCCCTCATCTCCTTTCTGAAGGAACAACCTTTTCTTCTGTTTTTCTATTTTTATTTTGACCATGTTATGTGTAATGGACAGAGTAAATGTCAGGAGCTGACCTGTTTTGTCTTGATTCACCAACACGTGTAACTCTGCGCTTGTTGCCGCCTTCTCGTTGCTGGGGAGAGTTTCCATCTTCTCGCTGAGGGAGTCCACTGAGGAATCATCGTTTGCAGAGCAGTTGCCGTGATACCCATTCAGTCCACCTTTGGATAGGGGGAGATCTGCGTTCTCCCCCAGTCTTTGGGGCCTCTCCTTCTCATCCTTCACTTGGCTATTTGCCTGTTTTGGTTTTCTTTTCCTTTTCTTGTTGTGCTGGGTAAAATAATAATTTGTTTTTTTCCCCCATTGTTCTACCAAATTAAGCAATTTAAAAAGCATGTTTTCAAAAATAAGGATTCCCAGTCTTACCTTCTTTTTACCTGGAACGTTCCATTCTTTCAATACCTCCAGTGCACTGCCTGACCAAAAACAGAAAGAAACATAAGGGAACTTCAGCCTTACACTATCTAGTTATAGCTTCCTTTACCAGTACAGGTGCTGTTCCTGCCAGCTTACACACAGAGATTGAAGCATAAGGTACCAATGCAACCCTTAGTCTGTGGAGGCTGAGGGTCTAAATAAGTATGGCCTTGAGTCTTTAGACTGGAACGTGTTCAAGACCACTTCATCGCACTGGAAACAGGCTCTTCGGCCCATCGAGTCCGCACCAACCAACAATCACCATTACAATAGACAATAGGTGCACGAGTAGGCCATTCGGTTCTTCGAGCAAGCACCGCCATTCACCGTGATCATGGCTGATCATCCACAATCAATACCCTGTTCCTGCCTTCTCCTCATATCCCTTGACTCCACTATCTTTAAGAGCTCTATCTAACTTCCTAGAAAGCATCCAGAGAATTGGCCTCCTCTGCCTTCTGAGGCAGAGAATTCCACAGATTCACAACTCTCTGGGTGAAAATGTTTTTCCCTATCTCTTATCAAAATGGCTTACCCCTTATTCTTAAACTGTTGCCCCTGGTTCTGGACTCCCCCAACATTGGGAACGCATTTCCTGCCTCTAGCGTGTCCAAACCCTTAATAATCTTATGTTTTAATAAGATCCCCTCTCATCCTTCCAAATTCCATTGTATACAAGCTCCATTCTTTTAACATATGACAGACCCGTCATCCCAGGAATTAACCTTGTGAACCTACGCTGCACTCCCTCAATAGCAAGAATGTCCTTCCTCAAATTAGGGGACCAAAACTGCACACAATACACCAGGTGTGGTCTCACTAGGGCCCTGTACAACTACAGAAGGACCTCTTTGCTCCTATACTCTTGTTATAAAGGCCAACATGCCATTAGCTTTCCTCACTGCCTGCTGTACCTGCATGCTGGGGACCCTAGGGACAATTTACAGAAGCAAATTAACCTACAAACTTGTACATCTTTGAAGAAGGGTCTCAACCCAAAACCTCACAATTCTTTCTCTCTGGACATACTGCCTGTCCCGCTGAGTTACTCCAGCATTTTGCGTCTATCTTCGGTTTAAACCAACATGTGCAGTTCCTTCCTACACATCTTTGGTATGTAGCATGAAACCAGAGCACCGGGAGAAATCCCATGTGCTCACAAGGAGAATGTACAAACTCTGTACAGACATCACATAATCAAGATCGAACCCAGGTCTCTGGCACTGTAAGGCAGCGACTCTACCTCTGCGCCACTGTGGCACTTGGGTAATAATCAACCTGCAGAAGGAACTCAGCGGGTGAGGCAGCTTCTGTGGAGAGAGTGGACAGACAACGTTTTGGGTCAAGTCTGAAGAAGGTCCAAAACATTGTCCGTCCAGTTCCGTCCACAGATGCTGCCTGGGATTCTGGGTTCCTCCAGCACATTGTGTATTACCCATGAACCAAACATCACTAAAGGGCCTGACCCACCAGCATGCAACTCTATGCGATGAACACGATCAAACCGGCAGCGGGGACCACGCGGAGGTCGGGTGATCCCCTGTACAGAGCCGTTCCCACCAGCATGTGCCTGCATGCGGCAAGCGCGACCAAACCGGCAGCGGGGGCTGCGCGGTCGGGTGAGTGGCTCAACGCAGCGCAAAGTGAGGCGAACTTGGAGCGAAGTCCAAGGTAAGTTCGCCAGGACAGAGAGGGGCACACACACACACAGGGCCACACACATAGAGGGTCACGGAGGCACCTACAGATAGGTTCACGGAGACACGATGTCGGGGCGGTGTGTAAATGTCGAGGCGACTGCGAGCTGGCAAGCTGTTGCCGTGCAGAATTTTTGAACATAGTCAGTTTTTCGGAGCCCCGTGCGATGTCGGGACGAACTCCGCACAATTCCGCACGGCTCCGGCAATTGAAGTGGGACCGGCCCCGCGACGCCGGACGGCTCAAGCGACCACGTTAGGTCGCGCTAATCGCATAGAGTTGCATGCTGGTGGGACAGGCCCTTTATACACACCTTCCCACAAGTGGTGCCAAGTGCTCTTATTCTTTGCTCAAACTAATTTGGTGATTCTGCTATTTTTGCACAACTTCAATCTCCATTCTTCACCACTCTGCTGTGTTACACTCACCAGTGAATTTATTGTTGTATTTATCATTGCCATATTTAATGCTTATGATCCTGGTATGAACATTGCACGTGGTGCATATGAAAATAAATTAATCTCAATTTGAGTCTTTGGACACAGTATGTAAATCTTCGATTTAACTATATAAGATAATTAAAAATATACCTAGCAGGAACACTGAATCAAAATTACTAATGTTTTGTTTATGGATCAGAGTATGAATTAAATTAAAGAAAGCACATTTATTTTGCAGAATACATGTCTCTTTTTCTATTTGTTCCAATCTAATGGCAGAGAATTTCCTTGGAGATGGTCTATCCTGCATGTTGCTGGAATTACAGTGGAAATCTCATTTACACGTCAACCAAGGTTCATTGCAGTTCATTGCCATGGCATTGGAACAGGAATGGCTCTGAGGAAACTCCAAAGCATTTATTTTGTGGTTCAGCAGCAGCTTGACAAATGGAGTCAAGCATTTGTCCCTGACCAGGTTTCCTCCGTATGTCTCACATACTTTCACAAAGACGCAACTCACATTATTAGATCTCAGAGGGCTATTTTGATTAAATGATTTGCACATAACTCTGATTTAGCTGTTCCAAAACCATTGCAAAAAGAAGCAAGATAGACACAAAAAGCTGGAGAAACTTAGCAGGACAGGCATCATCTCTGGAGAGAAGGAATGGGTGACATTTCGAATCAAGACCCTTCAGTCTGAAGACTTCAGTCTGAAGAAGGGTCTCGACTCAAAACGTCACCCATTCCTTCTCTCGGGAGACGCTGCCCGTCTCGCAGGAGTTACACCAGCTTTTTGTGTCTATCTTCAGAGAGCTCAGAAAAATGCTGAAAAGCAGGACCTCCAGAATTGTTATCTCTGGTTTGCTTCCAGTTCCTCGTGCTGGCGAGAGCAGGAACATGGATATACAGGACCTGAATGTGCGGCTGAGGAACTGGTGCAGGGGGCAGGGATTTAGATTGTTAGATAACTGGGGTGTGTTTTGGAGTAAGGGGGAACTGTACAAAAGGGACGGATTGCATCTTAACATTGGGGGACCAGCATTCTGGCAGGCAGGTTTGCCACTGCTACACGGGTGGTTTTAAACTGAATAATGGGGGTGGGGTGTCAAATGGGATAGTCGAGGATGGAGTTAAAGGAAAAGAGAGTAAAGGGATGGTTAATGACCCCAGAATTAACGGGAAAGGAAGCTCACAAAGGGATAGGAGAGTATGGCCAAGTGTAATAGGGATCGATGTGAAAGGTGAGATGCGTAAGGAATTAAACGTATTGTATATGAATGTGTGAAGTATAAGTAAAGTAGATGAGCTTGAGGCTCAGTTAGAAGTTGGTAGATATGACATTGTGGGGATTACTGAGACGTGGCTGCAAGAGGATCGGGCCTGGGAACTTAACACTCAGAGTTATACAACCTATAGAAAGGACAAGTAGGTGGGCAAAGGAGGGGGGTAGCTCTGCTGGTGAGGAATGGACTTCAGTCCCATGCGAGGGAAGACATAGGGACTGACGAGGTAGAGTCACTGTGGATTGAGTTGAGGAATTGTAAAGGCAAGAAGACACTAATTGGTGTTATATACAGACCCCCAAATGTAGAGTGTAAGTTGCAGCAGAAGTTAAAACTGGCATGTATCAAAGGTAATGCCACTGTGGTGATGGGGGATTTCAATATGCTGGTATACTGGGAAAATCAGCTTGGTTCAGGACCCCTAGAAAGACCCTCCTTAGATGCTGCTGCACCCGCTGAGTTTCTCCAGCTTTTTGTGTAACCCTCGATTCTCCAGCATCTGCAGTTCCTTCTTTAACCCCTAGAAAGAGAGTTTGGAGAATACCTCCGAGGTGGATTCATAGAGCAGCTTTTAATGGAGCCGACCAGAAAAAAGGCAATTCTGGATTTAGTGTTGTCCAATGAACCAGATATGATAAGAGAACTCGAGGTAAAGGAACCGCTTGGAGGTAGTGATCATAATATGATTAGTTTAAATCTGCAATTTGAGATGGAGAAGGTTAAATCGGAAGTGGCAGTGATGCAGTTGAACAAAGGAGACTATGAAGGCATGAGAGAGGAGCTGGCCAAGGTAAACTGGAAAGGGATCTTAGCAGGAATGACGGTGGAACAGCAATGGCAGGAATTTCAGGGCACAATCCAGAAGACGCAGGATCATTTCATTCCAAAAAGGAAGAAAGATTCTAAGGAGAGTAGGAGGGAACCATGGCTGACAAGAGAAGTTCGGGATAGAATAAAACTAAAAGAAAAGATGTATAACGCAGCAAAGAGTAGCCAGAAGCCAGAGGATTGGGAAACTTTCATAGGACAACAGAAGGAAACCAGAGGCAATACGGGCTGAAAAGATGAGGTACGAGGGGAAACTGGCCAATAATATAAAGAAGGACAGTAAAAGTTTCTTTAGATATATGTTAAGGGATAAAGAGTAGCAAAGTCAAATGTGGGTCCCTTGAAGGCAGACACCGGTGAAATTATTATGTGCAACAAGGAAATGGCAGAAGAATTGAATAGGTACTTCGGATCTGTCTTCACTAAGGAGGACACAAACAATCTCCCAGATGTACTGGAGGACAGAGGATCTAAGGGGGTCGAGGAACTGAAATAAATTTTAATTAGGCGAGAAATAGTATTGGGTAAGCTAATGGGACTGAAGGATGATAAATCCCCTGGGCCTGATGGTCTGCATCCCAGGGTCCTCAGGGAGGTGGCTCTAGAAATAGTGGACGCATTGGTGACCATTTTCCAATGTTCAATAGATTCAGGATCAGTTCCTGTGGATTGGAGGATAGCTAATGTTATCCCACTTTTCAAGAAAGGAGCGAGAGAGAAAACGGGGAATTACAGACCAGTTAGCCTGACTTTGCTGGTGGGAAAAATGCTGGAGTCAAATATTAAAGAAACATTGAAACATAGAAATTAGGTGCAGGAGTAGGCCATTCAGCCCTTCGAGTCTGCACCGCCATTCAATATGATCATGGCTGATCATCCAACCAGTATCCCGTACCTGCCTTCTCTCCATACCCTCTGATCCATTTAGCCACAAGGGCCACATCTAACTCCCTCTTAAATATAGCCAATGAACTGGCCTCAACTACCCTCTGTGGCAAAGAGTTCCAGAGACCCACCACTCTGTGTGAAAAACGTCCTTCTCATCTCGGTCCTAAAGGATTTCCCCCTTATCCTTAAGCTGTGACCCCTTGTCCTGGACCTCCCCAACATCAGGAACAATCTTCCTGCATCTAGCCTGTCCAACCCCTTAAAAATGTTGTAAGTTTCTATAAGATCCCCTCTCAATCTCCTAAATTCTAGAGAGTATAAACCGAGTCTATGCAGTCTTTGTTCATAAGACAGTCCTGACATCCCAGAAATCGGTCTGGTGAACCTTCTCTGCACTCCCTCTATGGCAATAATGTCCTTCCTCAGATTTGGAGACCAGAACTGTACGCAATACTCCAGGTGTAGTCTCACCAAGACCCTATACAACTGAAGCAGAACCTCCCTGCTCCTATACTCAAATCCTTTTGCTATGAAAGCTAACCTACCATTCACTTTCTTCACTGCCTGCTGCACCTGCATGCCTACTTTCAATGACTGGTGAACCATGACACCCAGGTCACGCTGCATCTCCCCTTTTCCTAATCGGCCACCATTTAGATAATAGTCTGCTTTCCTATTTTTGCCACCAAAGTGGATAACCTCACATTTATCCACATTATACTGCATCTGCCAAACATTTGCCCACTCACCCAGCCTATCCAAGTCACCTTGCAGTCTCTTAGCATCCTCCTCACAGCTAACACTGTCCCCCAGCTTAGTGTCATCCGCAAACTTGGAGATATTGCCTTCAATTCCCTCATCTAGATCATTAATGTATATCGTAAATAGCTGGGGTCCCAGCACTGAGCCTTGCGGTACCCCACTAGTCACTGCCTGCCATTGTGAAAATGACCCGTTTACTCCTATTCTTTGCTTCCTGCTTGCCAGCCAGTTCTCTATCCACATCAATACTGAACCCCCAAAGAGATAATAATGGAGCATTTGGATAGCAGTAAAAGGATTAGTGCAAGTCAACATGGGTTTATGAAAGGGAAATCGTTCGTGACTAATCTTCTGGAATTTTTTGAGGATGCGACAAATAAAATGGATGAAGGGGTGCCAGTGGATGTAGTGTATCTAGACCTTCAGAAAGCCTTTGATAAGGTCCCGCACGGTGACCAACATTAGAGCACATGGTATTGGGGATAGGGTGTCGACATGGATAGAAAATTGGTTGGCAGACCAGAGCAAAGAGTAGGAGTGAACGGGTCCTTTTCAGAATGGCAGGCAGTGGCGAGTGGAGTGCCGCAAGGCTCGGTGTTGGGGCCGCAACTGTTTACCATATATATTAATGATTTGGAAGAGGGAATTAGGAGCAACACTAGCAGGTTTGTGGATGACACAAAGCTGGGTGGCAATGTGAACTGTGAAGAGGATGTTAGGAGGTTGCAGGGAGACCTGGACAGGTTGAGTCGGTGGACAGATACAGTATAATAGATAAATGTGAGGTTATCCACTTTGGCGGCAAAAACAAGGGGGCAGATTAATATCTCAATGGTGTTGGGTTATGTAAGGGGGAGGTACACTGAGACCTGGGTGTCCTTGTACAACGGTTACTGAAAGTTGGCGTGCAGCTACAGCAGGCAGTGAAGAAAGCTAATGGAATGTTGGCCTTCATAACAAGAGGATTTCAGTACAGGAGTAAAGAGGTTCTTCTGCAGTTGTATAGGGCTCTGGTGAGACTACATCTGGAGTATTGTTTTGGTCTCCTAATTTGAGGAAGGACATCCTTGTGATTGAGGCTGTGCAGCGTAGGTTCACGAGATTGATCCCTGGGATGGCGGGACTGTCATAGGAGGAAAGATTGAACAGACTAGGCTTGTATTCACTGGAGTTTAGAAAGATGACGGGGATCTTATAGAAACATATACAAGTATAAAAGGACTGGACAAGCTAGATGCAGGAAAAATGCTCCCAATGTTGGGCGAGTCCAGAACCAGGGGCCACAGTCTTAGAATAAAGGGAAGGTCATTTAAGACTGAGGTGAGAAAAATCTTTTTCACCCAGAGAGTTGTGAATTTAAGGAATTCCCTGCCACAGAGGGTAGTGGTGGCCATGAGTTTAAGCGAGAGTTAGATAGCGCTCTAGGGGCTAGTGGAGTCAAGGGATAAGGCGAGAAGTCAGGCACGGGTTATTGATAGAGTATGATCAGCCATGATCACAATGAATGGCGGTGCTGGCTCGAAGTGCCAAATGTCCTCCTCCTGCGCCTATTTTTAATGTTTCTATGTTTGGTTGAAGCAGCATCTGCAGTTCCTTCCTACACAAAAATAAGCATATTTCCTGAGTAACAACCATAATAATCAGCTACTGCAACCAAATGGTTTAGCAGGATGTTTGCAAGACAATTCTCAGTGATTTAAATATTTGTATATAGTAGAGGAACATGGATAGAGAGAGTATATTTGACAAAGCGAACGATGCCAATGTATTTCTCAGTTTGGTGGCAGAGCTCTGCAGGAATAGAAGGGATAGCAGAGGCAACTAATATATCGATAACAAGGCAACCTTTCAAAGTCTGGTAGTTTAGAGTGTCCACGTTTGGGGGAAAAGATGATTGAAGATCCTATCACTGATGCTGTCGAGCTGCATTTGAGTTGCAGTTGCAGGTGAGCAGGTGAACAGTGGAGTGATGCTGCAACTAGGTGCAGATGTAGAGAGGTGCTCTACATGGCTAGATTTGCAGGCGTCATTGTCAATTTTCATATTCATATGTTGAGGAATAATGAAGAAAAGGCCATTTTCATTGATGAAGGATACAGGCCCTGGCATTTTGGAAGAATTTGCATTTGTGGACTTGGAAAGCCAGCACTGAGGTTAAATCTAGAAGTGGGTTGGATGATTGTTACAGGAACATGAGTAGAAGTAAATTTAGAAGGATTCAACAGTGGCTGAATGGGAGATGCCAGAGAGTAATGGTGGATGGCTGTTTGTCAGGTTGGAAGCCGGTGACCAGTGGGGTGCCTCAGGGATCTGTGTTGGGTCCACTGTTGTTTGTCATGTACATCAATGATCTAGATGATGGGGTGGAAAATTGGATAAGTAAATATGCAGATGATACTAAGATAGGTGGTGCTGTGGATAATGAAGTAGATTTTCAAAGTCTACAGAGAGATTTGGGCCATTTGGAAGAGTGGGCTGAAAGATGGCAGATGGAGTTTAATGCTGATAAGTGCGAGGCTACATCTTGGCAGGACAAATCAAAATAGGACGTACGTGGTAAATGGTAGGGAATTGAGGAATGCTGTGGAACAGAGGGATCTAGGAAAACTGTGCATAGTTCCCTGAAGGTGGAATTGCATGTAGATAGGGTGGTAAAGAAAGCTTTTGGTGTGCTGGCCTTTATAAATCAGAGCATTGAATATAGGAGATGGGAAGTAATGTTAAAATTGTACAAGGCATTGGTGAGACCAATTCTGGAGTATGGTGTACAATTTTGGTTGTCTAATTATAGGAAGGATGTCAACAAAATAGAGATAGTACAGAGGAGGTTTACTAGAATGTTGCCTGGGTTCCAGCAACTAAGTTACAGAGAAAGGTTGAACAAGTTGGTTCTTTAGTCTTTGGAGTGCAGAAGGTTAAGGGGGGACTTGATTGAGGTCTTTAAAATGATGAAAGGGATAGACAGTGACATGGATAAGTTTTTCCCATTGAGGGTAGGGAAGATTCAAACAAGAGGGCATGACAGGAGAATTAAGGTGCCAAAGTTTAGGGGTAACATGAGGGGGAACTTCTTTACTCAGAGAGTAGTGGCTGTGTGGAATGATCTTCCAGCAGAAGTGGTGGAGGCAGGATCGATTGTAACATTTAAAAGTAAAGTGGATAGGTATATGGACGGGAAGGGAATGGAGGGGTATGGTCTGAGTGCAGGTAGGTGGGACTAGGGGAATATAAATGGTCGGCACGGACAGGAAGGGCCGAGAAGGCCCGTTTCCATGCTGTAATTGTTATATAGTTATATGGTTATATAAATGACACTTTGTAAGCCAATGTTTAGGTGCAGTTAGCAATGGTATATATTGTCTACTCCATGTGTGGCTTTAGGCTGTGGTAGAGACGTATGATCTCCCTCGTATGATGTCCCTGCATTGTGGCTGGATGTGAGCAAGCTCCATATACACAACATCAGAGTGCTCAGCCTTTGTAAATAAGCCACTACTTTGTTGACAATGATTGCCAGGTATTAAGACATAATGTTTTTTTTTTTAAATTTGATGTTAACTCCATCAAAGCTGTATATTGATTAGCTGAGGGGAAGGTAGTTTTGGGAATTGGAGGCGACAGTGAAAGGGGCATGTTAGAAGCAACTCGTCCGTACCAGTCAGATACCCAACGACATTGGTGCCATTTTTCCATATTTGACCCACATCCTTCTGAACATCAGTCTGAAGACGGATCCCGTCCTCAAAATGTCGTCTGTCCATTTCCTTCCACAGATGCTGCTTGACCCACTGAGTTCCTCCACCAGCTCAAGATTCCAGTATTTGGGTTCTCCTGTGTTTTTGTCTAAACCCTTCCTATCCATATTTGACCTAAACTCTTCTGCTGCATGGAAGATCCCAACAGTGGCATGAGGTAGAGGATGAATCACTGAAAGTTTTAATGATGTTTGTCGTAATCCACATCATGTACTCCATACACATGGTCAACAGGCGTGTAACTCCATTGCGACCATTTTGAATGGGAATGGGGATTCTGATGTACATTTGAAACCAAAGCCATGCTTACGGAATCATATTCATAATAATCAGAATCATACTTTATTAGCCAAGTATGTTTTGCAACATACGAGGAATTTAATTTGCCATACAGTCATATAAATAAAAAGGAACAAGCCACACAACATATATTTTAACAAAAACATCCACCACATTGACTCCTCCACATTCCTCACTGTGATGGAAGGCGATAAAAAAAATTCAATCTCTACCCTTGTTCTCCCGTGGCCGTGGGGCTCCAGCCTCCTGTTGACAGGACGATCTTGGGTCCTGTAGACGGCGGTCAGGCCCTCCCCCATCGGGGTGATTTCCCCCCCCCGATACGGGAGGTTAATCTCAGCTCCTTGCGCTGGGCGATCGAACCGGGTCGAGGCTAGTCGGCCCTCGTGTGGCTTTGGAGCTTCCCGACATCAGTCCCTACCCGAGACTGCGATCCCAGGCAAGCGGTTGCACGCTCCGAAGGCAAGTCCACGTCCCCGCGGTGGGGCTCAAAGTCAGTCTCGTGCAAGGCCTCCAGCTTCGTGATGTTAGGCTGCAGAGCGATCAGAGATACGATCCAGAAAACAATCGCATCTCCGGCAAGGCAAGAGATTGAAAAAAGTTTCCCCCAACCCACCCCCCACGGAAAACAAACCAGAGAACATTAACACAAACTTAATAAAAAATTTAAATAACAAAGACAGACAGACCGTTGGCGAGGCTGCCATCGCTAACGGCACCACCCGGTGATTTATCTATTGTTACTATTGCAAACTTTATGACTAAACCTTACCCCTTTCAATTTCTATCATTCACTCATAATGGGACCAAAGTGGTCCTAAAATAGAACGTTTAAAGAAATGAATGACAGTAAAATGGCACCAACTGCTGATATTTAAAACTTTCTGGCATTTAACTACAGACGGAACAAACCATTGTCATGTTTCCCACTTTGTGGCATTGGGCAGCTGAGAAATCACCTACACCATCTCGTTAGCAGACCAACCAACGCATTTAATATATTCAGTATGAGTGAGCAGCAAGCAGTGTAGTTTGTTTAGATAAACTTATACCTATACTTGTACATATAAGTATTCTTTCATAGGCACACTTACTTTCATACCCATGTGAAAAGTGCACATCTGATTTAATTCATCACTGGCCTAAGTTTATATCCCACCAAGGCAGCAGGGGGTTTACAATTAGTTAAGTAAATAAAAAGATACACAAGACATTGCAGATGCTGGAACCTGGAACAAACTGCAGGAAGAACACAGCAGGTTGAGTAGGATTTATGGAATGGGGGTAGGGGGGATATAACTGTCGATATTTCAGCTTGAGGCCCTGCATTTCTTTACTTTAACCAAATCTGTTTCAGTTTGCCTCCAAAAAACTCGTAAAAGGAAACCAATCATCCATATCTTATCTGATCCATATAGAAACATACAAACATAGGAAATAGGTGCAGGAGGAGGCCATTCGGCCCTTCGATCCAGCACCGCCATTCATTGTGATCAAGGCTGATCGTCCCCAATCAATAAAGTCAAAGTCAAAGTCAAAAGAGTTTATTGTCATGTGTCCCTGACAGGACAATGAAAATCTTTCTTTGCATAGCACAACAGAACATAGAGGGTGGATCTACACACAATAACCCGTGTAGATGGTTTATATATGCAACCAATAACATAGTTACCTCAGTACCATTAACCCCACCTAGTTAACATCAATCATAACGCCTTCCCCTTCCTGGGTACAGTTCAGTAGAAGAATGTAGCCAGTGCTTGAGGATGTATGTAATGCCCTGTGCTATCATTAAAAGATGTTGCACACTTCAAGAGTTTGTGAATTGCTTATTTACACCGTGCCTGCCTTCTCCCCATATCCCTTGATTCCAGTATCCCCTAGAGCTCTATCTAACTCTCTCGTAAATCCATCCAGTGATTTGGCCTCCACTGCCTCTGTGGCAGGGGAATTCCACAAATATCCCACATATGTCCTGCCAGACTCACAGCAATGCAGTTGCTTTGAAGCCAGCGAGTCGTCTCTATCCATGGGCAGTTATACTTTTCTTACCATCCACAAAGGCCTGCACGGCTTTGTCTACTTTGTTGTCAAAGTGCTGGAGCACCAGGACTATTTCAGTGTTGCTTCTGTTTGGAACCACAGTTCGAACAGCAGTGATCTGGAACAGAGAACACAAACTTCAATAAACAGAATAACTCTTTACTTTAATGGTGAGAAATGCCCTCTTCCTTCAGACCACTTTCTTTTATTGACTGAAATACACGTAAGGAAGGTCTTACTGTTGAGCATTGAAAATGACAAAGGGCAACTCACTGGAAACGCAACTAACGTCCCTACACACGATACAAATCATTGATTTAGCTACATAACACCATTACAAATATACCTATCAACAACCCTGAAAGGACATGATTTAGTGTGAATAGGTCCAGGTGAAGGGACAGTATCAACAAGACTGGGGTGAATTGGATGGGTTTTTCTGCAATGTTCCTTCTATGAATGATTTTGGAGAGAGTTGAGATTGTCCCCGTAATAACAGCTCAGACACAACTTCAACCCTCTGCAACCATGATGGACAGTCGTGTATCCCCAATAATACATACATATCTCCCACACTGGATAGAGTCATTAGTTATACAGCATGGGAACAGGACCTTTGGCCCAACCTGCCCATATCAACCAAGATGCCAATCTACACTAATCCCACCTACCCACATCTGGCCTCATGTACCTGGATGATGAAGAAGATGGTGATATTGAGATGAGGATTGGAAGTGGGTCGAAGCACACCCCAGTACACAGTTGTCTGCTCTGGCCTGGTCCCCTGTTGGACAGCTGAGGCTCTCTGGTCCAAGACAGCCATGTGTCAGGAGAGCAGCACATGCTGGACCTGCAGCTTTCTTTCCCACAGCAGCCTGGGGGTAGATTTACCATGGACTGCCTCTCATGGTGCTACTTTCTTCTTTAATCAAAGAGACCAGAACTGTGCACAATGTGTGACCTCACCAATCCCCTGCGCAAATGTATCAAGATCCAACTCACTCGCAATAAAGGCCATCATGTCTACCTACTTGCTGAACCTACCTGCTAAACTTTCATTCATTCATTCACTGAAACCCCTCTGCTGCAGGTCAACACAGTTGGATATTGTGATTTTGTGGGCGGCACCTTGGTGTGGTGGTAGAGCCATTACCTGACAACAGCACAGACCCCGGATCCATCCTGACTATGGCTACTTGTCTATACAGAGTTTGTACATTCTCCCCGTGATTTGCACGGGTGTTCTCCAAGATCTTTGGTTTCCTCCCACACTCCATAAATGCACAGATCAGTTTGTTAATTGGCTTGGTGTAAATGTAAAATTGTCCCTAGTGTGTGTAGAGTAATGTTAATGTGCGGAGATTGCTGGTTGGTGCCCACTCTATGGGCCAAAGGGCCTGTTTACGGGCTGTATCTCCAAACTAGATAAAACTAACATTTAGTGTCACAGTCCTGACTGAGTGGGAATCACTGGCACATTATGGCGCAGTGACAGATTCATACAATAATGCACAGGATATTTGTGACAAGGGGTTCCGTTACCTCCCTTTAGTATGGAGCACCATCAATCTCAATACTTGTTCAGGAGATGTGTTGATGTTCTTGGAACAAACATCAACCATAATAATAATATCTTTTGTTGCCATTACACATAAGTGCAACGAGATTTGGTTTGCAACTTCGAGATTTCAGTTAGCAACCCTCGAGAACAAGGTTTGTAAAAACGAACATTTGACCAGTAAAATTAACACAGACCAAAGTGCGAGGCCGGGGGAGACAGTCCATGGGGGTGGGGGGGTTACTCAGCAGGGCTGGTTCAGAGCCGCTATAGCTCTGGGAATGAAGCTGTTCCTGAGTCTGGAGGTGCGGGTGTAGAAGGCCTTGTAACGTTTGCCGGAAGGGAGTCGTTCGAACAGTCCATTACAAGGGTGAGAGGAGTCTTTATGGATGCTGACGGCCTTCCTGAGGCACCGTGTGTGGTAGATGCCCTCCAAGGCTGGTAGCGGTGTCCCAATAATCTGTTGCGCTCTGCGGACAACGCGCTGAAGAGCTCTCCTCTCCGCCTCCGTGCAGCTGAGATACCACACAGAGATGCCATACGTTAGTATGCTCTCTGTGGTGCAGCGGTAGAAGGTCGTCAGCAGCTGTTGGGGCAGACCAGTCAGTTTCAATGTTCTTAGGAAGAACAGTCGTTGCTGTGCCTTTTTGACCAGCGGAGCGGTGTTGGTGGACCATGTGAGGTCCTCTGAGATGTGAGTGCCCAGAAACTTGAAGCTGGACACTCTCTCCACACTGTCTCCGTAGATGGAGATTGGGGCGTATTCCAATACTATACATGTTACAATACTAATATGGCTATTCTGCTGGTAATACTCTGTAGGGAGAGGAAAGTCATAGAAACAGAAAATAGGTGCAGGAGAAGACCATTTGACCTTTCGAGCCATCAATATGGTCATGGCTGATCATCTTAAATCAGTGCCCCGTTCCTGCTTTCTCTCCATATCCTTTGATTCCATTACTCCTTAGAGCTAAATCTAACTCTCCCTTGAAAACATCCAAGAGTTCTCTGAAGATTAAAACTCAATTGGAAGAATGTTTTCAACATCTGCACAGATAGCATGAAGTCCTTTGGCGATACTCATGTGCAGATGTGACAGTAGTGTCAAACAGGCTTATGCAATGTATCAAGTACAAGGCATGAACATGACCAAGGCAGTCCATAGCAAGTTAATATTACTACCATAATCCTTGAAAATCCAAGTAAAAGAAGGGCTTGCAAAACTGGAAAGAAATGGTCAATGCAAACCGCGGCTATTGTGTGACATAAATAGTCATCACGGATTGACAATTGTGTAACAGTTACGAAGCAGGTGGATGGCAATGAGCAACTAGAATGTTGCCTGGGTTTCAACAGCTAAGTTACAGAGATAGGTTGAATAAGTTAGGTCATTATTCTCTGGAGCACAGAAGGTTAAAGGGGGACTTGATTGAGGTCTTTAAAATGATGAGAGGGATAGACAGAGTTGATGTGGATAAGCTTTTCCCATTGAGAATAGGGAAGATTCAAACAAGAGGGCATGACATGAGAATTAAGGGACAGAGGTTTAGGGGTAACATGAGGGGGAACTTCTTTACTCAAAGAGTGGTAGCGGTGTGGAATGAGCTTCCAGTGGAAGTGGTGGCGGCAGGTTCGTTGGTATCATTTAAAAATAAATTGGATAGGCATATGGATGAGAAGGGTATGGAGGGTTATGGTATGAGTGCAGGCAGGTGGGACTAAGGGAAAAAAGTTGTTCGACACGAACTTGAAGGGCCGAGATGGCCTGTTTCCGTGCTGAAATTGTTATATGGTTATATGGTTAATATCATTCCTGCTATCCGGAATCCATGCCAGGTTTTCCATCACACACACACATCCTGTGGATGAGGATAGTTCAAAAGCATCTTACTCTTCACTGTCCACTGCACCCCTTTACTAATTGTCAGATGGCGTCAAATCCTCACCAAGGATCTTACAGTCCATTATGTGCAATGCAACAAGGGCTATCCATTATCAATGTTGTGTGTGCAGTGGAAGGAAGTGATGAAGTGTCTCTGGCATCTCAGTGAAAAGCAAAAGGCAATGAGATGCTGCATGAACATTCTGTCAGAAGTAGTGAAATTCTCATTGGTCAGCTCATAGATTTTGTCTTTCTGGCCTCCACTGCAGCAATTGGCCAGTTAACTCGATAAGATACAGTCCAAAGGGGATCTACAAGAGCACTTTGATAATATGGACCAGTCTGGACATCAGAAGATAGACATTAAATGCTGGAGTAACTCAGCGGGACGGCAACATCTCTGGGGAGAAGGAATGGGCGACGTTTCAGGTCAAGTCCCTTCTTCAGTCTGGACAATGGTCCAAATGGACATTCACAGCCATTTTGTAAAATATGTTTTGAATTGTCAACAGGCTAAGGAAATAAAGTGAATCAATAGTGGCTGTGTAGAGGTGGCAGGTGTACAGGGACTTGGTTTCAAAGCAGTGATGGATTTGAGCATAATATGGAGACAGGCCATCCAACACTATGATCTCATCATCTGTGTACGTGACAACGGAATCACAGAGGCAACAATCCCTTCAGAATGTGAAAGGGGAGGCCTGGGGAAGGAGTGGCTGGTGGTGCAATCTCATTACAAGTGCTGGAAGTTATTAGAGAAACCACAGATAGATTGGCCGTGGGACAAATCTGTTCAGTTCGCACGGACGGCCTGAACTTCTAGTCTCTTCTCACTTTAATTCTCTGTGCTGCCCCAATAAGCTTGATGTACTGTAGCTCGTCCATTGCTCAAGTCCTTGGGGCTTAATTTTTATCTATTTCAGATCTTTCTATCTTTCTTTCTCTCTCGCTCTTTCTCTTTCTCGCTCTGCAGATGTGACTGTAAATTTCAGTTTTAATTTGCTTCAGTTTTTCCTTTCTGTATTCAACTACTGTTGTTTCCAAAGTAGTTGTTACCTTGCTAACTTTGATCTGCAGCCTATCACAAAATGTTGCTCTGGTCCCTTCCCCCCCTTCCCTCTCTCACTGCAATACTCTCTTCTTCTCCTCACTTTCTCGTTCTGGTGAAGTGTCTTTGACATTGACTCATTCTCTCCCCACTGCGGAACACTTCCAGTATTGTCCGAGTTTCCCTTGGATTACAAGCTTCTGCAGTTTTTGGCTTCCTCTTGTACATTTCAAATCCAACATTTGGATGTTACATTTCCTCCCTTGCTTACGGCATGTAATGTAATCCTTTAAAATAAGCCCACTCGTGATTAAACCCAGAGCATTTGTCTGGAGCCCTCACCTTTTCCTTGACCTTCTCCTGAATCTTGGATTCAGACATCGCTGCCTTGGTGCTGATCTGACATCAAATACTATCTCATCAGACCTGGAGGGAAAAATACAAAGAAAAAAGATCAGTATTCTGATTTTCGCTTAATTAATTGACCTTGTAAGTTCCAGGAGCCAATTAACATAAGCATGTTATTAATTGTATTTGCCCGAATGCCACTTCACTTCACCTGATAAGTCTGATAATTCCTGGACATGATCAGTCATTCGCTTACCAATATTAATGATTATAAATAACTGTACCAACTACCTCAGATGACATGACAGATCAGATTAGTTGTTAAAGAAGGAACTGCAGATGCTGGAGAATCGAGGGTTACACAAAAAGCTGGAGAAACTCAGCGGGTGCAGCAGCATCTAAGGGGCGAAGGAGATAGGCGACGTTTCGGGTTGAGACCCTTCTTCAGACTGGTCAGGGATCAGGGAAACGAGAGATATAAACAGTGTTGTGGAGAGATAAAGAACAATGAGTGAAAGATATGCAAAAAAGTATTGATGATAAAGGAAGCAGGCCATTGTAAGTGAGAAGCTTGTGCGACTGGGGGGGGGGGGGGGGGGGGAGATGGAGAAGGAATGTCAGGGCCAGAGGGCTGAGGGAGAGGTGGGGAGGGGGCAGTCTGGGTTAACAGAATTGAGAAAATTCAATGTTTAAGCCCAGAGGATGCAGACTCCCCAAGCAGAATATGAGGTGCTGTTCCTCCAACTTGCGGTGTTGCTCACTCTGGCCGTGGAGGAGGCCCAGGACCGAGAGGTCGGATACGGAATGGGAGGGGGAGTTGAAGTGCTGAGCCACCGGGAGGTCGGGTTGGTTATTGCGGACCGAGCGGAGGTGTTCGGCGAAACGATCGCCCAGCCTCCGCTTGGTCTCACCGATGTAGATCAGCTGGCATCTGGAGCAACGGATGCCTCATCACATACACCAGGGGACAATGAAATTCCTTGTTCACATGAAGTTCTGAAGTAAACAGTGTACATAGAATCAGAATAAATACAACATTAAATAAAATGCATCTGCAAACCAGTGGAATGATTCAAGATTGTGGTGCAATTCAAGTAGTGCAAAAAACTAAGTACACTAACAATTATTCGCAGTCTGTTAATTTGTAAGATTATTAAGGAATGTCATTAAGATGATATAACATTACATAGCATTAATGATCAATTTTTCTTTGGCAATTTAGCCAGTGTTGTTTCATTGACTTTATTTTCCACTTTATTGTACCCACTGTTTTTGGAAAGGTTCAAGTGCTACCACTGCAGAGTTGTCATTATAACCTCTGTTACGATCACACTACAATGTCCAAGTAATCATCTTCGAGCACATACCAACGCCACATCCATCCATCTATCTATCTCTGAAACTCTTATACTCTTGCGGTTTGCTTTGTTTTAAAATTTGTGCAAAGACGGTACATGCGGTGGGGAGCGGCAGTGGTTACCAGGACAGCGATAGACCACCGCACTGGGAGGCCACGGCAGCGCTCGTCTCTACTCCCACCAGCCCCCGACAGGCCCCGCCTGAAGCCGTCCCCCTTCCCCCCGCTGCAGGACGCTCCCCCTCCAGCCCCCGCATGAAGCCGTCCCCCTTCCCCCCCGCTGCAGAATGCAACAAGAGACACAGCAAGAAGGAACGGGCTGAATAAATCTCATCTTTAACAGTTAAATGGTATTATATTTTGTTATTCACATTTTAAGCTTTAATAAATTCCTTTTCCACTTGCCGTGCCAGTCAGCTGCACCTGCGCAGTAATACCTGCGTGTTCTACGTCACAATGAGAACCCAACGGGCGGGAATGGCTGTGCTGCCGGAGAGCCGCTAATAGTGGATGGGGTAGTGGGGTTGGGGGGGGGGGGGGGGTGGAGTGAGTGAATGGGGGGGAATGACAAGGGGCATAGTGGGGGGGTGGATTGGGGGAGGATGGGGGATTAGGAGTGTCATAACGGGGACCCATCAGCTGCGCCTGCACAGTTGGGGGCTCTGGGTGAGTGGTGGAATATTGTGTTGAGGGACCAGGCCTCCCGTGTGAGAATGGGGCCCAACGGGTCCCACTTAGTCTAGTAATAGTTAATGGCAACATTATGGATTTAGAGATTAATGGGCCTGTCCCATTGAGGTGACTTTTTAGGCGACTGCAGGAGACTCTGCAGTCGCAACATGGTCGCCACATGTTCGCCACATGTTCGCCAGATGTTGTCACCACATGTTTGCGTGTGGTTGCCGGGAATCACCTTCATGGTCGACTGGAGTTCCCGCATTCCGGGTACTAGTCGCGGCCTCAACCACTGATGAACTAGCATCACTGAAATATCCTATTTACCAAGTCACCTCCAGGGAGTAGGTTAGCAGCCCACACCTCATCCGAGTCCCTGAATATCCCAAAGTTTGGTGGGTTCAGGGATGGTTCAGGTCTTTAAAATGTTAACACTCACCCTCAACCACCCATTTTATGGTGCTAAAATTCAGCTCTGGTTAAGGTGATGTGAATGTGGATTGATCGGAGTTTGGAAGGTATTACGAATCAGGATACTATTAGGTCTCCGAATTTCCAGCCACAATTATTGACTGTACCATGTACTGTCAAGGTGTCTTATGCTGTTTTGTTTCATGATGAAGATATTGCCCAAATATATTTTCTGCCTGTATTTCCTGCTCTTCAATAATGTAGCTCTCTGACTCACAAAAGTGATATCACAGTCTCAACCCAAAACTGCTTTAATAAAATCCCAAAGTAATTGCCATTTTAGTCTTGTACTGCTGTGGCTGAGGGCGAGTGTTAACATTTTACATGTGTCCATGTTGCAGATGGCCACGGAGGCCCATTGCAGCCGTCACCTCATTCAGATCAGCAGCGAGCCGTCCTTCTGTCCTCTGGGTCTTCAGCCTTCGTACCTGCCACATCCGGCCTGAAAGGTGCAAGGGTTAGATGCCCAATTTGCCGGTGTCACTGACTCTCTCCTCCTTCTGGAACTGGGTTTAGGAAGCGAGCAGGAGGCGAGCCTTAGACACGCTCCAACCTCCGTGGTTAGCTGTCTATTGGGGTTCGGCAACCACCCCGCTGCCCAGTGTCCGTTGCCGCCTGCCGGTGGCTCCTCAAGTCTTCAGAAGCAGGACTGGGTTCCCTCAACAGTGTAATCATGAATGGTGTGGTGTTTCGAGTCAAAGGGCTTTTGACCACCATAGTCATGTAATGGACTCCTGTGTTTCTTTCAGCAGATAGCACAGGAGAGTAACGATGAGTAACTTCCAACATCAGCAGGGAGCAGAGCACAGCCGGCAACAGATAGGCACCACCTCACTGCGTACAACCCCTTCTCCAGTCTCCACACACCCCACATTGTCTTATCCAGTTGCTTGAATGGAAAGGTATTTTGTTCGCTAATAATAATAATAATGAAAGAGCCAATAAAGCTGTTAATCCTGGCCAAATTGGAGAGGCTAGGACTTTAAAAGCTTCAGTGCTGCTGGGAGATTTGGTCAATTTGGAATGCTCTCTGCAGAACTGGGACAAGCTGCGGAGAGATGCCAGTTTGTCTAGAGCCTAGATACAAGTTGCAAGAAACAAATACGGACATCTGCAGACCCTGTCAATTAGGTGAAAAATGCATAGATAATGTTGCAGAGTTGTAAATAATTGTAAATAATGTTGCAGAGTTTTACTTTGCCGAGTGTTGATTGCATCAGTTATTGAGCCTTGTCTGGGTTTCTTGCAGACCAGGGTAAATGTTTCTAAGTTGGCTTCCTTGAGGAGTCTGGTTTGAATACATTGTATTGACCTTCTGTATTATTGGGTTAGGGAAATGTCTGGTATGTATGGGGTTAATCAATATCTGTGATTGGATCGTTCCGAGACCACCCCCATGTGGTTCAGCCTCTCGAGTTCCGGGGACCTATAAACGTCCGCTGCCACGAGGTCCCGCGTCGATCTTCTGGGAGAGCGCTCGGGACTGCGCGACCGTCTGAAGTTTCTCTGTTTGAGCGAGGCCTAGAGGGCTTGATCAAGCAGATTCGAGGATCGAACCCGCGGTGGGATAGGTACAGTAGTTGAACTGTAATTGTGTTTTGTTAAAATAAAGATTTGTTGTTCAAGTGCGTGATTTATTAAACTAGACTGGGGGGGAAACTTGGAAAGAGTAATTTACAAATCCAGAAAGAAGCAAATTTATGATAAAGGTTATAGTAAGCTCGCAGCAAGCGGCACTGAGGAGGAACTCGCAGGGACAGACTGACAGAGACAAGGGGCTTCGTGACTGAGTTCCCCCTCCTGGTTCAGAAGTGACCCAGTATTCGGTCAGAAGCCAGCAGTTGAAGGAAGGCGAGGCACACCAAATCATTGCATATTCTGGCTGGGTTGGTGCCACAGATCTGTCCTGGTTCCATAACATGTTGAAGACCCACACAAACTCTGAGGAACTCAGCAATGGAAGGCACCAGTATTGGCATTTACATAGGGATTATGGTCCGCCTCTATCTCATTACCAGTGAATGACTTGTTAAAGTTAAGGGGAAGTAAAACTAAGAGCTTACAATTACAAGAAACTTTGCATGTGGAGAAGAATAAAGATATAATTGTCTGTAGGCTTTCAGTTCTAGAATTTATCTTTTTAAATTAATAGACATACAATGCTTATTTTTGCCATATCAGAGATTTGACTGCACCTTCTCACACATACTTAATCTGTATTTTTTCTTCTGTATTCCTCAAATGTACTTAATCTGTAATCAAGATTACAAATTTCATTTGCTCCTTCACATGGCCTGTAGATAGTTCTGAAGGTGTCTGTTAACCGCTTACCTGTATTATGTGTAACCTTTATTTGTGAAATTGCAAGGTGATAATGCAGGAACAAGAACCGACAGATGCTGGTTTACTAAAGAGGAACAAAGTGATGGAGCAACTCAGTGGGCCGGGCAGTATTTCTAGAGAACATGGACAAGTGATGGTTTTGCTCGTGACCCTACTTCAGTCTGTGGAATGTAATGTGTTGCTCATTTGAATTAACCTCGTTTTTTTAATAACATGAATTTTCGCAAGAGATCCATTTTCAGTGCAAAATGCAAATCATATATAACCGTATAATAGAAACATGGAAATATAGGTGCAGGTGTAGGCCATTCGGTCCTTCGAGCCTGCACCGCCATTCAATGTGATCACGGCTGATCATCCAACTCAGTATCCCATACTTTCCTTCTCTCCATACCCCCTGATCCCTTTAACCACAAGTGCCACATCTAACGCCCTCTTAAATATAGCCAATGAACTGGCCTCAACTACCTTCTGTGGCAGAGAATTCCAGAGACTCACCACTCTCTGTGTAAAGAATGTTTTCCTCATCTCGGTCCTAAAGGAATTCCCCCTTATCCTTAGACTGTGACCCCTTGTTCTGGACTCCCCCAACATCGGGAACAATCTTCCAGCATCTAGCTTGTCCAACCCCTTAAGAATTTTGTAAGTTTCTATAAGATCCCCCCTCAATCTCCTAAATTCCAGAGAGTACAAGCTGAGTCTATCCAGTCTTTCCTCATATGAAAGTCCTGACATCCCAGGAATCAGTCTGGTGAATCTTCTCTGTACCCCCTCCATGGCAAGAATGTCTTTCCTCAGATTTGAAGACCAAAACTGTATGCAATACTCCAGGTGTGGCCTCACCAAAACCCTGTAGAACTGCAGTAGAACCTTCCTGCTCCTATACTAAAAATCCTTTCGCTATGAATGCTAACATACCATTTGCTTTCTTCACTGCCTGCTGCACCTGCATGCCTACTTTCAATGACTGGTGTACCATGACACCCAGGTCTTGTTGCATCTCCCCTTTTCCTAATCTGCCACCATTCAGATAATAGTCTACCCTCATGTTTTTGCCATCAAAGTGGATAACCTCACATTTATCCACATTATACTGCATCTGCCCATTCACTCAGCCTATCCAAATCACCCTGCAGCCTCCAAGCATCCTCCTCACACCTAACTATACCCCCCAGCTTGGTGTCATCTGCAATAATAACCATATAACAATTACAGCACGGAAACAGGCCTTCCCGGCCCTTCCAGTCCGTGCCGACCATTTATTTTCCCTTAGTCCCATCTACCTGCACTCAGACCATACCCTCCATTCCCTTCCCGTCCATATACCTATCCACTTTACTTTTAAATGTTAAAATCGATCCTGCCTCCACCACTTCTGCTGGAAGATCATTCCACACAGCCACCACTCTCTGAGTAAAGAAGTTCCCCCTCATGTTACCCCTAAACTTCTGTCCTTTAATTCTCATGTCATGCCCTCTTGTTTGAATCTTCCCTACCCTCAATGGGAAAAGCTTACCCACGTCAACTCTGTCTATCCCTTTCATCATTTTAAAGACCTCAATCAAGTCCCCCCTTAACCTTCTGCACTCCAAAGAATAAAGACCCACTTGTTCAACCTTTCTCTGTAACTTAGTTGCTGGAACCCAGGCAACATTCTAGTAAATCTTCTCTGTACTCTCTCTATTTTGTTGACATCCTTCCTATAATTAGGCAACCAAAATTGTTCACCATACTCCAGAATTGGTCTCACCAATGTCTTGTACAATTTTAACATTACTTCCCTACTCCTATATACAATGCTCTGATTTATAAAGGCCAGCACACCAAAAGCTTTCTTTACCACCCCATCTATATGCGATTCCACCTTCAGGGAACAATGCACAGTTATTCCTAGATCCCTCTGTTCCACAGCATTCCTCAATTCCCTACCATTTACATCCTATTTTGATTTGTCCTGCCAAGATGTAGCAGCTCACACTTATTATTATACAACTGCAACATGACCTCCCAATTTCTACACTCAATACTTGGACTGATGAAGGCCAATGTGCCAAAAGCCTTTATGACCACCTTATCTACCTGGGTAGATTTTTCAAGGAACTATGTACCCGCACTCCTAGATTCCTCTGCTCTACAACATTCCCCAGACCCGTACCATTCACTGTGTTGGTCCTGCCCTTGTTAGAAATGTTCCAAAATGCAACACCACATATTTTTCTCATTATTAATTCCATCCACCATTCCTCAGCCCACCTGCCCTACCGATCAAGATCCTGCTGCAATTCTTGATAACAATCTTCACTATCTACAATACCACCCACTTTGGTGTCATATTGCCTTTGTCTCTGAGGAAACAGCAATATTCTCCATAGCTTCCTGTTGTTCTATATTTCTATGCAAGTATCTTTATTAATTACAATTGCTTTCAATTAATGGTGGAATATCAATTGGAAGAAATTACTGATCAAGGTAAGATGAGACATGGTGTATCAGCAATAATGTCACTAGTATTAAATGAATAAATATTAGACCAGCAATAATATCACCAGTTATGAATCACATACCTATATGTTTAATGGAGAACAATAGTAGATTAAATACATTTCATGACCATTGCACAAAGTACCCATTATTTTTCTCCTATTTTGTTGTTTCCGTGTTCCATGGTGCTAAATCTACTTTTCACATTGAATGTTAGCAACCTTTAACAGGCACAAAACCTAGCCCATGCAATGAGTGGCAATGCCTAGACCTTTATATCAATGGAAGAATCTGCATTTATATCTTGCCAGAATCTTCATATTAAATGTACATCCCTCAAAGCAAGATTTTCCTGACAACCACACATGAACTCATCATCATTACCAAGGCTACCCAGCCCTTTAGTTAAAAGAACTGAATTGACTCTGGTATTTTAAATGTTATTGAAGAGTAATTGGCTTGAAATGTTCTTTCTGGATTCTACCCTAAATCTGACTGGTAGTCAACAGAGTCAAGAGTGTTTTATTGTCATATGTCCCAGATAGAACAATGAGATTCGTACTTGCAGCAGCACAACATACTATGTAAACAATATAATAAACTAGAAAATAAGTTCAGTGTGTATAGGAAAGAGCTGCAGATGCTAGTTTAAACCAAAGATAGACACAAAATGCTGGCGTAACTCAGCATTTGTAAAACACCTGTCCTCTAAACTATTCTTTGTATGTTTTTATATACTTGGGTAACAAATTAATTATAATGATAATTACAATAAATTAATAACAATTACAAATGACAGAATAAGGCAAACATGTATGATCCACTGCAATAATTCAGTTCTCTATTCCCCTTAGCCCCACTAAGTAAAAAGAGGCGTTCACAGTGGTGCAGCGGTAGAGTTGCTGCATTACAGTGAATGCAGCGCCTGAGACCCTGGTTCAATCCGACTACGGGTGCGGGTGCTGTCTGTACGGAGTTTGTACGTTCTCCCCGTGACCTACGTGGGTTTTCTCAGAGATCTTTGATTTCCTCCAACATTCTAAAGACGTACAGGTTTGTAGGTTAATTCGGTTGGTAAATGTAAAAAAAAAAATTGTCCCTAGTGGGTGTACGATAGTGTTAGTGTGCAGGGACCGCTGGTCGGCATGGACTCGGTGGGCCGAAGGCCTTTTTCTGCTCTGTATCTCCAAACTATCAGAAATCAGAATGCCTTTTATTGTCACTATACACATGTACAATGAGATTAAAAACTGCTCCTACTCAGTGCAAAAAAAAAAACAAAAGAAAAATGGGGGGAAGATAAGGTGCACAGTTTCTGCAGCGCTATATACACCGTATGGGTTATTGCACATATTGGAAATTACAGTTACAGTACAAATTACAGTAGGTGGATAGATGGAAGTCCGGGGGTTAGGCTGTGAAGTCAATGCATGTGTGAGTTCAGGGAGATAATGGATTTTGGAAAGAAACTGTTCTTGAGTCTATTTGTCCTTGTGCTGATGCACCTATAGCGCCTCCCTGAGGGTAGCAGGTTGAACAGGCCAAATGCAGGATGGGAGCTGTCCTTGATAATGTTCTTCGCCCTGCTGAGGCAGCGGGAGGTGTAAATGTCCATCAGAGAGGGGAGAGGGCAGCAGATTATCTTCTGTGCTGCCCTAACTACCCTCTGAAGCCTCTCCCTGTCTGCCATGGTACGGCAAACTAATCTAAAACATTTTGAAGATACTAAAATATTATTTCTATCTTGAAAGATGATGATTTGCATCAAAAAAAGTCATTGGCCTGCAACATTCACGTTTCCTGCCCAACCTAGTTTTTCTATTTATATGTTTAATTCATGTTGAGTGCATTAAAACACTAGGCATGATTACCAAAAATGAGATTTACTGTTATTTGGATTAGTGGACTGTGAAATTTGCTTCTGTCTTCGCCATTATTTGAGTGCAATGAACAACAATCTGTCTCCAATCTTCTGCACAACAAATGGAGGAACAAGGAACTGCAGATGCTGTTTTACATGAAAGGACACAAAGTGCTGGAGTAACACAGCAGGTCAGGCATTTCTGGAGAACATGGATAGGTCATGTTTCACCACATGTATAGATGATGACCCAAACATCACCTCTCCATTTTCTCCAGAGATGCTGCCTGACCCACTGAGTTACTCCAGCACTTTGTGCTGATGCAATGCGTTGGTTTCCATCCTCTGCCATTTTGGGAAAGACAGTGAAACATCCTTATGGGTTTGGAAAAGGCAAACCGTATTGCAAGACTGTGCTGTCATACCCAGGCCTCAATGATGCCGTTAATGCCATTTGTCCAACATAGTGCAGGAATAAGCATTTAACAGCAGGGAAAACCACTTTGCCCATCTCCATCGTAAAACAGTCGAGTTATTTAAAGACAATTATTAATATGTGCATATTTCTGTTGATTGGTTTATGGATTACTGGCTAACTTACAGATCAACCTCAAATTTCCCAGACCTCACAGAGACCTGCATTTTATGTTGAATGCTTCATGGAAGCAAGTGATAGTTTGTGTTGACTTCAAGATCTAATATACTTTTGCTGTCAAAATGTTGATGGCTAATCAAGCATTGTGATTTTAGTGCCCGTTTCTCAGACCTTCACAAACTGGACCCTTAATATTAGCATTTCATCCTCCAAGGACCAGTGTATATGAAGTTAATCTAGACTCAGTGTCTCCCTACCCATTGCCAATACTTCCAACTACGTCAAGGCAACAAGTTGCTAGTTTTCCACAGCTCCATAGACTTGCCGAAAGAAACTGCGTGTCAGTGTTGAGGAGCTAAAAATGAGGTCAATATTTATTCCTTTGTGATGATCACGTGCGTACATCCGTAGGCATCTTGACAATGAACAATGGAAATGTCAGCATTGTCACAGGTGCTTTAGAAAGACACTCACAAAACCCCGTTGATCGGTGGCAGCCAGCAGCAGCAGCACGAGGCGGCGGTGGACATCGACACGAACGCCAGGTCTGGCTAACACCAGGAACTCCAACCCAGTACCACTGCCAGGATAACAGGCCGTTATGGCCAAGTTAAGACTGCATTTTCAAGAGCTTTCAACCCTGAAGAATATAAGACGTCACGGAATCCTGGCCACTCTTGTGCCTTGCCTCAGTGTCGTCTACTATTCTTACACTTATACTTAAGTATGATTGTGCTTATGTTTATTGAGATTTTTACTGAAAATGTATTTCACTGTACCTAGGTACATGCGACAATGAGGCATTATTAAAATTCATGTGTAACATAGCACTACTTGTATAGTTGCACCGTGCTCCTCCCAATCCAAATTAGATCGTAGGAAGATCTGCATCAGCATCATTGAATGAGTGATACCTGAATGCACACGGTCAAAATGACAATATGAAACTGTTCTACATCGGTGAGACCAAGCGCAGGCTTGGCGATCACTTCACCCAACACCTCCACTCAGTTCGCATTAACCAACCTGATCTCCCGGTGGCCCAGCACTTCAACTCCCCCTCCCATTCTGAATCCGACCTTTCTGTCCTGGGCCTCTTCCATGGCCAGAGCGAGTCCCACCACAAATTGGAGGAGCAGCACCTCATATTTCACTTGGATAGTTTACACCCCAGCGGTATGAACATTGACTTCTCCAATTTCAGGTAGTCCTTGCTTTCTCCCTCCTTCCCCTTCCCAGCTCTCCCACAGCCTACTGTCTCCGTCTCGTCCTTTCTTTTTCCCCGCTCCCTCCACCCCAAAATCAGTCTGAAGAAGAGTCTCAACCTGAAACGTCACCAATACCTTCACTCCATAGATGCTGCCTCACCCGCTGAGTTTCTCAAGCATTTATATCTACCTTTGATTTTTCCAACATCTGCAGTTCTTTCTTAAATACTCAAACCCACTGTTCTATATTGATCAGCATTGATTCCTGCAGGGATATAAAGCCTGTGGCACCGTGTACTAGTAGGAGTAGTCTCGTAGTTCATGGCACAGTTTGCACAATGAGATGCTCTGTGATTACCTTGTGTGTTCAGCTGCAGGGATTAGCTCAATGACCGGGGAACTGGTTACACTGAGGCAGCAGTGTAATCCTTCCATATCCCTGTCTGCCACCAAACGTAGCATATGGAGATCTTAGAACGCACCAGGAACACACCAGGAATGTTGCAGGGTTGTGCCATGATCTCTACAACATCCGAGCCCATTAATTCCACAACATCCGAGTCCATACCTGCTCTTCTGGCTCTGATCTGCAGGACACTGAACCCTGACCCTGCTCACGACCACTTACTTCCGCTATTCACAAAGCCATGAAGTGTATTTGCCTCCTTTCCTTCTCCATGCTGGAACACCCACTCCTAAAACCTTCCACCTTATGAACTCTCCAACCCTCTCCTGATGGATCCCCAGACCACACAATCTCCCCCACTACCAATATTCATATCAGTAGCTATTCAACAACTACTTGATGACATTGACCTCTGATTTGATGCACTTTTGACTATTTTTGCCATGTTAGTTGAGTAACCGAACGCAAGCTGGCGCTGTTAACATTTTGAAGAAACACTGGACTACAGATGTTGGTTTACAAAAAACACACACAAAATGTTGGAGTAATTCAATGGGACAATTGACCCTCTGATATATACAAAAGGCTAGAGTAACTCTGCAGGTCAGACAGCATCTGTGGAGGTAATGTACAGGTGAATTATTGTTGTTACTGTTAAATGTTGCTATAAAAGTTACTGGGTTACTGTTAAAACTATTCTCGAATAGACTTTAGTAAGGACTAGATGTGTTATGAGCAACGGGATTGGCATTGCATGCTGCCGAGTTTTATAACCATATAACAATTACAGCACGGAAACAGGCCCTCTCGGCCCTTCCAGTCCGTGCCGACCATTTATTTTCCCCTAATCCCACCTACTGCACTCAGACCATACCCCTCCATTCCCTTCCCATCCATATACCTATCCACTTTACTTTTAAATGTTAAAATCGATCATGCCTCCACCACTTCTGCAGGAAGATCATTCCACACAGCCACCACTCTCTGAGTAAAGAAGTTCCCCCTCATGTTACCCCTAAACTTCTGTCCCTTCATTCTCATGTCATGCCCTCTTGTTTGAAACTTCACTACCCTCAATGGGAAAAGCTTACCCACGTCAACTCTGTCTATCCCTTTCATCATTTGAAAGACCTCAATCAAGTCCCCCCTTAACCTTCTGCGCTCCAAAGAATAAAGACCTAACTTGTTCAACCTTTCTCTGTAACTTAGTTGCTGGAACCCAGGCAACATTCTAGTAAATCTCCTCTGTATCCTCTCTATTTTGTTGACATCCTTCCTATAATTAGGCGACCAAAATTGTACACCATACTCCAGATTTGGTCTCACCAATGCCTTGTTCAATTTTAACATTACTTCCCTATAGAAAGTCCATTTGCTTAGAGTGACTAAAACTACCAAGACTCCAGACTGTGGGTTCAGACTGGAAAGGAAAAAAAACAGTTGAATGATTAAGAGGGGAAAATAAAGCAGACAATATGGTGCTAACATTCTCATTTATGCTTATAATTATTCATGGCTGACAGAACAGTCAGGTGTATTAAGTAGAACAATAACAAAGTAATGGAAGAGGGTTACCATGGGAGTTGGGCTGAGTTTGGACAGATTTGGATTATGCTGGGAAAGATATTGTTTATTCGCAGAGAAGGAGATCTTCAATCCAAATCTCACATTGGGTCAAATCGATCTCCAAGGCTGCAAAAGATCGGTTTCAGATTGGTCATGTGTCAAGGGAATCTAGGAGCCAACGGCTAGGAAACAAACTCTGCGGCAGGGATCAAAACACCTTCCCAACTTTTACAGGCAAATTATAGGCACTGCAAGGGGAAGCAGGAGACCAGGAGAATTCTGTCAACTTCCCAGACAACACGAATCCATGATTCCCGAAACAAAACCAATTATCTGATAGATTATATTATTGCCATAATGTGTGTATATTGGATGCAGGATTTCCAGTTAAAACAGTAACTGCACTTCAAATGTGTCTAATTGACAGTAAGGTTTAGTTTAGAGATAAGGCAAGGAAACAGGCCCTTCAGCCCACTGAGTCCATGCTGACCATTAATCACCTGGCCACACAAGGTCTACGTCAGCCCACTTTCTACAATTTGACCAAGGCCAATTAATCTATAAACCTGAATGTCTTAGGTATATAGGAGGAAACTGGAGCACCCGGGGGAAAACTATGCGAACGCAGGAAGAACGTGCAAACTCCACACAGACCAGGCCAGGGTCGAACCTGGGTTTCTAGCGATGCGAGTCAGTAGCTCTACCAACTGTGCCACCCTGAAGAGCATAGGACAATATTAGCACGATAAGACAAATACAAAGCAATCTCATAGCAAATAAATCCAGTTTCTCAAAACTATTGATACTTATCAAATACAAATCAATATTTTAAAAGTATTTGTATATTGTTCGAATATTCACCTCAAATGGGATCCCACCACTGGCCACATCTTCCCATCTCCTCCCCTTTCAGCTTTCCACAGAGACCTTTCCCTCCGTAATTCCCAGGTCAATTTGTCCATTCCCACCCAAACCACCCCCTCCCCGATACAATCTCTTGCAACCGCAGGAAATGCTCTACTTGTCGCTTTACCTCCCCCCTCGACTCCATCTAAGGACCTAAGCAGTTTTTCCCAGTGAGGGAGAGGTTCACCTGCACCTCCTCCAACCTCATCTATTGCATCCGCTGTTCCAGGTGTCAACTGCTCTACATCGGTGAGACCAAGCGCAGGCTTGGCGATCGCTTCGCCCAACACCTCTGCACAGTTTGCATTAACCAACCTGATCTCCCGGTGGCTCAGCACTTCAACTCCCCCTCCCATTCCCAATCCGACCTTTCTGTCCTGGGCCTCCTCCATGGCCAGAGTGAGGCCCACCTCAAATTGGAGGAACAGCACCTCATATTTCACCTGGGCAGTTCACACCCCAGCGGTGTGAACATTGACTTCTCCAATTTCAGGTAGTCCTTGCTATCTCCCTCCTTCCCCTCCCATTCCCAGCTCTCCCACAGCCCACTATCTCCACCTCTTGCTTTATTTTTTCCGCCCCCCCCCCCCCCGACATCAGTCTGAAGAAGGGTCTCGACCCGAAACATCGCCTATTCCTTCACTCCATAGATGCTGCCTCACCTGCTGAGTTTCTCCAACTTTGTCTACCTGCAGATTGTTGATGGTGCTTTAGCCCTTGGTTTAGTAACTGTACCAATCTGATCCATGACATTTTGTTCATCAGACTGTATTCCCTGCAGATCTAGGGATGCCTCGACTTCAAAGCAGCTTCAACTTTGTCTGAGTGTGAAGAAGGGTTTTGACCCGAAACGTCACCCAATCCTTCTCTCCAGAGACTCTGCTTGTCCAGTCCTGCTGAGTTACTCCAGCATTTTGCATCTACCTTCAAGTTTGTCGAACTCAGCCCATTACCCGATGAGCCAAAGGGTCCTTGGCACTCCATGGCTTTTGGCTGCCGTTAACAACTGTCTGCACCTAGAACATTTCTCCATGCACCTGGTAATTAGGTGTAAAATGGGGTGGTGTGATTGGAGGCACTTTCAAAATTCCCTAGCTGTCTGGAACTACAAAACCAAGAATCTGTCTCAATTGCTACTCTCAGTCCATTTTACCGGCTAGCCGCTTCATTCTAGGAAATGTTCCAAATGGTTTTGGAATTGGAATGAGAAGGCTGACTGGGTTTGAAAATTCCAAATAATTTTCATCGTCTTAACACTTTTCAAATGTGTGTGCATTTCATCATTGAAGGTGTTTATAAAGACTTAGGGAGGCTTGTTACAATGAACCCTTTTAGAAATCAGTTGCAAAAAAGCCGAGATTACCACCACATATTTTGTACAAACAGTAAGTTCCAATGAGATTGATGTGAGGAATTTAGTGCTATTAGACTTGTAGAGTGATGACACTGGTTGTCGACTACAGTTTATGCCTGCAAACAACTACATCAACTTAATTCAAATTACTGTTCTAAGGTTCCTGGAAATGAATTGCAGAGACACTGAAAATACTAGAAATAGCCAGGGCTGCCTTTCAATGGTTCCATGCACAGTCACCCTTTGTCTGTACTTCTAATAATAGTGGGCAGCACAGTGGTGTAGCTGGTAGATCTACTGCCTCACAGTGTCAGAGACCCAGGTTTGGCCCTGACTCGGGTGCTCCAGTTCCCTCTCACGTCCCAAAAACATGCACATTAGCTCTGCAAATTGCCCTGAATCTGTAGGGAGTGGGAATGTGAGTAACATAGAACTAGTGTTAACAATCCATGATCGCTGTGAACTTGTTGGGCCAAAGTGTCCATTTCCACGCTGCAAGTCTAAACTAAACTAGAACACTGTTTAATAAGAGTTTTAGGAGAAGCAAAGCAAAAGGGGGTTGAGTGAAGCAAATTTTTACAGGAAAAACCCATATTTCTTTAAATGAGTGGAAATTTACAAAAATTAAAAAGTTAAACTCATGTCAAATTTAAGATGGCATTGAAGCAATAATGGTTTTTTATTCATTTCATCAAACTATTTCTATAACAAGACAAATGAAAGGCCGTGAAATGGACAATGTTGATGAGAAATGCCTGTTCGGCTCCAGATATCAAGGAGAAAAGATTAAAAATAACAGACAATAGATAGGTGCAGGAGTAGGCCATTCGGCCCTTCCAGCCAGCAACGCCATTCAATCCCCAATCAGTACACCATTCCTGCCTACTCCCCATATCCCCTGACTCCGCTATTTTTAAGAGCCCTATCTAGCTCTCTGTTGAAAGCATCCAGAGAACCCGCCTCCACAACTCTCAGTGAGAAAAAGTGTTTCCTCGTCTCCGTTCTAAATGGCTTACCCGAAAAAGGGGAAAATAATTAAGTATGAACGATTAGTGACTCGTGGACTGTTTAATACAAGACAATACAATACCGTTTATTGTCATTTGAACCTCAAAATTTCGTTTCTGCAGTCATACAAACAAGAGAAGAACCAAGACACAACACAATTTACACAAACATCCATCACAGTGAATCTCCTCCTCACTGATTAAAGGGTTTAATTTTACTTCGGAGTCACCCGAGTCACGGAGTCACGTGATTCTGCACCGCAGCCCGCAGGGGACTGGCGGCGTGCATGTAGGAGTGGGGCTTGCAGGCTTGCCGTGGGGAGCAAACGGAGCAGCAGCCCGACTCTACATCGCAGCCCGCAGGGGACACTACGGGCTGCTGGCATTCAGGAAGGAGGGGGCTTGCAAGCAAAGGCAGAACGGCAGCCTGACCCTACACCGCAGCTGCAGGGATACTGTGGCCCGTCTGCATTAAAGTGCCCTGCTACTCCAGGGAATGTGTCGTCTTCAAGAAGTTGAGACTGCCAGCACATAAAGTTATTAAATCATGAGAGTCTGGTCACCATACTTCTTAAAGACCCTCAGGTAAGATACTAACCTTGAATAGCTAAGCTTCTGTACTAGAGTTTGCTTACAGATGGATGGAGACCAGAATGAAGGCAGCGAAGCATGCCTCCAAGGGCCATGCGACTTCAGATGGGAGTCAGCGGCCACCATTCCAGGAGCGGCTCATAACACCGGCAGTACCCACTTTGCGGACCGGGATAAGAACGCGGAGGTCGGGGAGCCCTGCGCAGCCAGGACCCGTCTCTCCACCACGGCTGACCATGGGGCCGCAAAATGGTGGAGCACCGCGCGGGAGCAGGGTAGGCAAGACCTGGACTCCCTACCACTGTCACCTAAGCATAGTGACAGAGGAGCAATGGTGCGTAAACATGTGACCCGCTCGGCGGCTTTTTTGTCTCCCCTACTATGCAGGAACTAGAGCAGGGGGAGAGCTGCTCACAGGTCATGCCCCGCTGTAGCAGGAGGCATCGACATACCACCGGGGGTAACCTGCTAGATTGCGGGCGGGTGATGGATCTGCTGGAAGTCGGGGAGCTCAGCAGGAGCAGGAGGTACCGGCATTCCACCGGAACAGGCTGCCGGAGCGCAGACCGGTGGCAGCAGTTTACGGCTAGGCATCCCCGTTGCTACGGGTAAAGCCGGCTATGCGCCCTCACGGACCCGTGTGGTTAAGGGTGACGGCAAGCCTGCACGGACAGCGGAGCCGGTATTGGGGACCGGTACCGATCCTTCCCTCTGCCTTCCCACCAGGCAGAGGTGCCGCTTGGGTCCGAACGACGGCGGACTAGCGGTATGTCCGTGCAGGAGTCGTACAGCCTGCAGGAGCAGGAGGTACCAGCAGTGCACCGGAACAGGCTGCCGGAGCGCAGACCGGTGGCAGCAGAATACGGTTAGGCAATCCCGTTGCTGCGGGTAAAGCCAGCCAAGCGCCGTCACAGACCCCTGGGGGTGAGGGTGACGGTGTGCCTGCACGGACCACGGAGCCGGTATTGGGGACCGGTTCCGACTCCTTTCCTCTGCCTTCTCATGGGGCAGAGATGCCGCTAAGGTCCGAGAGACACCGGGCTAGCGGGTTGTCCATGCGGAAGTCGTTCAGCCCCGCAGGAGCGGGTGCTGACGAGTACCTGCCAACGCACTTTGTAGAGGTGCGACCTACTGGCAGAAGCCCCAGCGACTCATCAGGGCCTGGGGAAGTCGACCTGTTGTCCGTGTGTAGCGGCAGCGGTCGCATGGCTAGGATGGATCTAATGGTGGAGCAACTATATCAGCAGGACCTGGATCGGCAAGAGCAGGAGTCTCAGCGGCCTGGGAGTCGGATCATGCCGCCACCTTCAATCTCACCTTCGTCCATCGGCAGTGCTAGGAGTCAACAGATGGCCGATTTGACGAAGAAGCGGCAGCAGAAGAGCCAACTGCTCTCGATCCAGAAGAAGAAATGCTGGAGGTAGTGTCGAAATTTCCGAAGCCTGTATCTTCAGGGGAACCGCTGCACCCTACATTGGCAGTAAGTATCAATTTCCTGACGACACACCAGTTCCAAGACCAGGTGCTTTCAGAAACCATGGAGAAGTACAAGGATCCTGGAAATTGTGTTACCCTGAACGTCCCGAAGGTCAACTCAGCCATCTGAAGGAACATCAGTTCCAATGCGAGGGCACAAGAGGTTAAGAGGCAGGAAATTCTGAAGCCGTTGACGTCGGGCATCACGGCACTCGCCAGGACCCTCGATGGGGCAGGTGTATCCGCAGAGCAGCAGGATGCTCTAGCCCTCCTGTGTAACACACTTCGGGAAACTGTTTTACTCAGAGCTCGACATTAACCCTGAATTCGCTGGGTTGGGTCGTACCTCCACCACACCACCAAGGGTGCAGATTTACCGAAGACAGCCTTATCCTCCCTCCAAACCTCAGGGGAGGGGGAGGGGGGGGGCAGCCGGAAGACCATCATGAACATATCCAAACCAGAACGTCAGGCCCGCCGGTAACCATGGAGGTAAGGGGTCTGGTTCTCTTGGAAGTACTGCATGCATAACCACACAAGTAGGAGGGAGGTTACATACATTCTGGGGCTCTGTTTGTCACTACCCCAGGGAGCAGAGCAATAGACATAATAGACGCATGTAACAGCCTCGCTTGCACCAGGGAACAGACGTTAGATATGCTGCTAAGGTAATTGGTAAATTTGGAGCTACATTCCAGCCACATAATTGGGCCGTTACGCTATCAAAGTTTGGGAAAAAGCAAAAATCTCGGCATGTAAAGCGAATGCTGGACATTTACAAGCCTATGTAGCTGCCAATCGAAGCATAAATTGAGCTACAATGGTGGATTAGCAATGGTTGTGATTGTTAAATCCCATCATTACATCAAACCCATTAGTCGCGTTACAAACCAACGCAAGCGCCAAGGGCTGGGGAACTACCAACACCATTCCAGTTTGGGCAGTAGATGGGATTTGCACGAGTCTACTTCTCTTCAACCACAAGGAATAAACTGTTAGAAATGCTGGGAGCATGTCAAGGGCTAAATGCAATAATCTGCAGCATACATATGTCAGTCTTCAAAATGATACCACTGAGGTGGCATATTAAACCTTATGGGTGGTGTCAAGTCAATATCTTGTGATGAATTGGAAACATTAATTTGGCTCTGGTGGATTGAAAGAAATATTTGGGTTCAGCTATGTACCTTCTGGTTAAGCTCAATATAGTGGCGGACACCAGGTCACAAGTATTTAATAACGACATCAAGTGGATTTGAACCTCCAAATATCTGCTAAAATTATAGCCTAATATGGACCACCAGATATCGACCTCCTTGCATCCAGGTTGAGCCATTGGATACCAACATATGTCTCTTGAGAACCAGATTCTGGGGCAGTGGCGATGGACGCGTTCTCACCACGGGGGGGGAAATGCGTTTTTCTATGCCTTCCCCATTCTGCTTCATCAGACAGGTGCTGCAGGAAACGCAACCAGGCTCTGCAACATAAAGGACCATGGACGTCAAACAGCATCGTGCAGAGAGAGTCCACTAGGAAACAGTACCTCACCTACATAAGGATATTGGAGGTTTCTGTAGTCGGACCTAGACCATCTACATATCTGCTATACGCTCCAAGGTGCTGGAATACTCACGGGTCTTCATTATGATGAGTCCCTCAGTTACAGTGCTGTATACAGTGCCAGGAGTGCTCTGTCATCCTATCGCAAGCTGGAGTGGGATCTCACCAGCTGGTATCCAAACTATGAGGGGTTGGTCTATCCATCCCTCCCCGAACATGATATTATATTACCTGAGATTGGAGGTAGTGTTGACCCTACTCAGGAGCTGGTCGCCTATGAAGGATTTACCACTGGACTTACTCACCTTCAAAGTGGTGATGGTAATGGCACCAAATACAGCACAACGGGTCATGACTCCACAGGAATTAAACCTGGATAGAATGACCGGACCATAATAAAGTAACTTCTTTATAGAAGAGTTGCTTAAACTACACAGACCTGGGACTACAGGTCTGAAAATGGGCATCAGCTATATGGAGACGGGTCTGTTTCAGCCATGGAAACCCATGTCACAGGGTGATCGTGCAGACTATCTCCAGATGACTCAAGGTGATATTCGGTGCAGCAGATAAGACACTAACATTTTAAATGTCTTTCTACCAGGGCTGCAACCACATCAGTGGCAAGGACCATGGCGGTGTTCATGGATTATGGCCTCGCAATAGCGAGCTGGGCCAGTAAATCCACATTTCAGCGGTTTTATAACTGACTTATAACCGCTCACGCAACGTTGGCGGATTCAGCTTTAAGTGCTGTTCCCTAAACATTTGTCCCCGAGTTCAGGGGGTTATTCTTGTATTAACAAATGTTATTATTTTTCAGCTTGTTCAAGTCTGAAATATGTTAACATACTTCCTCCATCAGAATTACGGCAGTGTGTGAGCATGGGCGTGGTCCAGGGCATGTAATCAGAGAGCTTTGAAATCTTCACGAAGTCACTCACGTGACTCCGAAGTAAAATAGTAAGATTAAACAAGAACTTACCAGTTTGAAGTTTGATCTTTATTTTATGAGGAGTTACGATGAGGGATCTTGTGCCCTCCGCTCCCAACCCTCTATCATAAATTCAACTGGAGTAGTCAAGTTTTAATCTTACTATCTTTAGTCTTGTGATCTGCGATTCCACACCGCTGCTTTGAAGAATGTCGCTTCACAAAATCCCTCATCGTAACTCCTCATAAAATAAAGATCAAACTTCAAACTGGTAAGTTCTTGTTTAATCTTACTATTTTTGTTGTCTTCTTAATTCATGCACAAAATTGGGTTATTCAACATTACAATATGAAAGCCTTAATTTTGAGGTTGAAAATCGGAGAGAGTAGAATTGCTTTAAATTGCAGATTGTATAACTGACAAAAAGCTTTAATTCTTCACTTTTTAATGTATTTATTTTGTTCATCCAATTCATGCTTTGGAATGATTTAATACATATCATAAGAATATGTAGTCTTGTTAAAATATGGTGCTGCCGTGCAATTTAAAGATTCTCTTGTATTTTGGTTGGGGCATAAACCACACATAAAACAAAGATATGTTTAAGAATGAACTGCAGATGCTGGAAAAATCGAAGGCAGAAAAATGCTGGACAAACTCAGCAGGCGAGGCAGCATCTATGGAGTGAAGGAATAGGTGACGTTTCGGGACAAGACCCTTCTTCAGACTCTGAAGACACACCTGCTGAGTTTCTCCAGCATTTTTGTCCACCTAAAACAAAGATATGGTCTATCATCAAAAGATAACTTGCATTTATAAACGTTCTTATCATTGGTACATAGGAAGTAGCAACCAGTGAAACATTGCTGAAATGAAGACACTACTGTTGTGCAGAGAGCTCTGGCAGGCAATCCCGTGATTTGCAAGACCACATAAACAGACAACAAGATGAATGACCCACAGATCATCTTGTGTGGTAGGGCTGACCACAGACCAGTGTAACTCTGAATGAAATGAACCAACTGCAGGAGGTCCATAGCTTTGTTGTCCTGATATGACGCCACTCAGCACGAGCGGCACGGTGGCGCAGTGGTAGAGTTGCTGCTTTGCTGCGCCGGAGACCTGGGTTCCATCCTGACTACGGGTACTGTCTGTACGGAGTTTGTACGTTCTCCCTGTGACCTGCGTGGGTTTTCCTCCCACACTCCAAAGACGTACAGGTCTGTAAGTTAATTGGCTTGGTATAAGTGCAAATTGTCGCTAGTGTGTGTGTGGACTAGTGTGGGGTTCGCTGGTCGGTGTGGACCCAGTGGGCAGAAGGGCCTGTATCCCTAAAATAAACACTCTTTTCCTTGGAACACAGAGCTGCCCTTCTCTTAGCCATGTTTCTATATAAATTAATAATATCCCAATCCCCAGTCAATCCATGCCCTGATATCCTCTGCCTTATCTGTTTAAGCCTCTAGTATAGAAATAATTGCAAATTGAATCATCGGTCGCCCCTCTCTCTGCTGTCCCCTCTGCCAATCTTATTATTTTTTACTACAATATTTGCCCCCCCAATTTTATATCTGCCTCCTTTCTGCTCCCCAAATCCATTTTCAACCATGCCAAGTAGCACCAGCAAATCGATGTTGGTCTACATCATGATCAAGTGCAACCCATCCATCGTGTAGATGTCACCTTTGCACCAGAGAGATCTCAATGTTTGAAAAATAGGATTCCCTGCCCACACACCTCATTGAAACTTACCAAATGGTGAAAGATATTGAGGGGATGTTTCCACCAGTGGGAGAGTCTAGGACTAGAGGTCGTAGCATCAGATTTAAAGGACATTCCTTTAGGAAGGAGATGAAGATTGTCTTTAGCAGGAAGGTGGTGAATCTGTGGAATTATATGCCAAAGAAGGCTGTGGAAGCTGTCAATGGATATTTTGAAGAAGAGGTTACTAGGAAAATTGATGAGGGTAAAGCAGTAGATGTTGTCTATATGGATTTCAGTAAGGCCTTTGACAAGGTTCCCCATGGAAGGTTGGTTAAGAAGGTTCAATCTTTGGGTGTTAATGGTGGAGTAGCAAGATGGATTCAACAGTGGCTGAATGGGAGATGCCAGAGAGTAATGGTGGATGGCTGTTTGACAGGGTGGAAGCCGGTGACCAGTGGGGTGCCTCAGGGATCTGTGTTGGGTTCGCTGTTGTTTGTCATGTACATCAATGATCTAGATGATGGGATGGAAAATTGGATAAGTATGCAGATGATACTAAGATAGGTGGTGCTGTGGATAATGAAGTAGATTTTCAAAGTCTACAGAGAGATTTGGTATATTTGGAAGAGTGGGCTGAAAGATAGCAGATGGAGTTTAATGCTGATAAGTGTGAGGTGCTACATCTTGGCAGGACAAATCAAAATAGGACGTATATGGTAAATGGTAGGGAATTGAGGAATGCTGTGGAACAGAGGGATCTAGGAATAACTGAATAGTTCCCTGAAGGTGGAATCGCATGTAGATAGGGTGGTAAAGAAAGCTTTTGGTGTGCTGGCCTTTATAAATCAGAGCATTGAATATAGGAGTAGGGAAGTAATGTTAAAATTGTACAAGGCATTGGTGAGACCAATTCTGGAGTATGGTGTACAATTTTGGTCGCCTAATTATAGGAAGGATGTCAACAAAATAGTAAGATTAAACAAGAACCTACCAGTTTGAAGTTTGATCTTTATTTTATGAGGAATCGAGTTGAGGGACTACGTGAAGAACCCGGTACAGCCGTTCGTGCATCAATCTTCAAAGCAACGATGTGAAATCACAGCAAATAGTAACTGAAGTATAATGGTAAGATAACAAAGACTAGAACTACCAGATGAAATGTATGAGGGCTGGGAGCGGAGGGCACGTAGTCCCTCAACTCGACTCCTCATAAAATAAAGATCAAACTTCAAACTGGCAAGTTCTCATTTAATCTTACTATTTTACTTTGGAGTCACGTGAGTGACTATGTGAAAACTTCAAAGCTCGCTGATTTCATGCTGTGTGAAACGGGTATACACAACCACAGCTGCTTCATTGACAAATGAAGGGAAAACATTCATAATGCATACAGTCATAACATAGATGTAAAACATCCTGATGCTGTTTAAATGAAACAATAATATTTCCATCTCTCACCCAGGTGGAAAATATAACCAGATCATAAATAGAGTTAACAAATACTCCTGGTTCACCAATGGGTCATTACAGATGTTTGGAGATTCGTTCAATGGACCATGCTCCAGCCGTAACAATGCGACCCAGCGGAACATAAATACCCTTGCTGCTGATGTTGTAGCAGCCCTGGTGGAATTAGATCTGGAAACAGAATCCATTAGTACATAACACAACTCCGTTTTTCTCATCTGGAATGGCCTGAACAATAAGTTCTCCCAAATTCTTTGTGACTAACAACATTGCTAGTCCAGAACTCCAAGGCTCTTGATGACCTTGACATATTGTTGTATATATGTGTGCTTACCTCAAAGGTCCCCTGGTATGCCTGTGTCTATTTTGAGACCTGACCCCCTTCTGGTCTGCGCAAGTATTTATAACATAATATATATTATAATTTACAGACATTATCATCCTGTACCATCACAATTATTTAGCGACTGAACCTGCTGCACTAAACCAGTGCCAAAGGATAACTACCTAATAAACTCCAGCCAAATTTAAGGATATAGTTGCTGCCTCCTGGTGAAATAGTGTTCACAAATGTCAACATCACATGTGGCATTATACTGGTCCTGGGACCCATGTTGAAGATATCCTACCCCCTTGATAATCGGTGTGGACCCGACAGAGCGAGTCTTGTTTGCTACAGCCAATTCAATGAGGAAGCTCATCGAGCCAATTAATGGCCATACAATTCCATAATTAACAGATGATCATTTAGCATGAACTCGATACATTAGCAATCAATACCATTTTCCATGGAACACAAGCATAACAAACTCTTTCATCTCCTGGAAAAGAACATTCAGCAGTTTGGTGCTATGCTAACACTTTGAACACATAGAAGGATAGATGTAACAATCCAAATCTTAGGGCAGTTTGTTAAACCTGCAGAATATCAATTTGAGTTTATCATGCAACGTCTGATTTCCGAACCCTCAGGCTGAACAAGCAAATTTACTTTTAAAATAACCAATAAGGTTATATAACTATTCGCAACAAATCGGGAATCAATTTGCATAATCACACAATAGGAACTTAAAGCCTCTTAATGACTTTATATGAAGCCTCGATTGATGAGACAAAATGGATGTAGCCATAAAAGACCTTCCTTCTCCTTTTGGCGAGAATGTATCTTTCGCCACTGCTATGCCAAATATTTTGCAACCAGTGAAATAAACATGAAACCAACATACATATATATACACATATACATATATTTGGTGTTCCATTGAACCAGAATTTCATAATCCACTGCGATTCAACACCAACTCTGTGTTGCCATTACCCACACTTGATGATTCTCCTGTGGCAACAAGATTATGTAACCATTCCAGCAGTCTTTAACTAATTGCACCCTCGTGACTAACATATGCCATCATCACAATGCATCAACCTGAACATGAGCATGACAATATGCTTATTTGTCTAATCACTCTGTAACCCATACAATGCCCATAGAGTTCATAGATAGTTGATACTAATAACAGAATTTTTTTGGCAAGTCATGCAAATCTGTTCCATCTCCAAACTTGAGATATTTGAGCTACTTGGTAACTACCTTAAACAGCAACTGTGGCCCGATTTCCGAGCCAGTCTAGCAAGACAGTCTTGCAATCTTGGTCCTTATACTGAACCTGCCCAATTCTAACCTGCTTGAAAAGCTAATA
This sequence comes from Raja brachyura, assembly GCA_963514005.1. The sequence continues at coordinate 93,956,606 of OY740787.1, read as the reverse complement.
TTGTACATTTTACATTTACCATTCAAAGTAGCTGATAATGTCTCAATCATTTGTAATGTATAACTAAGTATACACCTTACCAAACTGCAAGTGGTCCCTTAATTGTAGAGTAGCACAGGTACAGTGCGTGGAACCTCTGGCCAGCTTTCATGCTGCCAGCAACTTCAGTGAACCGCTACTGCCAATAAAGACATGGGATGCATTGTCGCTGAAACTATGAAACCTTGTTCATTCCAATAGCTTGTGCTTCACCCTCCAGGTTTCACCTGTGGAAAAGTCTTACCTGACTAGAAGATTCGGCAGCCAAATGTAATGTCCCCTTGAGAGCGGTGTTCACTGCATATGTGTTTGGGATGGTAACTTTCTTGCCAGGTATATACCTCTGGCACATGCCCTGATCTCTTGGACAGGCTCTGTGGCTATACCGTCAGACTAGGCGTTAAACTATACCAATCCCACATGCTCTCCTCTTACATGAGGGAGCCATAAAGCAGGCCTGCTACAAAGCCCTGCTGACACAATTTCCCATTTAGGGCCATTAGCACCAATTTGCAATAGAATGAAAGATTTACCTAACAACTACTGGAGCAGTAATGAACACTCTTTGTCCATCATCATGACTTTATTAATTTCAGCTGGTGTTAACAATGACCTAGATGGCACTTAATAATTAACCATTTAACAAAATAACTGTTGCTCTACTTACACAGCTGAATTGCATCTATACAATTAACAATTAGTCCAACGACTAGAACTGTTTTATAACAACAATTGTTACCAAAGTCTTATTGACTGCAATCTGTTGTCCAGGCTGGCATCATGGTCAATTGAATACCTAAAAGTAAATCCCAACATCCTACAAGTCTATTTGATAGGAACTTAATCTAACTGGATAGAGGAGCCCAATTTCTCAAATATAGTTTGAGACTTAACAGTGGATTTTAGCACATATATAACTAGCATTTTTTTAAACCGTGAATAGTTTTCTTTGAATGCTTTTTTGTCATCATTCTGTTATATTGCCTTATCCTAACAACGCCTCCTCATCCCCCATGATCACTGTAAATGGGAATACCCTACTAAACTGCTATTCCCATAAAGCAGGCCTAACAAGGTACCGCTGGCACCCATGAAGCAGCCCTGAACAAAGGTGCTGCTGGCGCGGCCTTTCCCATAGGCCAGTATTTGCCATAGATTTGGCGTTCTCATCAAGCAGCCCTGAGCAAAGGTGCTGCTGGCATAACCTCTCCAATAGGCTAGCCTACCATAACTTGGCATTCCCCTGGAGCAGTCCTGAGCAAAGGTACTGCTGGCACCGCCTCTGCAATATGCTAGCCTGCCATAGTTTGGCATCCCCATGAGCAGCTCTGAGCAAAGGTGCTGCTGGCACAGCCTCTCCAATAGGCTAGCCTGCCATAGTTTGGTATCCCCATGAGCAGCCCTGAGCAAAGGTGCTGCTGGCACAGCCTCTCCAATAGGCTAGCCTGCCATAGCTTGGCATCCCCATGAGCAGTCCTAAACAAAGGTACTGCTGGCACAGCCTTTCCCATAGGCTGGCACTGCCATAGCTTGGCATCCCCATGAGCAGTCCTAAACAAAGGTACTGCTGGCACAGCCTTTCCCATAGGCTGGCACTGCCATAACTTGACATTCCCATGAAGCAGCCCTACCCAAAGGTGCTGCTCTCTAAATTAATTCCCAGAGGTGAAACCTCCCAATGTTCCTAATTGTACTGACTATTTTTGTCAGTTGGCCCCATATCCTGGGGATTATTGTAGTTTGGGAACCCCATAGGTGAATTTCCCCTCCCCGGGAATCCATCTAAATATATAAAATATAAATATATAAAATATATTTTTAATATATATATATTTTATATATTCATATTTTCTATATTTATATGGATTCCCGGGTAGGGGAAATATATATATATATCCGTGGTACCCTCCTGGCACGCAGGCTAATCATTTATGTGAGTTAACCCCATGTGCTGGGGACTACTGTGATGTAAAACCGCATATACTTGGGTTTCCCCTGCACCAGGAACCCAGCCTAACCGTTTAGGTTAGTTTTAACCCCATGTCCTGGGGACTACTGCGGTCGAGAACCGCATATGCTTGAGTTTCCCCTCCACCGGGAACCCAGGCTGACCGTTCAGGTCCATTAAGCCCCAGCCCCTAGGGACTACTGCGGTCTAAAACCGCACTATTCTCGGGTTTCCCCTCTCCGGGAACCCAACATGTGGAGTCACTGACTGCGTTATCAGTGACTCCGATTGCGAACCCGACTTTCCCAGCTCTCCGCTTCCGCGGTCGGACCAGGGTTTTCCCCCAAAGCCCTAGGCTGGTTCCCTCGTCGGCTATCGCGAACATCCCGCAAAAACCCCGGAGGTTCCTGCAGGAGACCTAGAACAGGTAAGAAAATAGCACTTACCTGAAACTTTTTTAGACTTACCGTTGGTGGAGCTGCGCTGCTCCAGTCGTCTGCACGAAAGCGTCTGACGCAATGACGCACGAACGGCTGTACGGGGTTCTTCACGTAGTCACTCGCATGACTCAGAAGTAAAATAGAGAGAGTACAGAGGAGATTTACTGGAATGTTGTCTGGATTCCAGCAACTAAGTTACAGAGAAAGGTTGAACAAGTTAGGTCTTTATTCTTTGGAGCGCAGAAAGTTAAGGGGGGACTTGATTGAGGTCTTTAAAATGATGAAAGGATAGACAGTGGATAAGCTTTTCCCATTGAGGGTAGGGAAGATTCAAACAGGAGACCATGACATGAGAATTAAGAGAAAAAGGTTAGCGGTAACATGAGGGGGAACGTCTTTACTCAGAGAGTGGTGGCTGTGTGGAATGAGCTTCCAGCAGAAGTGGTGGAGGCAGGATCGATTTTACCATTTAAAAGTAAAGTGGATAGGTATATGGACAGGAAGGGAATGGAGAGGTATGGTCTGAGTGCAGGTAGAAGGGACTAGGGGAAAATAAATGGTCGGCACGGACTGGAAGGGCCGAGAAGGCCTGTTTCCGTGCTGTAATTGTTATATGGTTTATATGGTCTCAAACCGAAACGTCATTCATTCCTACTCTCTACAAGTTCTTCTCTCTCCAATGAGAGTTCAGCAACATCTTCTCTCAAATGGAAAAGAACCTCTTTACTCCTATACTGAAATCCTCTTGTTATGAAGGCCAACATTCCATTAGCTTTCTTCACTGCCTGCTGTACCTGCACGCCAACTTTCAGTGACCGGTGTACAAGGACACCCAGGTCTCGCTGTACCTCCCCCTTATCTAACCTAACCCCATTGAGATAATAATCTGCCCCCTTGTTTTTGCCACCAAAGTTGGTAACCTCACATTTATCTATATTATACTGCATCTGCCACACATCTGCCCACTCACTCAACCTGTCCAGATCACCCTGCAACCTCCTAACATCCTCTTCACAGTTCACTTTGCCACCCAGCTTTGTGTCATCCGCAAACCTGCTAGTGTTGCTCCTAATTCCCTCTTCCAAATCATTAATATATATGGTAAACAGTTGCGACCCCAACACCGAGCTTTGCGGCACTCCACTCGCCACTGCCTGCCATTCTGAAACGGACCCGTTCACTCCTACTCTTTGCTTCCTGTCTGCCAACCAATTTTCGATCCACGTCGACACCCTATCCCAATGCCATGTGCTCTAATTTTAGTCACCATTCTCCCGTGCGGCTCCATTTTATTTGTCACATCCTCAAAAAATTCCAGATTAGTCAAGTATGATTTCCCTTTCATAAATCCATGTTGACTTGGACTAATCCTTTTACTGCTATCCAAATGCCCCTCTTTATTCTCTTTAATAATTGCTCTATGATTCTGGAGATGCATAGATAAATAGACAATAGGTGCAGGAGGAGGCCATTCGGCCCCGAGGCAGCACTGCCATTCATTGTGATCATGGCTGATCATCCACAATCAGTATCCTGTTCCTGCCTTCTCCCCATATCCCTTGACTCCACTAGCCCTAAGAGCTCTATCTAACTCTTTTAAATGCATCCAGTGAATCGGCCTAGACTGCCTTCTGTGGCAGAGAATTCCACAAATTCACAATTCTCGTTTTTTCCTCATCTCAGTTCTAAATGGCCTACCCCTAATTCTTAAATTGTGGCCCCTGGTTCTGTACTTCCCCAACATCGGGAACATGTTTCCAGCATCTAGCATGTTCAATCCCTTAATAATTTTATATGTTTCTATAAGATCTCCTCTCATCCTTCTAAATTCCAGTGAATACAAGCCCAGTTACCCCATTCTTTCATCATATTACAGTCCCGCCATCCCGGAAATTAACCTCGTGAACCTACGCTGCACTCCCGCAATAGCAAGAATGTCCTTCCTCAAATTAGGAGAGCAAAACTGCACACAATACACCAGGTGTGGTCTCACCTGGGCCCTGTACAACTGCTGTCATCAGAATCCTCTGTCATCTGCCAGCTACACCTGGGTGTTGTTCCTGACTGCTGCCTGCTGTGCTGGCATGAAGGAACTAAGGCCTCGAGTAGATTTCCTCCATGACAATTTTCAGATCTTGACCGTATTGAATCAGGAATTCGCTTCCTGCACCCGGACATTTTTTAGTCAATTTGCCAATTTATGGAAATGTTGTCTGTGCTTCTGTGCGGGGATATTGCGACCAAACGTTGCGTGTCTAAGGCCAGCAGTATTATAAAAGACCCCACACATCTCCATCACGGTCTTTTCACTCTGCTGCCCTCGGGCAAAAGATATCGCAGCATAAGGAGCAGAACATCAAGGTTCTTGTAATGCCGTGTAATGGGCTGCCACCATTGTCTATTTATCCTTTTTATCCATTTTATCCATTTTATCCATGTCTATCCTTCTGTTAATTTATCGTGTTGCACAGGGAGCCAAATGCAACGTAATTTCGTTTGGAACTGCATATATCAATATATTTCTAAATTACAATTAAGTTTGTTTGACTTGACTTTGACTTGACTTGAGTCACAGATGCATGGCTAAGCATCAGTGGCTGTGCAAACTTCCACTGGATGTTTTCATTAGGGAAAGACCATTTTCATTAAAGGCAACTACTGAATTTTTTTAAAAAAGCACTCCCAGAAAATCGCTGCCTTTGTTCATGATCCTTTGCCAACCTTTAAAACCAGCACTAATGCAATGCGCAAAATTGTTTACACGTTCTGACACTGGAGCAAATTTGTTTCAAGGTTACACTGAATTTCAGCATGTTGTTTCAAATTCCCGTAATTTGCAGTTTTTGTGGTGTACGTATATTTAACATGGCCTCTCCTTTTCTGCATCATTTGTTCCTTCACCAGATTTGGCTGGAATGCTGTGCTATATTGAGTGTGTCTATATAAATATTCTCTGCATTCTCTGCCTATCGACTTCTTCTGTATGGTCGTCAATATGTTCATTGCATCTATAAAGAAGCGTCATCAAGACTGGAGTGCATAATGGGCCTGTCCCACTTAGGTGACTGCAGGAAACTCTGCAGGGAACTTGAGGAGTTCCCGCATTCTGGGACCTAGTTGCGGTCTCATTATGGTCACCGGGAATCTTTCAACATGTTGAAAAGTTAGCGGCAACCAGAATGAAGCCACCATGGAGAGTAGGGAAAGTAGTAAAAGTTGTCTCCACTCCATCTCCCACCCCGTCTCCCCCCTTCTCCCGCCTCCCCCTCCTTCTCCACCCGCCCCCTCTTTTAAAGGCCCTTCCCATACACTGTGCTTTCACCGTCTTAATTACAGCGCCAACCTTCCTGTTCATTGCAGTGTGTGTCTGTATCACATTGGCTTTGCACCGTGTGAATTTCACTCAGACAGTGCTCCATCCACTTGCCCTGTCCCCCGCCTGCATAACGGGCTGGTGAAGGACGTGATGTGTGTGTGTTCTACACTTGACAGTCACCTAAAAAAATCACCAAAGTGGGACAGGCCCGTAAGAGTAGATTACCACACCATTGCAGCAAGAGCCCGTAAGAGTAGAGTACCACACCGTTGCAGCAAGGGCCCGTAAGAGTAGAGTACCACACCATTGCAACAAGGGCCCGTAAAAGTAGAGTACCACACCATTGCAACAAGGGCCCGTAAAAGTAGAGTACCACACCATTGCAGCAAGGGCCCGTAAGAGTAGAGTACCACACCGTTGCAGCAAGGGTGGCAATGCATTTTTTGCAACAGTCTAACTGCAATGGGAGAATTTTTGACTTTTTCCACAGGCAATATTCTGAGTTGTAATAAGTAGTTTGGAGACAATAGTTTACTAATCCAGAGCAGAATCAGAAAATGATGGAAGCACTGTGCAAGCAGCATTGTTAGAGAGAAACAGAATCAGCATTCCTGATCAAAGCCAATTGATCACAACTGGAATAGTGGGAAGGCCATCATATTTACACTACCTCATTCACTTATACACTTTAGGTGTATTTTAGTACTATCTCAGATTGCACTACAATTTTTGCAAAAATTGTAATGCAATCTGAGATAGTACTAAAATACACCTAAAGTGTATAAGTTGTATTTATCATTACAGTATGTAGACTGTGAATTTAAAGTGAACAGGGACTCCATTGCCCCCTCATGTACATGACAATAAACTAATCTGAATCTGATACATTTTTTTACTCTTAAGGGCCTGTCCCACCAGCATGCGATTGCATGCGGTGAGCGCGACCAAACGTGGTGGCTTGAGGCGTACGGCCTCGCGGGGCCGGTCCCACTTCCAACCGCGGAGCCGTATGGAGCTGGTCCCGACATCATACTCACCAATCAGCTGGGCAGGAGGCGGGCCGACTGAATTTGGACGTCGCACGGCGTTGGGCGGTGACGTCAACACGTAACGGCACGCCGGGCGGTGAAGTCAATGCGCAACGCCACGCGCTAGGCATACAGCGTCCAGATGCTGCGTACGGCGTCCAGATGCTGCGTACGGCATCCAGACGCTGCGTATTATGTCAAGACGCTGTGTACGGCCTCAATGCCGACAGGCCGTTGCCGCGCTGGATTTTTGAACAGTGTCGGTTTTTCGGAGCCCCGCGCAATGTCGGGACCAACTCCGCACAACTCCACACGGCTCCGGCGATCGAAGTGGGACCGTAGGCTCAAGCGACCATGTTAGGTCGCGCTCGCCGCATGCAGTCGCATGCTGGTGTGACAGGCCCTTTAGTGATTAGGTGACATGAAAAGATGCCTTGAAAACTACGCGACACAGTGGCGTAGTTGCTGCCTTCCAGCACTTGACTATGGGAACTGTGTAAACGGAATTTGTACGTTCTGCCCCGTGACTGCGTAGGTTTTCTCTGAGATCTTTGGTTTCCTCCCACGCTCCAAAGATGTACAGGTTTGTAGGTTAATGGGCTTGATAAAAATGTAAATTGTCCTTAATGTGTCACTACTCGGTGTATACTCGGTGTGCCGCAGGGCCTGTTTCCATGCTGTACCACTAAACGAATTAAACTGAATTAAATTTGCATGTTTTGCCATTCAGAACATGATAAGAGTTTGAAATTATGAATTCAAACTCGATCATTTGATCTTTCATATATAAACACCAATACTTGTAATAAATCTCATCAATGAAATAGATAGTAGCGGCAGAGCAAATTAGAGGTTCATTTGCCTAAATATACATATTTTTCAATATAGGTCATGATTCTTGTCTGATGTCTGTTCATTCTAATATTCCAATGAGGTAATTCATTTAAAAAAACAAATGAGAAACAAGTAGAGTAAAAATGAATGGCTTTTAAAGTTGTTGAACGCAACAATTCTCATTATACACTCTAAAGGTAACACAAAGAGAAATTAGTAGGAAGGAACTGCAGATGCTGGTTTAAACATTTAAGTATGATGCATTAAATTGTCTTTTTGGATTCTTGCATCCTCCACTACCTTTATTATTGGGCTCAATTCTGTATTCATCAGTAATTTGCAGTCAATGCAATGAAGGATCCAATATACTCACATCCTGCACAAGCAATAGGTGTAAGAAAGAACTGCAGATGCTGGTTAAAATCAAAGGTAGACACAAAAAGCTGGAATAACAGATGGTCAGACAGCATCTCTAGAGAGAAGGAATGGGTGACGTTTTGGGTCGAGACCCTTCTTCAGACTATGTGGTTATGTTGTTGTAGATTTTTTAGTCTATAGTAGACCAAGGGGAACCCGTTGGGTCCCGTCCCCTCAATGCGCAGTTGCGGTGAGAGGGGTGACCTGCGGCGTCACACACACACTAACCAACCCCCCCCCCACACACACTAACCAACCCCCCCCCACACACACACTAAGCAACCCCCCCACACACACACACTAACCACCCCCATTGATATTATATTAATATTATTAATTCACTCCTTTTACCCCAATCCCCGCCCTATCCACTCATGCATAGCCCCCAATTCGCAGGCGCAGCTAGAGAGGAAGGGGGTAGAGAGAGAGGGACACAGAGGCACAGAGAGGCACACAGATGCACTGAGAGGGACACAGAGGCACAGAGAGGCACACAGAGGCACAGAGAGGCACACAGAGGCACACAGAGGCACACAGAGGCACACAGAGGGACACAGAGGCACACAGAGGCACAGAGAGGGACACAGAGGCACACCGAGGGACACAGAATGAGAGAGGAGGAGGGTAGTGGGGAACGGGGAGCGGGGAGTGGGGCCGGCATTAACCAAATGACTATGTGTTCAGCGGCTTCAATCTAGAGCCTGGGGGGGAGGGGTCATCACAGGGGAGGGCTGGTTCACTCGAGGGCAGAGACAGAGAGAGGGCTGCTGGCGGACGTGGAATCGTGGGAGGCAATGGCCGACTGTGATCGGGCGGGGCCATGACGAGCGGGCGGGGCCATGGTGAACGGGCGGGGCCACGGCGAGCGGGCGGGGCCACGGCGAGCGTAGGGCAATATAAGGACTGCGAGTTGAGGGGGTGGGTGACGTCACTCGCAGCGCATGGAAATAAGTGCAGGGCAAGCTGCGTGTGGAAAACAGTGCGCACAGGCCGCGCGAGGAAATTTTTGAACATTTTCATAAATAACTCAAACAATAAAGCTAGAAATGTTCGGGTAAGCCGATTTTTGACTCCAGGGAGTAAATCTATACCGGAATATGTAAAAATGTTGCTATTAGCGCGTCGATTCTTTGAGTAGATGTGATCAACAACAAACAAATAAATAGACACACGCACATCCACATCCAGGATCAGAGTTTTATTGTAATAAGGATTATACTAAACCTCTTCCCTTTGTTCTCAACATTCTAAATTTCCGTGTGTGTGCAGGGTTGTGTTGGCTTTTAATCTCCTTAATTTGTATCTGCTTCCAAAATGCTTGGCCACAGCCTTCCCTTTTTCACACATGCTACTCACATTTTTCCCTCGATGGGATAAATATCTTCACGTCACACTCCAACCTATATTTCAGAAGTTTTTTAAGTTTTAATCGTTTATTTAAAAAAACTAACAGTTTTTCAGTGGAGACTCTTGCAGCACTTTCCATTGATGATGTCACAGTGCCACCTCACAGACGTCCAATCACAATGGATTTCATTTACATGTTACATCACAATGGGACAGGGACAATGAGATTGCAACCTTCACATGTTTCCACAAATGCAATCAACCTGGCGTGCACAATCAAATAAGATCAAATAGAACAAGTTGTCCTCCCCCTCCCTCTCTACCCACCCTCCCTCTCTACCCATCCCTTTCCATCCCCCTCCCTCTCAACCCACCTCCTGCTCCACCCCCCCTCTATCTCTACCCCCTCCCGCTCCACCCCCCTCCCTCTCTACCCCTGCCTCTCTACCCATTCACTCTCTGTACCCCCTGCCTCCCTGCCCCCTCCCTCTCTGCCCCCTCCCCTCCCTCTCTGCCCCCTCCCCTCCCTCTCTGCCCCCTCCCCTCCCTCTCTGCCCCCTCCCCTCCCTCTCTGCCCCCTCCCCTCCCTCTCTGCCCCCTCCCCTCACTCTCTGCCCCCTCCCCTCCCTCTCTGCCCCCTCCCCTCCCTCTCTGCCCCCTCCCCTCCCTCTCTGCCCCCTCCCCTCCCTCTCTGCCCCCTCCCCTCCCTCTCTGCCCCCTCCCCTCCCTCTCTGCCGCCCCCTCCCTCTCTGCCCCCTCCCTCTCTGCCCCCTCCCTCTCTGCCCCCTCCCTCTCTGCCCCCCTCCCTCTCTGCCCCCCTCCCTCTCTGCCCCCCTCCCTCTCTGCCCCCCTCCCTCTCTGCCCCCCTCCCTCTCTGCCCCCCTCCCTCTCTGCCCCCCTCCCTCTCTACCCCCCTCCCTCTCTGCCCCCCTCCCTCTCTGCCCCCCTCCCTCTCTGCCCCCCTCCCTCTCTGCCCCCCTCCCTCTCTGCCCCCCTCCCTCTCTGCCCCCCTCCCTCTCTGCCCCCCTCCCTCTCTGCCCCCCTCCCTCTCTGCCCCCCTCCCTCTCTGCCCCCCTCCCTCTCTGCCCCCCTCCCTCTCTGCCCCCTCCCTCTCTGCCCCCTCCCTCTCTGCCCCCATCTCCCTCTCTGCCCCCCTCCCTCTCTGCCCCCCTCCCTCTCTGCCCCCCTCCCTCTCTGCCCCCCTCCCTCTCTGCCCCCCTCCCTCTCTGCCCCCCTCCCTCTCTGCAACCCTCCCTCTCTGCCCCCTCCCTCTCTGCCCCCCTCCCTCTCTGCCCCCCTCCCTCTCTGCAACCCTCCCTCTCTGCCCCCCCCTCTCTGACCCCCTCCCTCTCTGCCCCCCTCCCTCTCTGCCCCCCTCCCTCTCTACCCCCCATCTCCCTCTCTGCCCCCATCTCCCTCTCTGCCCCCATCTCCCTCTCTGCCCCCATCTCCCTCTCTGCCCCCATCTCCCTCTCTGCCCCCATCTCCCTCTCTGCCCCCATCTCCCTCTCTGCCCCCATCTCCCTCTCTGCCCCCATCTCCCTCTCTGCCCCCATCTCCCTCTCTGCCCCCATCTCCCTCTCTGCCCCCATCTCCCTCTCTGCCCCATCTCCCTCTCTGCCCCCATCTCCCTCTCTGCCCCCTCCCTCTCTGCCCCCTCCCTCTCTGCCCCCCTCCCTCTGTGCCCCCTCCCTCTGTGCCCCCTCCCTCTGTGCCCCCTCCCTCTGTGCCCCCTCCCTCTGTGCCCCCTCCCTCTGTGCCCCCTCCCTCTGTGCCCCCTCCCTCTGTGCCCCCTCCCTCTCTGCTCCCCGTCTTCCCCTCTACACCCCTCCTGCTCTAGGGTGGTGAGTATTGGGACGTATGGGTGAGTGGTGGAGTATTGTGTTCAGGGACCAGCCCTCCCATGTGACGCCACCCCCCCCCACCCCTCAATCTCTACCCCCTACCTCTCCCTCTACCATCCCTCTCTACCCACCCCCCTACCCTCTCCCTCTCTACCTCCTCCCCCTCTACCCCCCTCCCTCTCCCTCTCTAACCATGCCTGCGCAGGGGGGTGGGGGGAAAAAGAGCAAATTCATAATATTAATATAATATCGGGGGGGTGGTTAGTATGTGTGTGTGATGCCGCAGGCCCTACTCTCCCCTGTGCATTGAGGGGATGGGACACAATGGGTCCCACTTGGTCTAGTTTATTACTAATGGCCATTTACACCTGCTTCAGTATTACTGGTCAGATAAGGTTACCGACTGTACCAATAAATGTGGCCACACAGTAACTTCACGAGGTAATAATTTACCAACAGAGATCTTGAATTGGGTTGTATAGTTACAGATTTCATTCCAAATGACTGAAATTTGTGCCTTTCAAATAAGCACCCTTTTACTTTTTAATTATCAGCATTAAGGAATCTATTTGCATATAGAACATAGAATGGTACGGCACAGGAACAGGCCCTTCGGCCCACAACGACTGCCCAACATGATGCCAAGACAAACTAATCTCACCTGCCCAAACATGGTCCATTTTAACTATCTTAATTCTTAGTCAGTGAAGATCATTCAAGTTTGAGAACACATAACTGACCAGAAGAATCATAAAGTTCATTGAGGGCTGGGCTGGGCAGAAATACCAGAAGTTGGGTAAAAAGCTGCCAGCAAAGGTTTGGTCAAACTAGACGTACAGGACAACCTGACTAAGGTTAGATTGCTCCATTCCATTCTGAGGACTTTTACATCTTCAAACTAGGAATGTTCTGGTTCAAACTTAAAATGTTTTTAAATGAAACTAGACTAAGTGGGACCGTTGGGTCCCATGTTCACATGGGAGGGCCCTCAATGGGCCCCAACGCAATATTCCTCCTCTCCACTAATTCCAATATTGGTGGCCAGTGGGGGGGGGGGCTTTCTGGAGCGCTAGTATGGGTGTTGTGGGCCAAAGTGACTGGTTTCCAGAGGGCTGGTATGGACTTTGTGGGCCGAATGAATTCTTGGGCTGGCAGCTCAGTCACTTGGGCCTGGTGGACTGGCAGCTCAGTCACTCGGGCCTGGTGGGCTGGCAACTCAGTCACTCAGACCTGGTGGGCTGGCAGCTCAATCACTCAGGCCTGGTGGGCTGGCAGCTCAGTCACTCACGGCTGGTGGGCTGGCAATTCAGCCACTCAAGGCTGGTGGGCTGGCAGCTCGGTCAATCATGGCTGGTGGGCTGGCAATTCAGCCACTCAAGGCTGGTGGGCTGGCAGCTCAGTCACTCGTGGCTGGTGGGCTGGCAGCCGACTCACGGCTGGTGGGCTGGCAACCTACTCACGGCTGATGGGCTGGCAGCCGACTCACTCACGGCTGGTGGGCTGGCAGTTGACTCACTCATGGCTGGTGAGCTGGCAGTTGACTCACTCATGGCTGGTGGGTTCACACACACACACCCTCCATCACACACACTTCCATCACACAGAAACACACCCCATCACACAGAAACACACCCCATCACACACAAACACACTCCATCACTCAAAAACACACTCCATCACTCACAAACACACTCCATCTCTCAGACAGACACACTCCCTCACAGACACAACACTCCCTCTCACAGATACACACACTCATCTCACACACACACTCTCATACACACCCTCCATCTGACATACACACACCCTCCATCTCTCACACACACACCATCTCACACATACACCATCACTCACACACACACACTCACACCATCCATCACAACATATATATGACAGTAAAACTCTCTTGAATCTACTCATTTCTGCTGTGAGCGGGATTTCCGAAATGAGCGCGACATTCAGTTCAAGCAGCACAGTTTGCAGACTAACCTTTCAATTCAGTTCAAGCAGCACAGTGCAGACTCACATTCAGTTCACTTACAGCTTAGACTCACAGATCTCACAGATTCAACTCTCACTCACAGTCTTCCGGGGTGACTGACTCATGTCCAGCCTCCGGGGCTTTATTCTCCTGCCCCCCTGGAAGGGGCATTACCTTCATCATGGTCACCGACAGGCGAGAAGACCAATCTGCTGATCTCACGATTTTTAAAACATTCTTAACATTTTTATTATTTCACCAATTGGAAAAAAACCTTTGGGGAGAGGAGGACGGTGAGTAAGATGGTGAAATAATCATAGCGATATAGGGTAGTATTTACAACGTAGACAGCAAGTGGTCAAGATGAGACTTTTAGTAATAGTATAGATGTGTCAATAAATCTACAAATGGTGTACTGGAACAATGAAGGCAAAAGGACCAATGTTCATGGCCATTAGTCACCAAAGCTGATAGATGTGTTGGGACTCTCCACTAAACCAATAGACTGCTCCAGGTGAAATCGCTTCAACAGTCATGAGTTTAAGCTTTTTTTCAATAGCATCATTGTAAAATATTCTGTGAATTTTAGCATCTAACACATAGAGATCAAGTGAATTTGTTATACTATAGTACCCATCAGCTCTATTTAAGAACCAGTTTTGGGGATCTGAATTTAGTTTAGTTTATTTTAGTTAGAGATACAGCGCAGAAACAGGCCCTTTGGAAAACTGAGCCCACACCGACCAGCGATCCCCACACATTACCTAGCACACACTAGGGACTATTTTGCATTTATACCAAACCAATTAATCTACAATCCAGTACTTCTTTGGAGTGTGGAAGGAAACCGAAGATCTCAGAGAGAAACCATGCATGTCATGGGAAGAACATACCAACTCCATACAAACGGGATCGAACCCAGGTCCCTGGGGCTGTAAGGTGGCAACTCTACCACTGCACCATCATGCCACCACCAATGGTATTGCCTCACCTGAATATTTCATATTGGCCTTGATGGCCTTCGACAGTAATTTAATTAAACAAAAATACTCCTCCATTTTTATTTTCCATTGTATATAATTTTATAATGTAGACAATCGACAATATAATAGACAATAGGTGCAGGAGGAGGCCATTCAGCCCTTCTAGCCAGCACCGCCATTCACTGTGATCATGGCTGATCATCCACAATCAGTACCCCGTTCCTGCCTTCTCCCCATATCCCCTGACTCCGCTATCTTCAATTGCTGCACAGACACTTGAATTTAATATCAGAAAGGGGTTGTTCTCACTACTGACATGGACCTTTGTAGGGGGGTTTTATTTTAGGTTAGATTTGAACACTATTAATTTGCTACAGACTCTAGAGATTAAAAAAAATCATATATTTGAGGCAAGTAAACCTCTTAATGAGGATAGACACCCATTCCTTCTCTCCAGAGATGCTCCAGGTTTTTGTGACAAATGTAAACCAGCATCTGCAGTTTCTTCCAACACTAATCCTATTCATGATTTCTCAATCCTAAAGATACAACTTAAGATCTTGCCAGCAGTGACGTGGAATTAAAAATCAAAAGCGAAAGCAAACTTCTGCGATGCTTTAATACACTGCAGCTGAAGATTAGGAAATCGAAACAAGGAGCATATGGACTTTCATTTAAATTTATATTCAAAATGATTCTGTAGCGTTGCAATTTTCATGATTTATACATGGGAACGGTGTATTTTGACTGCAGGTCAGGTTGTCCTGTTCTTCTGCTTTCACCGCAACCGTTTTGGCAGCTTTCACACCATTCATTTGCTATTTCTGATTAGCCCAGAACTCAATGAACTTTACATTCTTCATCGTAGCACAAAGTGCTGGAGGAACTCATTGGATCAGGCTGCATCTGTGGAGGAAATTGACCGATGACGGTATCCCTTCTTCAGACGGTTGCAGTTGGGGACAGAAAGCTGGCAAAGTGGGATGGGAGCTGATCAAAGTCTGGCAATTGATAGCTGGATACTAGTGAGGGCTTCGTGGAGTGAACGACAAATGCTAGAGGTGAGAAGGAGACAACATGTTGTCAGATAAAGAAACGAGGGGTGAAATTTAAAGTCTAAGGGAGGAGTATAAGTGGGAGTAGACAAGGGAAGGTAAAGGGGAAATAGGGGGCTTGAGAAGATGAGGGTGTGAGGGAGGAGAAAGGAACAGGTTGAGTAGGGTAGTGGGAGATGGTGGGGGAAATATGTACGTGCCCGGTTGGGGTGGCAGGGGAAATGAGAGACAGTCGTTGAAGCATTAATAGCTGTGGCTTTGAGCAGCTATGCAGTGCCTGGTCATGTATGCCCCTCTCTATTCTCCTGTTCACAGTATGTTTTCAAGGGTATTTTCTAGCCTCCTCCGCCCTCTGAGGCAGATAAGTCCACAGACTCCCAACTCTCTGTGTGAAAAAGTGTTTTGTCGTCTCCGTTCTAAAGGCCTTACTCAATTGTTAAACTGTGTCCCCTGGTTCTGGACTCACCCAACATTGGGAACATGTTTCCTGCCTCTAGCGTCAGTCATTTGTTCTATGTAACTTCTACCTTCTATATCTCGTTTCCCTTTGCCCGACTCCTAGTCTGAAGAAGGGTCTTGACCTGAAACGTCAACTATTTCTTTCCTCCTGAGTTACTCCAGCTTTTTGTGTCTATCTTTGATGTAAACTAGCATCTGCAGTTCCTTCATCCACATATGAGACTCTTTTTCCCACCGCAGTTTGAATGTTTTCAATTATACCAATTCAATGTTTTCTGCTTTTGCCAGAAAAAAAGCCAATGATTTTCCATTCTGTCTCTAAATTTTTCAAGTTGAATAGCTTTACGTAGACGTCTAAAGGGCCTGTCCCACAAGCGCGATTTTGCAACAGTCTTCGACCTTCAAGCTCGAGGGCACTCGCCCGAAAACCCTGAGTTGGATCGACCGTCAGCAATGAAACCGGGATGTGGATCGACTGATTGTACACACACACACACACACACACACACACACACACACACACACACACACACACACACACACACACACACACACACACACACACACACACACACACACACTCTCACACACTCACACTCTCACACTCTCACACTCTCACACTCTCACACTCTCACACTCTCACACTCTCACACTCTCACACTCTCTCTCTCTCTCTCTCTGCAAAGGCAGGGGCCAGGGAAACTGGGGGAGCGCTGTCTGAAATTCACACCCGTGATGGACAGGAAGGTAAAAGACAGCTGCACAGTGTACAGTATGTCCTTTAGAGAGCACGGAGGGGGGGGAGAGAGGAGGGGGGAGAAGGGGGGAGAAGAGGGGGAGAAGGAGTGGAGAAACTTTTAAGAAGTCAGACAACTTATAATAAAGTTTAGCAGGTGTTTAACATTACCAGTCGGTTTTCCTCGGTTCTGAAAACTCCAATGAGCCAATAAAAATGCCCGGTCAGCAAAGGAGATTGCCTACGGCCACCTCGATTGCCTAGCAACCCCACTCCACTGCACTACGAGTTCAAAAGAACCATGCCGACCAATTTGCACTCGCGGGAAATATTTCAACATGCTGGGAAATTTCCTCGACCAAACTGAGGCCGGTAGTATGCAGGAACTTCCCTCGAGCATGAAGAAGAGTTCCAGTGACCTCCTAGGACCATGTGTCGACCATGCTGCGAGTTTGAGTCGAGCGGAAACTCTTCTAAACTCGCAAATTAGGTCACCGCAGTGGGACAGGCCCTTAATGCATTTAGGCGTTTTTTGTTTGTCGACTGAAGCATTAGCCACCTTACTTTAAATATTAAAAGAGCAGAACGCATTTTGACATGCACATATTAAGCATTTATGTGTTAATGTTTCCACAGTGAAATTCCCAGGCACTTATTTTTGAAATTGGAGCTTCATTGCATTAATGACTTTATAAAGGTTTTACCTTTGGGAGCTCATTAGAATATATCGTAGGCTAATCCTCTTACTGTTGATTTTATGCACCTTTCAACTAGAAGTATCAAAACACTTGAGTATGTCCAATTAAAGTGTCATGATTTAAGCACTAATCCTTTTAAGTTGCTTATGCACAACTTTTATATTGTAAGCAGAGGCGATGATAGTCTGAATCACATGCACAGAAGGCCCAAAATCCCCATGAGATTCCGACTGCACTCCAACTTGGGAGTGCCAACATATTGAGTGCCTGCTTCATGCTGCTCTGAGGGGATGGCATGGTGGCACAGCAAAAGAGCAGCTGTCTTTCAGCGTCAGAGACCTGGGTTCAATCCGGACTTGTCTGTCTGGAGCTTGTACATTCTCCCTGTGACCTGAGTGGGTTTTCTCTGGGATCACCAGTTTCCACCCACGCTCCAGAGACATGCAGGTTTGTAGATTAATCAACTTTGTATGAATGTAAATTGGCTCTAGTGTGTGTAGGATAACGTTAGTGTGCGGGCAGCCTTAAACCAATTGGACCAATTGCTCCCAATTGGGCCCCACGTCTAAGGGGGCCCCGCGCAAGAGTAAACACCTCTCAGCTCGGGTAGATCTACCCCTGGTGGAGGGGGTAGAGAGGGGTGAAGAGAGAGTAGAGGGGTGGAGGTGGAAGAAAGGGGTAAACAGGAGGGGGGGTGTGGGACGAATGGAGGGGGGGTGTGGGACGAATGGAGAAGGGGGAGAGGGGGATGTGGGTTGTTCCCTCACGGTCCCGAGGCAGCGTTCCCGCCCCTCCAGTTGCCGTGCTTCACGCACACCAGGCGCATGCCTTTAGTGGATAATCAGGGTAGGTAGTGGCTTTTAAAAATCTTGGAAACCGCGCATGCGCAGATTGTTCTCTCGACTTTTATCAAGTAATTTATCTTCAACAGGTCCTATCTCTTAATAAAGTATTTAAAAACATATAGCTCAAAGAAATTTACTTCCATATTATTTGTACACAAAATCCATTCTTCTCTCTTGAACTTCTCTTAGTTGAAAAATGGAACCTCTTATGAAAGGCCTGACCTCCTGCTTGATGCCAGCAAATGCACGAATAATTAAAGCCACTTTAAACGATGTAGCTTGAAGTAGATGCCCAGTTATGGGCTATTATGACCAGGTTACCTGTGGCCTGCCCACATGTGCATGGATTAACTCAATCCCATTTGGCGGAGCAAGCATCAAGCCAGCATTAGATAAGGCTGGCAACACCAATGGCCTGTCCTG
Source organism: Raja brachyura (assembly GCA_963514005.1). The sequence goes on along the minus strand of OY740787.1, from coordinate 93,938,213 downwards.
CCTGTGTCCGCCACACATTCACAATGTGTACAATGTGTCCTTTAGTGCACGAGTCACAACAAGTATCTGCTTTGCAATGTGCACATGAAATCACAAGCAAAAGAGCACAATTAGCACAAAATAAAGTTTCTCAACACAGTTTATCACCAGCAAATTCTGAGGTAAAACTAAAGGCAGGGCACACTAGCTATGCCTTTGATAAGGTTCCACATGTTAGGCTGCTCTGGAAGGTTAGATCACATGGGATCCAGGGAGACCGAACCGACTGGGTATGATTTGGCTTCATGGATGGAATGGGAGGTTGTTTTTCGGATTGGAGGCTTGTGACGAGTGATGTTCTCCATTGTCGGTGGTGGGCCCATTGCTATTTGGTGGTTACATCAGCAATTTAGATGAGAGTGTATAAAGCATGATTAGTAAGTTTGCAGACGACACTAAAGTGTGTGGTGTTGTAGAGTGTGAAGATGGTTATCAAAAATTACAGTAGCCTTTTCAACAGTTGGGCAACTGGACTGAGGAAAGGCTGATGGATTTTAATGCAGGTAAGGGCGATGTGTTGCATTTTGGGAAGTCAACTGAGGGCAGGGCAAACACAGTGAATGGTAGGGGCCTGAGGAGTATTGTAAAACAGGGGCATCTAGGAGTATAGGTACATTGTTCCCTGCAAACGGCATCACACATAGATATGGTGGTCAAGAAGGCTTTTGGTACATTGGCCTTCATTGGTCAGGGTATTGAGTATAGAAGTTAGCATTTTACATTACAGTTGCATAAAACGTTGATGAGGCCACATGTTGTATTGTGTTCAATGTTGGTTACTTTGCGATTGGAAGGATGCAATTAAGCGGGAAAGAGAGTAGGGAAGATTGAGGATGTTGCCAGGATTTGCGAGGCTGAGCTATAGGGGGAGGTTGGGCAGACTAAGATTGTATTGCTTGGAGGATGAATGCACACTTTTACCCAGGGTAGGGAAATCAAAAACAAATGGACATATGTTTAAAATGAGAGGGGTAAGATTTAATAGGAACCTGAGGGACAACTTTTTCACTCAGCGGGTGATGGGTATATGGAATAAGCTGCCAGAGGACATAGTTGAGGCAGATACTATAACAGCAATTAACAGACACTTCGACAGGTACATGGATAGGAAAGGTTTGTAGGGATATAAGGCAAACACAGGAAAATGGGACTAACTTAGAACTTGGTCAGCACGGGCAAGTTGGGTTGAAGGGCCTGTTTCTGTGCTGTGTGACTCTATTATGTTGAACAAATCAAATTTATTGAGCAGAAGCTTTCAGGGACAAACCAAATGGTCTGGGAATAATGTTGTACATAGAAACGTGGAAAATAGGTGCAAGAGGAGGCCATTCGGCCCTTCGAGTCAGCATCACCATTCATTGTGATCATGGCTGATCGTCCCCAATCAATAACCCGTGCCTGCCTTCTCCCCTTGTACTTTGATTCCACCAGCCCCCAGAGCTCTATCTAACTCTTTAACAGAATTCCCCCTATTGAATTTCAGCATGTTCTCTTTTCCTTTCTGATCATTCCCAGCAGTATGCACTTCCTTTCGTTATTCTTGCCTTTCTCATTCACACGCAAAATGGATAAACAGCACCTCATATTTTGCTTAGGTGGCCTGCAACCCAATGGTAGAAACATTGAATACTCCAAATTGAGGTAGTCCCCTCCCTACGCTGCCTGTTTCCTCTGTCCCGCATCCCTATCCCAGTTTGCATGCATTTCATAAAGTCTTAGAGTGATATAGCGTGGAAACAGGCCCTTCAGCCCAACTTGCCCACACCAGCCAACATGTAACAACTGCACTAGTCCCACCTGCCTGCACTTGGCCCATATCCCTCCAAACCTGTCCTATCCATGTACCTGTCTAACTCTTAAGCGATGGGATAGTCCCAGCCTCAACTGCCTCCTCTGGCAGCTTGTTCCGTACACCCACCACCCTTTGTGTGTAAATGTTACCCCTCGGAATCCTATTAAATCTTTTCCCCTTCACCTTGAACCTTTGTCCTCTGGTCCTCGATTCCCCTATTCGGGGCAAGTGACTGTGCATCTACCCGATCTATTCCTCTCATGATTTTGCATACCTCTATAAGATCTCCCCTCATTCTCCTGCGCTCCATTGAATGAACCCAGCCTACTCAGCCTCTCCCTATAGCTCACACCCTCTAGTCCTGGCAACATCCTCGTGAATCTTTTCTGAAACCGTTCAAGCTTGACAACATCTTTCCCATAAAATGGTGCCCAGAACTGAATACAATATTATAAATACGGTCCCTCCAATATCTTCTACAACTGCAACATGACCTACCACCCTGTATAATCAATAGTGTTAAAGAAGGAACTGCAGATGCTGGAGAATCGAGGGTACACAAAAGGCTGGAGAAACTCAGCGGGTGCAGCAGCATCTAAGGAGCGAAGGAGATAGGCGACGTTTTGGGTCGAGACCCTTCTTCAAACTGTCTTCAGTGACACTGACACATTTCAGTGTGTCTGAAGAAGGGTCTCGACCCGAAATGTCGCCTATCTCCATCGCTCCTTAGATGCTGCTGCACCCGCTGAGTTTCTCCAGCCTTTTGTGTACCCTGTATATTCAATACTCTGACTGATGAAGGCTGAAGTGCCAAAAGCCCTTAGACCACCTGATCTACCTGTGACTCGACCTTTGATTTCTACCATTCTAGTCATCCTACTGCTTTCCCCTCCTCTGTAGGCTCACTTCCAATCCCATTCCATATTTCCCTTTTATCTTCTCTGCACAGTCTCCGTCACCCATATCACTCCCTCCGACTCTACTATTCTCTCCTCATCCGACACCCTTATGTTGCCATTCCACCTCTAGCCTTTGTCACTTACTCCACACATCTGCCACGCACCCCCCCCTCACCTCTATGCACCCATCACATTCCAATCTTTGCTTCCCCCTCCTTTGTTTTACACCTGTCTCCTCCCAACTCCATTTTCACCTCCCAACTCCATCAGAAGGGTCCCAACAATGAACATAATTTGTATATTCCTCCACAGATGCTGCTTGACGTCCCACCAGCACTTTGCTTTTTGCCTAAGATAGTTTCTTCTTTCAGTAGTTTCTTGTTCCCTCAGTCAGTGCCATGTTATCTTTAGCAAACACTCATCTGTCACATGATCTGCTTCAATTTCAATGTAGTCTGAAATTTCTATTCATGGGATTTCTCAATAAATATTTTGTAAATTGACATATTTTGTAAGTTTGGAACTATTGAAGCCTGAAAACTGTAACAGTAAATTCCAGGTTCGGGAACATTTTATTTCCTACATCCATCAGGCTATTAAACATTACAATGTCAAATAAGCTCTGAACTACATAGACTATTATTGTGATTATTGCACTATTATTGTTTGTTTGTTTTTAGTTTTGTGTGTGTGTGTGTGTGTGTGTGTGTGTGTGTGTGTGTGTGTAGGATCTGTATGTGTATGATCTGTATGTGTATATGTAAACACTGAACTTGTTTTTCTCATTTATTATATTCTTTACAGTGTACTATGTTTACTGTCGTGCTGCAGTAAGTAAGAATGCCATATCTGGGCCATATGACAATAAAACACTTTTGACTTGAGAATTAAGGGACAGAGGTTTAGGGGTAACATGAGGGGGAACTTCTTTACTCAGAGAGTGGTAGCGGTGTGGAATGAGCTTCCAGTGGAAGTGGTGGCGGCAGGTTCGTTGGTATCATTTGAAAATAAATTGGATAGGCATATGGATGAGAAGGGTATGGAGGGTTATGGTATGAGTGCAGGCAGGTGGGACTAAGGGAAAAAAGTTGTTCGGCATGGACTTGAAGGGCCGAGATGGCCTGTTTCCGTGCTGTAATTGTTATATGGTTATATATGGTTATACCATTTTCAGTCAATGTGATGCTATTCATTCACAGTGAGTTAATGGGGGAAGAGTAAATATGTTACTACCAAAATTGAAAGAAAATTATATTCAGAAAGAGTTCATGGTTATGCTCAGAATCCAGATATAACAATACATTATGATGCATTTAAATTGTTTATTTTTCATTAAGGTTTACACAGTTCATTTTTAAAATAACTGGAGCAATTTTCACAAGTTGTTTGCCAGAAAAGTAATATATATCAGAAATATCTATCTATATTATTAAAAGTCTAAACTTCACCACTTCCTGTTTGCACTGTATATTGATTTTAGAAAAAATGCTACCACTTACGGCTGTGATTTTTGGCCGTCTTACTCAGAGCCCCCATTCCACTCATCAGGTGCAGAGAATGTTTCCCATCGATGAAAAATAAAAGAATTATTAATGTTTAAAAAATGTTGAGATTCTCTCTGTCAATCACTCCATGAAGGCCACACACATTCCAGTGGGACGGGGAGGGACTATAAATCCCGGAAGTGTGGGCGTGGCTCAGTCTCTGCAAGATGGGGGAGGGAGAGGTCACAAGTCAGTGACTGAGCTGTGAATCAACTGAACACACTGAATGTCTACTGAACTGTGAGTGTTTTTTTTTAATATTTATTTTATTGGAAGCAACTGTACAAGGAGAAAGTAATCAACATAACAATTATACAATTTTCATACAGCTTCAATTTTAACATTTTATAAACTAATGACTAAATCAGAAAAAAGAAAAAAGGAAAGAAGGGAAAGGAAGAGGAAAAGAAAAAGAAAAGAAAGAATTTTGAATAAGACACGAAAGAGAAAAAAGAAAAACCCCTGAACTAACAAAGAAGTGAAAAAGAAAGGGTAGTGAGATATATCCCACTACCCTTTCCTACGCCCACTCACCCGACCCCAGCGTTGGTTTTGATGAATATGGTTTTTATGTGGTTTTATGGCAGTTTTTATGGTGGTTTCTCCTTGCTTGAAATGGTATGAAACTGCATTTGAGTTTGGTGGCCTTGCACCCTACTTTAAATGGTATGAAACTGCATTTGAATTTGGTGGCCTTGCACCCTGCTTGAAATGGTATGAAACTGCACTTGAATTTGGTGACCTTGCACCCTGCTTGAAATGGCTTGAAACTGCACTTGACTTTGGTGGCCTTGCACCCTGCTTGAAATGATATTAAACTGCATTTGAATTTGGTGGCCTTGCACCCTGCTTGAAGTGGTATGAAACTGCACTTGAATTTGGTGGCCTTGCACCCTGCTTGAAATGGCTTGAAACTGCACTTGAATTTGGTGGCCTTGCACCCTGCTTGAAATGGAATTTCACGGAATAGCCGTGAGTCAACTGTCAGCCCACCAGCCATGAGTGAGTGAGCTGCCAGCACACCAGGCTTGTGTGACTGAGCTGCCAGCCCAAGAATCCATTCAGCTCACAATGTCCATACTTGCCCTCTGGAAACCAGTCCCTTCAGCCCACAACACCCATACTAGCGCTCCAAAGCCCCCCCCCCCCAAACTGGCCACCATTATTGGAATTGAGGGAGAGGTGGAATATTGCATTGGGGGACCAGCCCTCCTGTGTGAACATGGGACTCAACAGGTCCCATTTAGTGTAGTACAGATATATAAATAGCTGAAGTACAACCTGCATTCAGACCAATATATGACTTGATCTATATGAAGGTCTCCTGCGTACTTGAAGTTTATTGGTCCTACGCATGGTCTTTGATCATTCACCTATTTCTCTTAATTTGGTGGTGGCCTTGTAGACGACGATAGCATGGTTGCGCTCTCTTGTCTTGTAGGATCGAGTGTGGCTCATGAGTCCGATGCGTGAGCCACACACGCGGGAGCAGTGGGGGTACATGAAGGCCTCAGTGGGGGGAGGTTTAGGGTTGCAGCCTCCCTCCCGTCTGGCACTCATGAGTCCGCTTTGGCGATGATTATCGTCAACGTATATTCCCCGCAGATCCAATTCTCTAGAGAAAGCCTACCTGCTGATCTCTGGCATGATGTTTAAGCTAAAGCACTGGCATGGATTTATTAATGAAATCTGCTGGAGTAAGCTCTTTATTCCCAAGTTATCCCAAGGTGGTCTTTCCCCAGCAACATCTGTTTTTTCTTAGATTTTCCAGTCAGCCAACACTATCTGCAGTAAATTACTATATTTGAGTTTAGATCCTTTGAAAGAGATTGTGCCATATTCCTTTGGGGCAGAGCAACATTTTGGCTTATTTTCGACAATGCAAACACTGGCTCTTTCTGAACCAGACACAGAAATTGTCCCTCTGCTATGTCTGGATTTAAAATGTTATTTCAGGATTTTACCAAAAGGGAGTAAAACTGCCTGAGGAAGGGTCTCGACCCCAAAGGTCAGCTATTCCTTTTCTCCAGGGATGTTGTCTGACCCGCTGAGCTACTCCTGCATTTTGTGTGTGTGTTCGGTTTAAACCAGCATCTGAAGTTCCTCCATATATACTAAAACTACCTCTGTCTGGCAAAGCCATAGAATGCATATTTCCACCGATGCAAATGGCTAAAAACACTGAATTCAACATATTGGATTTAATTGGAGTTATTTTGAATATATAACAAAACCCTTGTCTGAAACTCTCAAATGGCAATCATAACAACGTCATTCGTGGTTCCAGAGACTAAAAATGGAAAAAATCACACTGTGCCTTTTATGAGTTCACATCCTGCATTAGTTAAAGGTTACCAAGGGAATTCTGCACACTGCACATATAACATACAGTATCTCACCAAGACACTGACTTTTATTGAGGAAAGACAGATCGCCCATTGAATGACAAGAGTGTTGCATGCAGCTACTGGGGGGTCACAACATCCTGAGTTCTGACTGTCGACAAGATGGGTGTTAAACATAATGGACGGCTATAGAGAAAGTGCCAGCACTTGCCCTCTCACCACTCATTTTTGGGGGTAATTGGTTACCCTCTGTATGAATAACTATAAATGCAACGATCCCATGAAAATCCTGGCTCTAATTTTTAAACTTGGCCCCATAGCTCTGGATGACAATTTTCTCACTCTTAACCGCATCAATTCCCCTTAAAGTCTTGAAAACTTCAATAAATTTCCATCTTAATCTTTTAAATTCCAGGGAATGCATCCAGGATTGTATAATGTCTCCTCACAATTTAACCCATAGAGGCCAGTAATCACCATGTAATTATACGTTGTTACTTTGGTAAAGATAGCATTCTGCTCACACTCAAACAAATCAATTAGTGAAACAAAACCATATATAATTCCTGTCAGAGTGCCAGCATAACAACGTCAGGAGTTGTCCACTCAGCAAACCTGCACTTCCAACATCTTCTCATTTAATTTAAGGTGAATCCTTCATTAGTTCCAAGGCAAGGTTGTGAAGAATAACCCTCTCACATGCCACTGGTGGTGTGGGGTCTATGTCTCGGGGGTTGTTGCAGCAGGTTGGGAAAGTTCTCTAAGTTAAGGGCCTGTCCCATCAGTATGCGACTCCATGCGGTGAGCGTGACCTAATGTGGTCGCTTGAGCCGTCCGGCCTCCCTCTTCGATCCCCGGAGCCGTATGGAAATGTACGGAGCTGGTCCCGACATCGCGCGGGGCTCTGAAAAACTGACCATGCTCAAAAATTCTGCGCGGCAACGGCTTGTCGGCCCGCAGCTGCCTCGACGCATTACACACCGGCTCGACGTCGTGCCTCCATGCCCCTCTCTATATGTGCCTCCGTGACCCTCTCTGTGTGCCTCCGTGGCCTTCTCTTTGAGTCCCTCTCTCTGTGCCTCCATGACCCTCTCTCTGTGCCTCCATGACCCTCTCTCTGTGCCTCCGTGACCCTCTATATGTGCCGCATGCAGGCGCATGCTGGTGGGACCGGCCCTGTACGGGGATCACCCGACCACCGCGCGGCCTCCTCTTCCAGTTTGGTCGCGCTCACCGCATGGAGTCGCATGCTGGTGGGACAGGCCCTTTAGTTCTACTGATGTTGAAATAGTTTATCAGGCAGAGATGTACACAGGCATCCTGTGGACACTGTTTAACAAAGCCACGATGGATCCTGTGAGGTGATTGCTAAGCAGAATGTCATCATTGCCAGAACTCACCAACAAGCACTAGGTCCTTACTTGGCTGGTAGTGCGAGTAGTTTATACTTTCTGAATCTTGCTCCCAACACACGCCTCAGGATGAGACAGTTGTCCGCCTGTTTGCATACTGTGAGGACTCTCTGATCTAGGGGTTGTTCCCAGGGATGCACAAAGTGAAGACATCAAGTACTGTTGGAAGATCATCAACAAAGCTCTTTGGTCTGCTTGAAACTCTTTGCTCTTCCAGATGTCCATAGGGTTAGTGTGCTACGACTGGTACGTTGCAGACTGCAGGAGTATTTACTGATGGGTGAACTGATCCTGGTGCAACCAAAATAAAGGCTCTGCAGGAAAGGACTGCAAGTCGATAGTTGTTGACCCCTGCTCTGGGTCCTGATTGGAAGCCCATCAAACAATCAAATGTTCTATTTGTTAGTTGGTCACACGTGCAGCAATGGTGATCTGTAACACTACAGATGTGTACTAATGTGAGCAACCAATGATACTGTGAATGTGTAATCACAATGGATTTACAGAGGCCTAATCTATGTTTTTCCTTTCATACTCGAGTGTATATAAATGCATTATTATGAATGAAGCTTATTTTTGAAATTTAAAACAAATCCCTTCTCATTAAACCACTAGGCATTGAGGACTCAAGCGCCTATAAAAGCCTTGATATACATGGGTGTCTATTCAATCCTATCTCTTTTCATCTGGTTCCAATTCTGCTGGAGTCCCATCATTGATTTGTGAACTAGTGACGTTGCAAACAGCAAGGGTTTTTCTCAGGACATGGAAAACAAAACTGGCTTTAAAGAGTAAATAAAAACTGCCTCGCAAAATTAATTCCAAGAATGAAAACCCTCAATAAAGCTGTAATTAATGTTGAAAATACTTACAATAACTAATAATAAAACACTCCGGAAGTGAAAAGTAGGTGAACATTTGAACTAAAAGGTACGCATAATCTCTTTGTGATCACTTTCATGTGTGCGGGGGTTAGAAGCGATTAAATGTACTTTCTGTAGAGAGCTAGGACATTCCGACAGGTCCTTGCGGAAGTCCTTATGCAAACATTCCAGGGATTCATTAATCCGTGACTCAGGGGATAGATATCATCTCACCTTGAGCATTCCCAGTGCAAAAGCAAATAAGTTTCAGCTTGTAAAATACATGAATTTTACTCATCTAGTTACTTATTACAACACAGATGGAGACTGCTCAGCCCATTGCATTCATGCCAGCTCTCAGCAGAGCAATTCTATTCCGTACTTTGTTCCAGCCCTGCCACTCACTCTCTCAATGAAAAAGTGTCTGAAGAAGGGTCTGTACCCAATACATCACCCATTCCTTTTCTCCAGAGATGCTGTCTGACCCCGCTGAGTTACTCCAGCTTTTTGTGTCTACCTTTGGTTTAAAGCAGCATCTACAGTGCCTTCCTACACACTCTCTCCCTCACATATCCATCAACTCCCCTTTGATTAATGTTGCCACGGAACGACTCCACGTAGTAATTTACAATCGCCAATAACCCATTGTTGGGATGTGGGAGAGACTGGAGCACTCATGTCACAGGGGGAAACCATCACACCGACAGCACCTGAAGTCAGGATCATCACAGCTGTGAGGCAGCTGCACTGCTTGCTGCTATGGCACCTCCATAAATAAGAAAAGATCAATTAGATCAAAAGTAAAGCCAAATGATTCAGTGAATAAATAGGTACCAGATGGTCTGTGCACACTTTGAAATGAAGGTTGAGAAGACTTCCTCCACAGAGCTGATAACCTGTGGCTTCAGCTCCTATCCAGTGCAATGAATACAGCCTCTATGAGTCTGTTTGAAAGGTTCCTCTTCAATATAATACAGACTGAACTCAAGTTTATGGGTGACGTTTTGGGCTGAGACCCTTCTTCAGACTATCTGCAGAAGGGACTCGACCCGAAACATCACTGATTCATTCCCTCCAGTGATGCTGCCTGTTCTGCTGGCTACTCCAGCTTTTTGTGTCCATCTTCATTTTAGAAACATAGAAACATAGAAAATAGGTGCAGGGGTAGGCCATTCGGCCCTTCGAGCCAGCACCGCCATTCAATGTGATCATGGCTGATCATCCAGAATCAGTACCCCGTTCCTGCTTAGACACAAAATGCTAGAGTAACTCAGCGGGACAGGCAGCATCTCTCGAGAGAAGGAATGGGTGACGTTTTGGGTCAAGACCCTTCTTCAGACTGGTTCCTGCTTTCTCCTCATATCCCTTTATTCCATTAGCCCTTAGAGCTATATTCAACTCTCTCTTGAATTCATCCAGTGAATTGGCCTCCACTGTCTTCTGTTGCAGCGAATTCCATAATTCACAACTTTCTGGGTGAAAATGTTTTTCCTCATCTCAGTCCTAAATGGCATACTCATTCTTAAACTGTGACCCCTGTTTCTGGACTGCCCCAACATGGGGAACATTTTTCCTGCATCTAGCCTGTCCAATCCCTTAATAACTTTATATGTTTCTATAAGATCCCCTCTCATCCTTCTAAATTCCATTGAATTTCAGCCCAGTCACTCCATTCTAAACCAGCATCTGTAGTTCCTTCCTACATAGAACTCAAGTTAATGTTTAAGAAGGAACAGCAGATGCTGGAAAATCGAAGGTAGACAAAAAGCTGGAGAAACTCAGCGGGTGAGGCAGCATCTATGGAGCGAAGGAAATAGGCAACGTTTCAGGTCGAAACCCTTCCAGGGTCCATGGACTCAAGTTAATGTTGCTTGCTCAGTTCTGGAAGCTGCCCCACACCAACCATGTTGCTCATTAACTGCAGACACAGTGTCCAACATCATTACTTTGCTTAACGGTAGCCTCTATTTCATAAAGCAGAGGGTCATTCACCCCTTCCTCTACCTGGAGCTCGTCCTTCTCTGTGAAGCTTCTGCTTGTTCTTCCAGTCAGAAACTCCAAACCAGTGCACTTACATCTGGGAGACAATTGGTTTCTGCAGAAGACCTGAAGTTAGACAAATGTTCACCTTCACCACTGCTCTCTGTTCTGAACGATTTGAACTATTAATTTGCAACAACAACTTGAATAATCCAGCAACAAACTGGGCTGGAAATGATAGAGCTGCGGGGGTGGGGAACGGTTCTACCGTTTACTGTCAGCACAGTGGTTTACTGTCAGCACCGTGTGTAAGGTTAGGAGAGGGCATTGACTGGAGCACAGAGTTTCAATTAACAGCACAGACTGATATTGCAACCTACTTGCTGGCAGATGTTAAGCGCTTACGGACTTAAGGGCCTGTCCCACTTGGGCATAATTTGCGCGCCATTTACACGACAGGCGGTAATGACTGTATGAATGTCTAGCAGTAAGACAGTTGCGCGCCAAGTGTTCTTGAGGGCCCGGCTTCTTTTGGGAGCCATTTGCGATGTTGTTCGTACTTAGTCCAATCTCCGTGGCAAGGATTTTCCCAGTGAAAATTGTCAAAACTATGTGCGCTTTATACCCGGGTGGTCACGTGGTGCGGCGCGCAAATGGCGTGACGACGGCGTATGGACGGCACATGGTTATGGCCGTTGATGTACTGTGATGCATAATAAATTTGCATAGGCAACGTTCGTGCGTCACCGTGCATCACCACACACTACACGTACGCCGTCAGCGTGCGCATGGGATACGTCTCGCAGGTGGCGCGTGAGGATTTTGATCATCACAAAATCCTGGGATGCCGCGCATTAGTGCGCATTACAGCATACGCCACCACACCTCACCACGCGCGTCACGTGCCGCGCCACAGCGCGCCAGCCAATTTTTAGGATATCGCATAAATGACACGCAAATGACGACCAAGTGGGACAGGCCCTCAATGTGACCAGATGTATATGCATTTTGTAAACTTAAATGTGCTCAGAACACCAAAGCTCAAAAAAACATTCATCCCTATTCCACCAAAGGAGCCACATCAAGTTGAAAAGCTGTGGGTGGAGAAAGCTTCACCTCCCAGTTGGTTATTTTCTACAGTCTTGCCTCATCTTAATCCTTAAATCTTCACTGTGTTAACTGTACCCAGTGGAGAAAGAGATGTTTTGCTTTTGGGTTTCTGCTGATGCAGCAACATAACCATCTGTTGGGAAGCTCGCAACGTGACTACATTTTCCCTGCTTCCCTCACCTAGTGCCTCTCCTAACACCTTACCAAAGTTCAGGACTACATGGGAAGTGAGAGGCACGGAACCATGGCAGTTTACTCAGAGTGTAAAATGTACTCTGGTACTCCAGTGCTCCTAGAGTAAGGGAATGCCATACTCTTGGAGGTGCCATCTACAGGCTGGGCTGGCACACGTAAGTCCCATCTGCCCTCTTAAATGATGCTGAGGAACACACAATTCCATCGTTAACATTCTCCTTGGCATCTTACCAAAAAGGACATCACCATGAAACACCACAGTGCCCATTGCCCTCCAAGTACCACATCTTCCTGCCTTGCACATTCATTAATGTTGGACAAAGATCTTGGAAATCTCAACCCAAAGCTCTTTGCGAGAACTCTCATCCCACAGACTTGAGCAGTTCAGGTCATCAGCGTATTCTCAAGGGCAGTCAGGGAGAAGCTGCAAGTACTAACTCTCTTAGTTAGTGTGCCAACATCCTGGCATGAAGAAAATGAAACATTTCTCAAATATAAGCACACGAGTTAACTATCTTCTTGTAAGCAGATTATTAGTTTATATCCTTTGTGTGATCTTGCTGTATGTGCACAACAAAGACTACAGTTCCAAAGTGCTTCAGCGGCAATGCGTTGTCCTGACACTGTGAATGATGCAATTTTGAACACAAGCTTTTCTATCATTCTTGCACAGCACATGTGTACACATATGGGATTCACTGGTTTACCACTTTTCAGTTTGTGGATCCTTCAGGTCCTTCGGATATGCGTCTATGGCTCATCCCTATTCTCATCCTGACCACATTACTAGTTACTATCTTGAGTCGATCAGTAATTAGAGTGCAAGCAATGTTACATGTCCAATGTCATATCCAAAGCCAGAGGAAATTTAAAAAAAACACATATTATGTTATCGCAGTAAAATTGTTTGACATTCTTTTTGAAGTAGAATTAGCGTAATGACATTACTGACTCATGAAGCTGCATATTTTGATCTAAATGTAATCCGTGTTCAAAGTGTTGAAAAACTGGAGTAAAAATCAATGTAACCTGGACCTGTAAAGGCTGGTATGTAAATTAAGGACACTCAACATAATGGAATATCTGGAAATAACCCAACAGCCCAAACATTTTTGCAGCATCTGAAATCATTTTGAAGTTATTAACATAAATTGTCATTAGCTATTCCATGCCATATCTTTCCTGTTCCCTGCTATCTGACAAACACCGAACTGTGATGTGTGATGAATCCACTTTACACAGACTATTTTTTTCAAATTGTACATGCAGTATGATTTAAAAAAGATTTAAAACAAAATATATCCAATGGTCATAAAATAGCATATGCAATATTTTACATGTTGAACGAATCATAAAGATTCTAAGAAACTCATGCACGAGGTTGAATTTCAGTAAAGTAAATGAGTGGCTCCAAATGTTTGGGTCACAAAAGAAAAGTTAAGCCAAGTTTACTCAGTCTGGACCATGACTGTCAGCTGTGTAAACAGAACAAACGCAGCAGGTCGAGAAAAACTTGTATCTACAATATATTTATACACAAATCAGGCACATTTAATAAAGACAGAATGGAGCAGTAAGAGTAGGCATCCAAAGTCAGGATATGTAATTCCAAAGTCAGGATTTTGACTTGAGTTGGCAAATGGTCAGAGGACTTTAGCCTACACTCTTGCCTCTTGCTATGCACTGAGAGGATTCCATTATTGTTGCCTAATCGAGCACAGCGTAGTATTCTGACAAATAGCAGCCGAGCAGAGTGATGGGTCTCAGCTCCCTTCCTGCACCAGAGGTGAAGAATCGTCGGAATCCGATGACCGTCCACATCCAAATTATGCTGCAGCTTTTAAACAAAAGCTGTCTGCAGTCTGCAGCAAGCTGTCTGTCGCAGCTACCCCGAACAAGCCTCTGCCAGAGCAGCTCCTGCTCCTAAGCTTGCAGCCTGATCCACACAGCACAGCAAGCTACAGCAAGGTCTGCCTCTCAGCTCTGCCGGAAATCAGAGCTCCCACAGAGAGCACATTTAAAGAATGCGCACAAAAATCAAAATACAGGAAGATGCAAAATGTTTCAGCAAAACCAGACTCACGATCGCTTGAAAAACAATTTTATCCCAAAAGATACAGAATTAAATCAATTACTCTCTGAACTGAACTATAAGGACAAGTCAATTGAAAACACATTTTGTAAAAGAAAAAGGCAGTGTGGCTCCATGACAATAATTAAGCTCATTTTACCTTGAGGAAAGGTCTTTGGTAGTTCTGTTGTGGCAGATAGTAAAGATGAACTGGGTCGGCTGATGGTGCACAGCCTAAAATATCCAAAGGCTGTAGTGAATGAAGCCTTCAATTCAGCCAGCAAAATAGTTGAGACAGTGCTGGCTCTGACCTCTTGGAAGAAGTTCTCTACATTTATCAGTGTGTGCAAACAGAGCACACGGCTGCCAAATGCAGCCCTTCCTTTGCTCTGCCAATATTGTCCTTCCTGTCTCGCTCAATCTTTCCATTCACTGCAGCACATAGAGAAGAAGGGAAATGTAAAAATAAACCATTGCAACTGAAGACTCGGAATCACAATTACAAATTCTGTTTAAAAGCGCTTAGCATTTTCAGCATGCTGTTCTGTAAAACTGCACAGTGTAGTGCGAAGACACTGAGCGTTTAAAATTAAATTATAAACTGGGGCCTTTAGCTCAATGCGTTGCAAAAATATTGAGGGGAAAAATACATTTTCTCAAATTCTATGGAGAATTTCTCTCAGGAAGCTGATCCTGGCCATTATGATGATGGCACTCATGTGTACCCTCCAGCCATCGTGCTGACTTCAGGGTGCCATGTAAGGGAATTTTAAAAAATCAAAAGATTAATTTTTTTTTTTAAATTAAAATATATATCAAAAATGCTTCCGACATTCTCAGCAGCTATAGATACATTCATTAGTGTTGTATTTGGTAGTTTTCGCAGAAATATCGTAGAAACATAGAAAATAGGTGCAGGAGTAGGCCATTCAGCCCTTCGAGCCTGCACCACCATTCAATATGATCATGGCTGATCATCCAACTCAGTATCCTGTACCTGCCTTCTCTCCATACCCCCTGATCCCATTAGCCACAAGGGCCACATCTAACTCCCTCTTAAATATAGCCAACAAACTGGCCTCAACTACCTTCTGTGGCAGAGAATTCCACAGATTCCCCACTCTGTGTGAAAAATGTTTTTCTCATCTCGGTCCTAAAAGACTTCCCCCTTATCCTTAAACAGTGACCCCTTGTCCTGGACTTCCCCAACATCGGGAACAATCTTCCTGCATCTAGCCTGTCCAACCCCTTAAGAATTTTGTAAGTTTCTATAGGATCCCCCCTCAATCTTCAAAATTCCAGTGAGTACAAGCCGAGTCTATCCAGTCTTTCTTCATATGGAAGTCCTGCCATCCCAGGAATCAGTCTGGTGAACCTTCCCTGTACTCCCTCTATGGCAAGAATGTCTTACCTCAGATTTGGAGACCAGAACTGTACGCAATACTCCAGGTGTGGCCTCACCAAGGCCCTGTACAACTGCAGCTGAACCTCCCTGCTCTTGTACTCAAATCCTTTTGCTATGAATGCCAACATACCATTTGCTTTCTTCACTGCCTGCTGCACCTGCATGCCTACTTTCATTGACTGGTGTACCATGACACCCAGGTCTCGTTGCATCTCCCCTTTTCCTAATTGGTCACCATTCAAATAATAGTCTACTTTCCTGTTTTTGCCACCAAAGTGGATAACTTCACATTTATCCACATTATACTGCATCTGCCATGCATTTGCCCACTCACCCAGCCTATCCAAGTCATCTTGCAGCCTCCTAGCATCCTCCTCACAGCTAACACTGCCCCCCAGCTTCGTGTCATCCGCAAACTTCGAGATGTTGCATTTAATTCCCTCGTCCAAATCATTAATATATATTGTAAATAGCTGGGGTCCCAGCACTGAGCCTTGCGGTACCCCACTAGTCACTGCCTACCATCCTGAAAAGGACCCGTTTACTCCTACTCTTTGCTTCCTGTCTGCCAGCCAGTTCTCTATCCACATCAATGCTGAACTGCCAATACCATGTGCATTAAGTTTGTATACTAATCTCTTGTGTGGGACCTTGTCGAAAGCCTTCTGAAAGTCCAGATATAACACATCCACTGCTTCTCCCTTATCCACTCTACTAGTTACATCCTCAAAAAATTCAATAAGATTCGTGAGACATGATTTACCTTTCGTAAATCCACGCTGACCTTGTCCAATGATTTCACCACTTTCCAAATGTACTGCTATCCCATCTTTAATAACTGACTCTAGCAGTTTCCCCACTACCGATGTTAGACTAACTGGTTTGTAATTCCCCGTTTTCTCTCTCCCTCCTTTTTTAAAAAGTGGGGTTACATTAGCTACCCTCCAATCCTCAGGAACTACTCCAGAATCTAAAGAGTTTTGAAAAATTATCATTCTACACTTGCCACTCATGTGGCCCCCTTCCCTTGTTTGGGGGGCATCTCCACCACACCCTGCCCCCCAATGTCCAGCAGCGGAAGGAGCTCAGACTGTGGTCCTCCCCCACAGAGCCTTGGTGTTGGCTGCACCGATCTTCATTGTGTCCCTCAACACGTACTCCTGCAATCTGGAATGGGCCAGTTCGCCATATTTGTCCCTGACGGACATCTCGCTCTGTTTGGATGTCAACAAAGTTTGGCAGACCAAAGAGCGTCTTTCACCGAGTTGATGTCTATCACTGACTGTGTCCCTAGGAACAGTCCGTAAATCAGGGAGTCCACTGTTACAGAGCTGTTTGGGATAAACCGGGACAGGGACCCTTGAATCCTTCCCCCGACTCTGCACTCTGTGAAGTGGTGGCAACCGTCCCCTCCATAGCAGCCTCCCCAAGGGCACTGTGCACTGGTAGTTAGATTCCCACGGTGCAGGAAGGATCTGACTGGGAGGGCACCTCTTAATATAATTTGCATGTGTTTCCAGGAATACACCTTCAACACTTACTATTCTAAGTTGGACCCATTGATCTATATGCAGGAGACCTTCATATAGATCAAGTCATATATCGGTCTGAATACAGGTTGTACTTCAGATATTTATATACCTGTAATAGACTAATTGGGACCTGCTGGGTCCCATGTTCACACGGGCGGGCTGGTTCCCTAATGCAATATTCCGCCTCTTCACCAATTCTGGAGCGCTAGTATGGGTGTTGTGGGCCGAAGGGACTGGTTTCCAGAGGGCTATTATCGACCTTGTGGGTCGAATGGATTCTTGGGCTGGCAGCTCAGTCACTCAGGCCTGGTAGGCTGGCACCTCAGTCAGTCATGGTTGGTGGGCCGGCACCTCAGTCGCTAAGGCCTGGTAGACTGGCAGCTCAGTCGCTCAGGCTGGTGGGCTGGCAGCTCAATCATTCAGGGCTGGTGGGCTGGCAGTTTACTCGCACCTATTCCTTAAAATTCCATTTCAAGCAGAGTGCAGGCCACCAAATTCAATCTCATCACATTTCAGGCAGAGTACGGGCCACCAAATTCAATCTCATAGCATTTCAGGTAGAGTACATGCCACCAAATTCAATCCCATAGCATTTCAGGCAGATTGCAGGCCACCAAATTGCCAAACAACTCATTGCATTGTCATTAAGGGCACCAAATCATATATTGCAAGTACATTGCAGACACACAGTTCAGTTGATTCACAGCTTAGTTGTTCTTAACCTGGGGGTCGGGACCTCCATGGGGTTCGTTTGGAGTTCTTCCAGGGGTCATGAAGGGGTCATAAATAACATCAATTTGTTGAACCCATTTTTAGGAGCCTAACAAAGCTCCATACCACACACTGTATTTTGTTTACATATGTGATTATGTATACGCACACGAACTGTGTGTGTTGTGAACCATGTCTGCTAAGAAGCGCACGCATAGTGAAGCATTTCTCAAGTTTGGCTTAACAAGCATTGTTAAATAATCCGTGGTCATGCCGCAATGTGTGCCACCGTTTTGAGCCACGAGAGCAGGAAGCCCAGCAAACTGAAGAACCATTTGGAGTTTTGTCACAGTGACGTGGTGGGGAAGGGCGTGGACTATTTCAAATGATAAGAAGCCGCCATCAAGGGTTTCTACAATGATTCTATGGGTCACTGCGATCGTCAAAATGAAGGAGCGCTGGAGGAGTCGTGCCGGATTACTTATCGAATCGCACGGACTAAGAAACATAGAAACATAGAAAAATAGGTGCAGGAGTAGGCCATTCGGCCCTTCGAGCCTGCACCGCCATTCAATGTGATCATGGCTGATCATCCAACTCAGTATCCCGTACCTGCCTTCTCTCCATACCCCCTGATCCCTTTAGCCACAAGTGCCACATCTTAAATGCCCTCTTAAATATAGCCAATGAACTGGCCTCAACTACCTTCTGTGGCAGAGAATTCCAGAGACTCGCCACTCTCTGTGTAAAGAATGTTTTCCTCATCTCGGTCCTAAAGGAATGCCCCCTTATCCTTAGACTGTGACCCCTTGTTCTGGACTCCCCCAACATCGGGAACAATCTTCAAGCATCTAGCTTGTCCAACCCCTTAAGAATTTTGTAAGTTTCTATAAGATCCCCCCTCAATCTTCTAAATTCCAGCGAGTACAAGCCGAGTCTATCCAATCTTTCCTCATATGAAAGTCCTGACATCCCAAGAATCAGTCTGGTGAATCTTCTCTGTACCCCCTCTATGGCAAGGATGTCTTTCCTCAGATTTGGAGACCAAAACTGTATGCAATACTCCAGGTGTGGCCTCAACAAAACCCTGTACAACTGCAGTAGAACCTCCCTGCTCCTATACTCAAATCCTTTCGCTATGAATGCTAACATACCATTTGCTTTCTTCACTGCCTGCTGCACCTGCATGCCTACTTTCAATGACTGGTGTACCATGACACCCAGGTCTCGTTGCATCTCCCCTTTTCCTAATCTGCCACCATTCAGATAATAGTCTACCCTCATGTTTTTGCCACCAAAGTGAATAACCTCACATTTATCCACATTGTACTGCATCTGCCATGCATCTGCCCATTCACTCAGCCTATCCAAATCACCCTGCAGCCTCCAAGCATCCTCCTCACACCTAACTATACCCCCCAGCTTGGTGTCATCTGCAAATTTGGAGATGTTGCATTGAATTCCCTCGTCCAAATCATTAATATATATTGTAAATAGCTGGGGTCCCAGCACTGAGCCTTGCGGCACCCCACTAGTCACTGCCTGCCATTCTGAAAAGGACCCGTTTACTCACGCCATCGGTGAAGAGCTTATCAAGCCGTGCCTTCTGGAAGCAGTGAAGTTGGTGCTGTGGGAACAGCAGTCAACCAATGGATTCTTGGGCTGGCAGCTCATTTAGGCAGATTTCCCTTTCGATTGACAGTCAAAAGTCGAATCTCGGATATGAGTAATGATATTCTGCTACAAGTAGTGAGCACTGTGAAGAGCAGTCCAGTGTATTCACTGCAACTGGACGAGTCAACAGATGTTGCCTCAAGTTCCCAACCGCTAGTCTACGTTTGTTACCTCGACGGAGAAGCCATGAAGGAGGAGTACGTGTTCTCGGAGCCATTGGCCACTACCACTCGGGGAGAAGATGTGTTCAGAATGCTGGAAGCCTTCCTCATCAAACATGAGCTTGGCTGGGAACGCCTTGTCGGGGTGTGTACAGATGGGGCACCTCCCATGGTCTGATGCAGATCCAGCTTCAAAGCCTTCGTGAAGGATGTCACTCCCCATGTCTCCTTCACCCATCGCCATGCTTTAGCGATGAAGACTCTCCCTCCTGGTCTTCAAGGAGTGCTTTCAGATGTGAAGTGTGTGAACCACATCTAAGGGAGCACAACAAACTCAAGAATCTTCAAAGCTATGTGTGAAGAAATGGGCGCTGATTTCACTATTCTGATATTCCACACAGAGGTGAGCTGGCTTTCGTCTTGTAAAGTTCTCAATTGTGTGATTCAACTTCGAGAGGAAGTAGCGCTGTTCTTGGAGAGAGGGTGTACTGAGAAGGAGAATCAGCTTCATGAAAAGATGCAGGATGATTCCTCTGTGTGGAATATCAGAACAGTGAAATCAGCGCCCATTTCTTCACACATAGCTTTGAAGATTCTTGAGTTTGTTGTGCTCCCTCAGATGTGGTTCACACACTTCACATCTGAAAGCACTTCTTGAAGACCAGGAGGGAGAGTTGCTTACTTGGCCGACTTCTTCACCGAGGTGAATTCCTTGAACCTGTCACTTCAGGGAAACCTCCCAATGCTACCCACGGCTCGTGACAAAGTGGCAGCATTCAGGAGGAAGATTCACCTTTGCCAGAGAAGAGACCAGGATGGTGACACGACTATCTTCCCTGAGCTGACTGTGAGTAAGATGGCCGTAAATCATAGCGATATATGGGACCTTTTTTTCTAAAATCAATATACAGTGCAGACAGGGAGTGGTCAAGATGAGACTTTTAGTTATATCGATAGATGTGTCTATCCCACACACCAGGAGTGTTTGGCTTGCTCTCACATTCAGCTGAGAGTCCATGCCCTCAACAAATCCTATCTTTACCTTCTTGGGCTCCCAGAAGGGGGAGAAGCTGCCCAAACATTTTGCTCTCATCTGCTTTCAGTCCATGTTGTAACATGTTAATTGTTGGCATTCATGTGTCCACATTTAGAGACCAGTGTACCATTTCAGTGCAATAGACAGTCACAATCTTCTTCCCATGGCAGTGGTATTAAAAACAAGTAGTCATGGGTTTAAGGATATGGAAAGGAGTTTTAAACGGGACTTGAGGGGTGATGTCTTTTTTACGCATACAGTCTGGAATGTGCTGCATATGGCGGTGTTGGAATCATATTAAATCACTATGGTATAAAGGAATTTGCACAGACTTAATTAGCTCAAGGCATAGAGAGATATAATCCTAATGTGGGCAGATAAAACTAATGTGGAAGGGCATGGTGGGCCGAAGGGCCTGCTTCTGTGCTGTACAACTCTACGCACCTATGACTCCAAGGTGTACTGAAATGTAGGCAATACCACGGTGCACTCTCCCTGCCAAAGGGTGTGTCATCGTGGGTGGTGATAGGAATTGTCCCCTGCAACAGGCAGTGGCAGATTCAACAGAAACTGTGGACAGCTGAAGGCACTGAGGTGAATCTGGAATTCTGACAATTGCCCATCAGGGGACACCAGTGGAAATTCCAATCTGATGCCCATTAAATCCAGCTCTCACTTCATTTCACCATTTTATAGGTATGTTACAAAACTTACCTTTAGCAGTTCTGCAGTTCTGTCACTGGTCGTGTGCGTGACTTTGGCGCCTTTAAGGGGGGCGGCGGGGTTAAAATGCGGTTTTCCCCTTGCCATCCGGAGCTTTCTTTCTCGGAGTGCGATCTATTTCTGGAGATTCGTTCCGACTGTCGGTAAGTTAATTTTTTTAATTAAATAGCCCGACTATTTCAGAGCTAGCGTAAAATAAAAATTAGCTCCTAATGCCGTGAACGCCGACAACGGGGACGGATTTTACGTAGGGGACAGGTAAGTGAAAGCTGTTTATTTTTACATATAAACTTGTTTTTTTAGATTACCTTCATCAACATTTAATGTTGCAAAACGGTGATTTAGTCCCCAAATGAACCGGCAGAATCTTTCTTGCCGATAAGGGGTTTAAATTCTCCGCAACCGCAACCGTAACGTTCTAATCCACCGTGTTCCAGAAAATCCAACTCGCAAGCTGATTTAAATGGCCATTCATTTATGGGCATTAAACACTAAATTCCTTCAATTTGGTCTATAAATTAATGACAATTAGATTTAAAAATCATGTTATATTGTGAATTATTGTGTGAATGTTAATTGAACACTTAGGCTTTACATTTCTTTTCTTAAGAAATGGATAGATGTTTAGATCTAGTAATTGAATTTTGTAATTAGCTACAATTGGGTAACTAACTAATTATATACTTTAATTTCAGGTCATCCAAGTAAGATTGTTTCATATTTGTTTTCAGAATATTTCAATCTATAATAACTGAAAATTTCTTTCAGTTCTCTTAATTTTTAAGAAAGTTATAGGCTTTTGACTGTCCTCGATCACAACCTTTGAGTTAAGTCAATAGAAAAGCAATAGGAAACAAGTTGCTAATTTCCTAGTATGAAAATGGCCATAACTTTTTTAATACTGAAGATATGAAAGTGAATTAGGTGTCAAATTAAACTTCTTCTTATGCTTTATCTGATGGGATAAATTGCAGACTTGATTTTTAAAATCTCAAAATGTTGTAACATTGCTACATTTTACAGCGTTCTCTCCATGGTGCAATAAAAATAATTAATTGATTCTTGACTTAATCTCATGCTCTGAGGTTCTCAATCAGTGTGGTGATGGGCAATGAGGGTTAGTATCAGCAGTCAGTGGTGGAGTCAAGGAAGCTGTAGACAATAGCAAACAAACAAAGTGTAGAACTGGGTACCTGGAGTCACAAGGATCGGGTGTTGGGGGAGGGTGTGGTGGGGGGTTGAGGGGGAATGTGGGGAATTGGGGTACCCAGTGGAGTAAGTCGTTCTGAGAATGGGACAACTCCTGATGTTGAGGAAACCTAAAACAAACTGCAGATAATGGATCATTTCTCGTGCTGAGAAGCTCTTCTGTTTCTCCTGCTGCACTTGCAGGCAGATTACATCACCTCTTTGCAGCAGGCAGTTACAACCTGCAAGGCACTGTCCGCTTCATTGCAGAGTTGTGCCTCTGATTAAAGTTGCAGTGTCCTCTCCAGGTGCGAGGAGAGGCATCCTTTACTTGTCAGCACCCAACCTGGCACTTTGTGTATGTCACAGAGTGATACAGTGTGGAAACAGGCCCTTGAGCCCAACTTGCCCACACCGGCCAACATGTCCCAACTACACTAGTCCCACCTGCCCGTGTTTGGCCTATATCCCTCCAAACCTGTCCGATCCATCTAACTGTCCATGCCTCAACTACCTCCTCTTGCAGCTTGTTTATGTACCCACTACCCATTGTGTGAAAAAGTTACCCCTCAGATACCTATTTTTTCCGTTTCGCTTTAAACCTATGTCCTCTGGTCCTTGATTCACCTAGTCTGGGCAAGTGACTCTGCATCTACCCGATCTATTCCTCTCATGATTTTATACACTTCTATAAGATCACCCCTCATCCTCCTGCGCTCCCAGACTACTCAAACTTTCCCTATAGCTCAGACCCTCTAGTCCTGGCAACATCCTCATAAATCTTCTCTGCATCCTTTCCAGCTTGACAGCATCTTTCCCATAACATGGTGCCCAGAACTGAACACAATACTCGAACTGCAATGTCGTATACAGCAGCAACATGACCTCCTGACTTCTATGTCAGGCTGCATGTGTCCCTGTGCTTGCAGACCATCATTGCTAGGCTGTGTCATGTCTTTAGCTTGGGATCCCTCCATTCCTCGCTGTGAAATATTGTCTATGATCATAGGAATCTACCCGTGTAAACAATCAGAACCTAGTTTCATTGATAGCGAGATATCCCCCATTCAGCCCTCACAGCTTGTAACTTCACTTCTACGGTAAATGGTTAACTTAAATCCAAGCAAGCAGTATTTAGTATAAAGCCGTCCCGAGGGCTTTAAGTTAACCATTTAGCATAGGTCTGAAGTTACAAGCAACATGGTATCTCGCTCTCAATGACATTGTCTGGAAAATGTTTGTTTCAATGCAATGCATTTTTGTTTGCTTTGCAACTGAGCAATGCATTGCACGGAAAGAACATTTTTTTTGCAGTTTATAATTTATCCCTTCACAACCTTGCAGGGCTGCCAACATTGGGTGAGAGTTGGGAGTGAGAAATTGCGAGAGACCAAGCCCGAGGGAGCGTAGCGACCGAGGGGGGTGAGGGGTGGGGGGGGGGGGGGACATTGGTATGCAACTTTTGCATTTTTCAGCTTGAAATTGTGAAATCTGGTGCATACTGTAGCGAGTCTTTTAACTTACACTTGAATGCAATATTTACGTTTTAAATTGGATTAGCTATGAATAAGGTTAGGCTAAATTACATTCCTAATTACATTCCACAGTAGAGCCAGGCTCTGATCAACGGGTGCAGCACATGAATAATCTTAGTATATTCATGTATGTAAATCAGATTATAATCAAACACTTGGCCCATGTTGACCAACCTGGGTCTCACTGCACACCTGGTACTACTCCTGGCCCTGACTCCAGTTGCATACCTTCTCTCACTCCTGACCCTGAGTCCAGCATTACACCTGGCCCCCTATTCTACCCTAATCATAGCTGCTTACC
This sequence comes from Raja brachyura, assembly GCA_963514005.1. Next base: position 93,913,697 of record OY740787.1, on the reverse strand, counting down.
TGCTTAGATTCCCAGTGCTGAACACTCCTATTGTCCCAGCATTGGCTGCACACCTAGTACTATTCCAGACCTTGACTCTGGATGCACACTTGGCCTTGCTCCTAGCCCCTCTGCACTGACAATATCTGGCTCACACATAAAGCCCCATATCTGACCCCCTGGACTTAACCTATTACGTTCAAGTCCACAGGTGCTTATCTAATGTAGTAATCGTTTATAGGGCACTTCACAGACCAAATGTTGTGTAGCAAAATTTGCTACATCCATTGTTATCTAACACTCTAGTTACTTTGTCAAAGACGTCATCAATTGGTTGAACACAATTTCTCATCCATAAAATTATACTCACTCAGCTGTATAAGTATTCTGTTACCATTTTCTTCATTTTCCTGACAAACTGTCCTGAAGTCATTTTCACCCCCAATATTTTCAGTATTTTGCTCTCTTCCACTCATCTGGGACTTTTCCGAAATGCAAAGTCCAATAACTAGATATTTAAGCAATATTATTCTATTAAATGTGACCTTGGGAGTACATAATATTTTCTGTGGTATTCATAACACAACAATGATAAAAAGATCTTTGTTTTGAACGCACCTACCAACATGCATGCATTATTATATTAGAGTTAATATGTACCGAGGGCAATTTTTTTTTCCAATGCTCCCCATTCCGAATTACTTTTACATTGAAGTGATTGAAATCCAAGTGAAGTTTAAATGGCATCAGAAAAATTAAACCTCCGGAATTGATGATATTCATTACGTGGTTGGTTGGAGTCAGTATCAGCACAATTACTATATTAAACTTTGAATCTTCAGATTTCCTGGTTCAAGCTAACACTAAAGACAAATAATAACCTCCTCACACATTCCCCTACAAGTATCTCTGTCACTCCTTTAAAGTATGCCCCTTCTTTGAACAAGCTCTTAAAGATCACATCTGAATCAGTTTCCATCTGATTACACTCCTTGAGGATGTTCACCTATGTGTTCAATTAATAAAACAACGAGATTGGGGACATTTCTAGTCAACCTGCCAAATGAATTTGAGGGGGGAGAGGTCAGAAATAGTCAGTGAGGTAAACAAACATAATAGTTGAGTGGAAAATGACAATAGTGCTACCTTTCCAATATTTAATCAAAGGAAATAATGGGTTATCAGGGCTGTATGTTGTGACACCTTGCATGTCATTTTAATATTACACTTATCCCACCCCCCTGGATATTCCAGATTAGTAAATTAAGGTTTTGTGAAGGTTTGGAAAACCACCCTCCCACGGTAGGAACTTTTTGAATTTGATGTATTAAAATCATATTTATAATTATCACTATGACTACATTATACCTCCACCATGCACAAATGTTTCAAAATCAAGTGGTCAAGTTTTATTACCATATACCCAAGCATAGAAACATAGAAAATAGGTGCAGGAATAGGTCATTCGGCCCTTCGAGCCAGCACTGCCATTCAATATGATCATGGCTGTTCACCTAAAATCAGTACCTCTTTCCTGTTTTTTCCCCATATCCCTTGATTTCGCTAGCCCCAAGAGCTAAATGTAACTCTCTCTTGAAAACATCCAGTGAATTGGCATCCTCTGTCTTCTGTGGCAGAGAATTCCACAGATTCACAACTCTCTGCGTGAAGAAAGTTTGTCCTCATCTCAGTCCTAACTGGCCTACTCTTTATTCTTAAACTGTGACCCCTGGTTCTGAACTCCCTCAACATCGGGAACATTTTTCCTGCAGTTACAATAAGTGAAAATCTAGCAGACAAGTAGGATGCTTTCTCCAACCACCCCCAATTGAAGGCCACTGTCTTTTACCGTTTCTACCCAGTGCTTGGTACTTACTTCCAGCGCCCAGGTTGTCCTCCAGGATGCACCAAGCCGCAGCTGATCCATGCTGGTCACCTGAGCGAATTCGCCACAGAGACTCTCACGGCAGCAGCACAACGCTTCTGACGCCTCCGACGGCTCGGGACTCTTGCACTGAGGCTGCTCCATGGCCGGAGCTGCAGCAAGCCCGGCAAACACTCGCCAGCCCAGCAAACACTTGCCATCCGGCTCCCCATCTGCATCTGTCCCCACCGCTGCTTCTGCTTCCATCCATCCCTCCCTCAGCCCCGGCTCTCCAACACCCATGGCCCATGCAGTTGATATGAGTTTTGAAATTCTCGTTGATCACAGAATTTCTCACGACAGAGCGTGAGAAATTTGTGATTAGCGTGAGAGCGTGAGAATTTGGCGAAATGCTTGATTCTCATGCTCAACGCCTGAGAGTTGGCAGCCCTGCGAGGACCTGAAGCTGAAGCAGGCAACTTTCTATGTTGACTCACAAACGTGTCAGCTGATTCAGTGGCTGTGGATCAACGTCAGTCAGAGGGTTAAATGTTCCATGTCTGCTCTGGAGGCTGGATTGTCCAGGCTGACATGCGATGGCAGGGCTTGGGTACTGCTGGTGTGTCAAAAGCCCTGTCTTTCAGATAAGAGATTAATAATTAAACTGAGCACCAGTCTGACCGTAAATGATTGCACTCCACGATTTCAAAGAAGAGCAGGGAGTTCTTGCAGCCAATATTTATCTCTTAACCAAGGTCAGCGAAACAGCTTATCTGGTCATTATTTGTGGGATCTTGCTGTTTGCAATTTCACTTGCATTTCTGACATTGCATTTCAGCCGTAAAACAGCAGTATTTTCATTGCATCAGCTGTAAAACACTTTGGGCTGCCCTGAGATCACGGAAAGCATGAGACACAAACAAGTCTTTCTTTTTATTTTCAAATTAAAACTGACCTTGTTTGTAAAGAAACTTCAAGTCTCACTCAATTTGGTTTTAGGAGTTAGTGAATAGCAATAAATGCCACTTTGGTGATGGATGCCCTCAGAAATCGGATTAGGCTGTTACCTCTCCAATGCAGGGAAAAGGATCTTCACAAGAACAAAGATTTTGTCTTCATAAGGAGTTACATTTCAGGATGTGTGAGGAGTGTGTGGGATTTAAAGAAAGCAATTCTAATGCTGGACGTCATCAAGCTCAAGACTCAACTGCCATTGATGAAACAAAGTTTCACTGGAATGTCGGATGTTGAGGGGAGACTTGATGGAAGTATATACAATTATGAGAGGGTAGACAGTCAGAATCTTTTTCCCAGCATGGAAATAACCAACACTAGAGGGGAATAGCTACAACGTGAGGGGGAAATTGTAATGGAGATCTGTGGAGCAAGTCTTTTGCAGGAAGAGTAGAGGGGGCTTGGAGCACTTGCCAGGGGTGACGGAGGTGGCAGATACAATACGGTGGCATGGTGGTGCACAGTAGAGTTGCTGCCTTTTGCCATCGACCCGGGTTCGATGCTGACAATGGGTGCTGTCTGTACAGAGTTTGTACAATCTCCCCTGCACAGAGTTTGTACAATCTCTGGCGAGGGTTTTCTACGGGAGCTGTGATCCTCCCACACTCCGAGGGACTGTATTGACACACTCAATGTTGTATATTGGATTGAATTGAATGGAATACTTTTTATCACAAGTGTCACAAGGGCGTATAGATTTGTAGGTTATCGGCCTTTAATCCATTCAATATACCCAACACCACTTCCCGACTAACCTGGATTTCACTCAATTCCTCCTTTGACCCTAGTGTGTGTAGGATAGTGTTAGTGTGCGGGGATCATTGGTCGGTGCGGACTCGGTGGGCCTGTTTCGGCACTGTATCTCTGAACTAAACTGAATAATGGTGTTTAAGAGGTTTTTAGATAGGCACATGGCAGTGCAGGGAATGGAGGGATATAGATCATGTACAGGCCGATGAGATCAGTTCAACTTGGCATCATGTTCGGCACAAACACTGTGGGCTGAAGGACTTGTTGCTGTGTTGTACTGTTCTATGCTCAATGTTCTCAAGTAGAAGTAGGGATGTACTAAGAACCAGAACTGGGGAAACATCTTGCTTAGAGGTTTGATCAGACAGTGCCAAACGTTGGTGCACAATCTTTTTACTGTGGGTAAGGATGGGGAAGATTAGTCCTAGAACGCCTGGTAATTTAACAGGCACCTCCAAGTACCAGTGTGAGTCCCTGGGCAGGGTTCATGACCTGCAGCCCAGTTCTGCTTAAGCGGCCTGTGTGAGGCACCAGTGCCACAGTCAGAAACGGGGACCAGGCTTGCATTGCCCCTCAGTGAGCAGCGCTGCATGTCCTGGGTCTGCAATGTATTCGCAGACAACCTCCTGCTTAACTATATAGTCTCTGGGCTGCATTTCAACATTGCAGCTTTGTCCCTCCCACAGGTAAGCATGTACTTTCTTGTGGCACCAGCAACGTGCCTGATTTTCAGGAGAGTCAGGGGTGGAAGCTACTAGCATGGACAAAAGGATGGCTGCCTGGCAGAAGACAAAGAGTGCCAATGAAGGGGGCTTTTTCCGGTTGGTTGGCAGTGACTAGCGGAGTTCCGCAGGCATCGGTGTTAAACTCCATGTTGTATATTAATGATTTGGACGAAGGGATTGAACTTTGTGACCAAGCTTGAGGATGATACGGAAATAGGTGATGGGGCAGGTAGTGTAGGGAAAGCAGGGACTTTGCAGGAAGACTTGGACAGGTTGGGAGAGAGAGCAGAGAAGTGGCAGATGGAATATAGTGTAGCAAAGTGTGGAGTCGTGCATTTTGGTAGCAGGAATAAAGGCGCAGATTATTTTCTAAATGTGGAGAGAATCCAGAACACGGAGGTGTAAATGGACTTGGGAGTGCTGGTACGGGATTCCCAAAAAGTTAATCTGCAAGTCAAATCGGTAGTAAAGAAAGCAAACTCAATGTAGCGATGTTACAAAACTTACCTTCAGCAGCGCTGCAGTTCTGCCACTGGCCGTGTGCCTTTGAGGGGGGGGGGGGGGGCGGAATTAAAATCTAGTTTTCTGCTGCCTGTCGGAGGCGGATTTGCTCGGGCTGCTGAAGAACAATCGATCGGATTAGATTAAAATAAAAAGTGACTTCTAATGCCCTCAACGCCTACAACGTGACCGATCGCAAGAACGGACAAAACAAAGGCTAACTCGTTTATTTCACATATAAACTTGCTTCATGGCATGGCTTTAATCAAATTTTACGTTGCGAAAATGTGATTGGCGCCCCATAAGAACCGGCAGTGTTTTTCCTGCCAATATGGGGTTCAAATTCCCCTTAAATGCAATGTTCCAATCGATCGCGTTCCAGAAAAACCCACTCGCAAGATAGAAACATAGAAACATAGAAATTAGGTGCAGGAGCAGGCCATTCGGCCCTTCGAGCCAGCACCGCCATTTAATATGATCATGGCTGATCATCCAACTCAATATCCCGTACCTGCCTTCTCTCCATACCCTCTGATCCCCTTAGCCACAAGGGCCACATCTAACTCTCTCTTAAATATAGCCAATGAACTGGCCTCAACTACCCTCTGTGGCAGAGAATTCCAGAGACCCACCACTCTCTGTGTGAAAAAAGTCCTTCTCATCTCGGTCCTAAAGGATTTCCCCCTTATCCTTAAGCTGTGACCCCATGTCCTGGACCTCCCCAACATCGGGAACAATCTTCCTGCATCTAGCCTGTCCAACCCCTTAAGAATTTTGTAAGTTTCTACAAGATCCCCTCTCAATCTCCTAAATTCTAGAGAGTGTAAACTGAGTCTATCCAGTCTTTCTTCATAAGACAGTCCTGACATCCCAGGAATCAGTCTGGTGAACCTTCTCTGCACTCCCTCTATGGCGATAATGTCCTTCCTCAGATTTGGAGACCAGAACTGTACACAATACTCCAACAGTGGCTGAATGGTAGGTGCCAGAGAGTAATGGTGGATGGCTGTTTGTCAGGTTGAAAGCCGGTGACCAGTGGGGTGCCTCAGGGATCTGTGTTGGGTCCACTGTTGTTTGTCATCTACATCAATGATCTAGATGATAGGGTGGAAAATTGGATAAGTAAGTATGCAGATGATACTAAGATAGGTGGTGCTGTGGATAATGAAGTAGATTTTCAAAGTCTACAGAGAGATTTGGGCCATTTGGAAGAGTGGACTGAAAGATGGCAGATGGTTTTTAATGCTGATAAGTGTGAGGTCATACATCTTGGCAGGCCAAATCAAAATAGGACGTACATGGTAAATGGTTGGGAATTGAGGAATGCTGTGGAACAGAGGGATCTAGGAATAACTGTGCATAGTTCCCTGAAGGTGGAATCGCATGTAGATAGGGTGGTAAAGAAAGCTTTTGGTGTGCTGGCCTTTATAAATCAGAGCATTGAATATAGGAGTAGGGAAGTAATGTTAAAATTGTACAAGACATTGGTGAGACCAATTCTGGAGTATGGTGTACAATTTTGGTCGCCTAATTATAGGATGTCAACTAAAAAGAAAGAGTACAGAGGAGATTTATTAGAATGTTGCCTGGGTTCCAGCAACTAAGTTACAGAGAAAGGTTGAACAAGTTGGGTCTTTATTCTTTGGAGCGCAGAAGGTTAAGGGGGGACTTGATTGAGGTCTTTAAAATGATGAAAGGGATAGACAGAGTTGACGTGGATAAGCTTTTCCCATTGAGGGTAGGGAAGATTCAAACAGGAGGGCATGACATGAGAATTAAGGGACAGAAGTTTAGGGGTAACATGAGGGGGAACTTCTTTACTCAGAGAGTGGTGGCTGTGTGGAATGATCTTCCAGCAGAAGTGGTGGAGGCAGGATCGATTTTAACATTTAAAAGTAAAGTGGATAGGTATATGGACGGGAAGGGAATGGAGGGGTATGGTCTGAGTGCAGGTAGATGGGACTAGGGGAAAATAAATGGTCGGCTCGGACTGGAAGTGCCGAGAAGGCCTGTTTCCGTGTTGTAATTGTTATATGGTTATATGTTATATGGTTATATGGTGTGGTCTCACCAAGACCCTATACAACTGAAGTAGAACCTCCCTGCTCCTATACTTAATTCCTTTTGCTATGAAAGCTAACATACCATTCGCTTTCTTCACTGTCTGCTGCACCTGCATGCCTACTTTCAATGACTGGTGTACCATGACACCCTGGTCGCGCTGCATCTCCCCTTTTCCTAATCGGCCACCATTTAGATAATAGTCTGCATTCCTGTTTTTGCCACCAAAGTGGATAACCTGACATTTATCCACATTATACTGCATCTGCCAAACATTTGCCCATGCACCCAGCCTATCCAAGTCACCTTGCAGTTCTCTAGCATCTTCCTCACAGCTAACACTGCAAACTTGGAGATATTGCCTTCAATTCCCTCATCCAGATCATTTATGTATATTGTAAATAGCTGGGGTCCCAGCACTGAGCCTTGCGGCACCCCACTAGTCACTGCCTGCCATTGTGAAAAGGACCCATTCACTCCTACTTTTTGCTTCCTGTTTGCCAGCCAGTTCTCTATCCACATCAATACTGAACCCCCAATGCCGCATGCTTTAAGTTTATATACTAATCTCTTATGTGGGACTTTGTCAAAAGCCTTCTGGAAGTCCAGATACACCACATCCACTGGTTCTCCCCTATCCACGCTACTAGTTACATCCTCAAAAAATTCCACAAGATTCGTCAGACATGATTTACCTTTTGTAAATCCATGCTGACTTTGTCCAATGATTTCACCACTTTCCAAATGCGCTGCTATCCCATCTTTAATAACTGTAGCAGTTTACCCACTACCAACGTTTTCTCTCTCCCTACCTACTTAAAAAGAGGGGTTACGTTTGCTACCCGCCAATCCTCAGGTACTACTCCAGAATCTAAAGAGTTTTGAAAGATTATCACTAATGCATCCACTATTTCCGGAGCTACTTAAGTACTCTGGGATGCAGCCTATCTGGCCCTGGGGATTTATCAGCCTTTAATCCCATACATGCAAAAAAACAATGATTTTGATTATTTTGAGTGGATGTTTCTAGATTAATTTATGGGACAAAAACATTAAATAATTTCCATCTGGCATATGTTCATGACAGTGAGATTTAAAAATCATGTTGTATTATGAATTCTTGTGTGAATGGGATTAGTTTGTTATTTGGATACTTAGGCTATTTAACAAAAATATCCTTTTCTTAAGAAATGGAATCTACAGGACATTCTTAATGGAGAAGTAGTGGGCAGGGAAGGCATGTCATGTGTGGTTTGAAGAACAAAAACTAGTAGTTTACAATGCCAAAATGGAAAAGTTGAGGAAAAACAAGGTGTACAGAGTTGCTTATTGGTTACAATCTGAGGAGTATGATTAGATAGATTAGATTAGATTTTCTTATTTGTCATTGGAACCTCAGAGAGGCTCAAACAAAACTCTGTTTCTACAGCCATACAAACAGAACAATTCCTACAAAACATACAAACAATTCAATTTACACGAACATCCATCACAGTGAATGTCCTCCTCACTGTGATGGAAGGCAAAGTTCTTCTCTCTCCCGCGCACCATTTCTCTCCCGATGTCGAAGCCCCAGGTGGGCGGTGTTAAGTTCCACGGCCATTGAGGCCGCGCTGGGTGACGTACGGCCCCCACTCCGGGTCGTTCCAACCCCGCGACACGGGCGAGAGACCTTGCGTTGCGGGAGCTCCGGAAAGCGGTCTCCCACCCGGGCCCGCGAGCTCCCGATATCCCGACAGTCGACCAGCAGTAATCTGCAGCTGGAGCTCCGGAGTCGGGCCACCACCGCTCCCCACGCTCCGAGGCCGGCCAGCCCCACGACGGTGAGTCCGCAGCTCCGCAGGCTCAGTGACTGGCGCCCCCAGGTCATCCCGGTCGGAGGCTGCTCCACGGTACTAGGCCCCAACGACAACGTAGACCCGACAGGGAAAAGATTTTTTAAGTTTCCCCCTCCCTCCCTCCCCCCACCCCCCACATATACACAGTTAGAAACAGTACAAAAAAAATACAAACAACTACATTTAACTAGACAAAAAAATAAAAATAAATTAAAAAAAGACAGACAGGCTGTAGGGGCCGCTGCAATGTGAGTCGCCTAACCCTAATGCTACTGATTATGATATGCCAATGTACCAGCTAGCAACTGATCTTCTCCATAAAGACTTGGTATATTGCTAGAAATTGTAATTTATTTACCACTGTTACGGACTTACAGCATATAATACAATAGTTCTGATCTTGAGAATATCACATTTTTGAATTTTCAAGGCAGTCTGGTTTATTACTATTTCCGTCACAACGGTCAATTTTGTAATTAGCTACAATTAGGTAATTAACTAATTATATGCTTTAATTTCAGGTCTTCCAAGTAAGATGTTTTATATTTGTTTCAGAATGCTTCAAACTATAATAACTGAAAATTTCATTCAGTTCTCTTAATTTTTAAGAAAGTTATGGGCTTTTGACTGTCCTCGATCACAGCTTTTGTGTTAAGTCAATGGGAAAGCAATAGGGAACAAGATGCTAATTTCCGAGTATGAAAATGGCCATAACTTTTTTAATACGGAAGATATGAAAGTGAATTAGGTGTCAAATTAAACTTCTTTAATGCTTTATTTGATGCGATAAATTGCAGACTTGATTTTTTAAATTCAAAATGTTGTAACATTGCTACTCAATGCTAGCATTTATTTCAAGAGGGCTTGTATACAAAAACAGGGATGTAATGCTGAGGCTCTAGAAGATGCTGGTAGGGCCACATTTGGAATATTGTGAGCAATTTTGGTCACCATATCGGAGGAAGGATGTGTTGGCGCTGAAGAGGGTCCAGAGGAGGTTTACAAGCACGATCCCAGGAATGAGTAGGTGAACACTGGGCCTGCGCTCGCTGGAGTTTAGAAGAATGATGGGACTTCATTGAAACATACAGAATAATGAAAGGCTCGGATAGAGTGGATGTGGAGATGATGTTTACATTAGTGGGAGGGTCTAGAACTCGAGGTCACAGCCTCAGAATTAAAGGACGTTCTTTTAGGAAGGTGTGATGTGTATGCAAATGTGCCTGTACCTTGTGACTGAGGTCAGGTGATCTTCTAGAAGTTTCCGTTGGTGGTTCAGATTAAACCTTATTTACAAGATGGCAGACGTGTATTCAATGTGCTAGTCACAACCGGGCCTTACAGAGAACATTACATGATGTCAAAGTAAAAAAAAACAAAAGAGAAGAATGGCAGGCCTCAAGCCTCCGGGGCCACTCTCCATGCCAGGAAACTTGGCCAAGAATTATAAGGACTGGATAAGAGCATTCCAGCTGCACGAGACGGCAACAGAACTGACGACTAAGCCAGGAAAGATTTGGTGTGCAACACGTGGCCGGACCAGCAGCTCAGGAGTTTTATGACACCTCTTGGTTCAAACTTCTACAAAGCGATGATTTAACACTGGAAAAATGCAGTGACATGTGTATGATGGCAGAAGCATCAGCCGAGCACGTGAAGCAGATTGTCCCGACCGCCATCGACACGGTCATACAACCACGGCCATCTACTGCCCTGCTTAGTACATGAGATGTTATACCTGCGGAGAGATCAGACATCTTTCCAGATCCTCCGACTGCCCGGTAAATAGAGCACCCAAAAGCCGCCCACGTCCCCGCCAATATGACCAGCTAATCAGACAAAAGGCCGTGGACTGGACCCGTGACGTCCGCGACGTCCAGTTCCAGATGAACACTTCACCGCTGCCGGAGCCAGTGGACGACGATGTTGATGTCGTCTACATTGACGCCGTGACTGACGCTGTGATTGAGTCGCCGAGTGAATGGGGACAGATGTGTAGCATCAACAATGTGAACATTGAGTTCAAACTTGACTGTGGAGCTGAAGTGGACATCCTGCCAGACCACTTGTTCAGAAAGACTGGTCTTGCCTTACTGAACACGAACGTGACACTGAGGTCATACTCTGGACATACAATGAAGCCTGTGGGGCAGGCAAAAGGGAACGTCAAAGTAGGCAAGAAAGAGCCCAGGGTTGTCTTTCAAATAGTGAGGGGGAATGTCAAACCCATATTTGGGAAACTAACGTGTGAAAAGTTAGGGCTTCTTGTGTGAAAGGAGGCGGTTGCTGACGTGAGTGTGAGCCCATCATACACTGCGAGGATCATTGAGGAAAACCGTGAGATTTTCCAAGGGCTGGGAAGGCTAAAAAGACATGAGTACAACATAGCGCTGCCAGGGAAAGTGCAACCGAAGCAAAACCCGCCCCACACTATCCTCTAAAAGATCAGGGATAAGGTCAAAGCTGAATTAGAGCGCATGGAAAGCTTGGGAGTCATAAAGCCCGTGAGGGAACTGACAGATTGGGTGAATTCAATGTCTGTGGTTAGCAAGCCGAATGGCGAAGTCCGCATATGCCTTGACCCACGTGACCTCAATGCGGCCATTCGCAGGGAGCATTTCCCGATGCCAACGTTTGAGAACATTGCAGCCCGCATGCCGACGGCAGAATGATTCTCGACATTTGGCGCTACAAGCGGGTACTGGCAGTTCCCACTGAGCTATGACAGCTCGCGTCTGACCACGTTTAATATTCCCTTTGGGAGATACCGATACCACGTGCTTCCATTTGGAATCTCATCCACAAGTGAGATTTGGCAGCGGGCGATGCAGGAAGAGTTCGGCGATTTAGAAGGGGTGGAAATAGTTGTTGACGACATTCTCGTTTGGGGTGTGAACGCAGCACAACATGATGCATGGGTGAAAGCCCTACTTGAACGGGTGAAAGAATCAAGTTCAAGTGAGTTTATTGTCATGTGTCCCTGATAGGACAATGACGTTCTTGCTTTGCTTCAGCACAACGGAACATAGTGGGCATTTACTATTAAACAGATCAGTGTGTCCATATACCATTATATAAATATATACACACATGAATAACTAAACTGATAAAGTGCAAATAACAGATAATGGGTTATTAATGATCAGAGTTTTGTCCGAGCCAGGTTTAATAGCCTGATGGCTGTGGGGAAGTAGCTATTCCTGAACCTGGGCATTGCAGTCTTCAGGCTCCTGTACCTTCTACCTGAAGGTAGCAGGGAGATGAGTGTGTGGCCAGGATGGTGTGGGTCCTTGATGATGCTGCCAGCCTTTTTGAGGCAGCGACTGTGATAAATCCGGCCTAAAGCTCAATCCCCTAAAGTCGGTAATGCATTCAAATGAGATTGAATATGTGGGATATGTCATCTCGCAAGCAGGCGTGTCACCAAGCCCATCTCGTGTCAGCAGCATGCTACAAATGAACAAACAAACAAACAAGGCTGAAGTGCAAACGTTCTTGGGGATGGTAACATACATGGCCAGGTTTATTCCAAACCTTTCGGAGATCACTGCTCCACTTAGACAGCTAACAGAAAAGGGAGTGGCATGACATTCTGAGCAGAATCACAGACAGGCAGTAGACAAGCTGAAATGTCTTCTCACTTCACCACCCGTACTCAAACTGTTACGATGTGAACGCGCCCGTTTCAATTGCCACAGATGCTTCTATCAGCGGATTTGGAGCGGTCCTGATGCAAGACGAGAGACCTGTTGCCTATGCATCACGATGTGTGAACGCGACCGAGAGCAACTATGCAACTATAGAGAAGGAGCTGTGCTCCATATTGTACGCATGCAGAAAGTTTCATGGCTTCATTGTTGGTCAGCGCACAGTAATCTTTACTGACCACAAGCCGTTAGTAGGCTTGCTCGCCAAGCCGCTACAGAAATGAAGCCCCAGACCCCAGCGCATATGAAGGCATCTGCTACGGTACGACCTGGAAATACGGTGGAATCCGGGACATGGAATGTTTGTCCCCGATGCCCCGAGCCGGCTGTCCAGTGCAAACACGCCTGCGGAAGAGTACACCGCACTGCCAAACGTGATTCATGCTGTAGAAGCCATCCTACACATGTCAGACGAGCGCCTTGCGCAGTTCAAAGCTAAAACAAAAACAGATCGAACCCTAACCCTGTTGCGCGAGTATATAAGAAAGGGCTGGCCTAGTACGGGCGTGATCTGCCCTCGGACTTGACTCCATTTCATACATACCATGGCGAGCTGGTTGAAGTAGATAGATTAGTCTTGGGGGAAAACCGAATCGTAGTCCCACAAAGCATGCGGAGGCAGATGCTGAACGCGCTGCATGAGTCACATCTGGGAATAGTGCAACTTAAACAACCAGCCCACAATTTATTTGTGTGGCCAGGAGTGAATGCACAGATTGAGACATAGTGGGAAATTGCACGATATGCCAGGCAACCAGGAAAACACAAGCAAGCGAGCCGCTCCAACCACACTTCATCCCCAGCAGACGTTGGTCTAAGGTCGGCGCAGACATCTTCCATCTGGATGGAGTTGACCATTTGCTTGTAGTGGACTATTACTCCAAGTACCCAGAAATAGCACAACTGACGGACATGACGTCACATTCGGTGATACGTGAGATGACGGGCATGTTGGCCCGGAATGGCATTCCTGACTTGGTGATGACAGACAATGCGAGACAATTTGTCTGTGCTGAGTTTCGTAGGTTCCAGGATGGCTGGGAATTTGCCCATGTCACCTCAAGTCCCATATATCCACAGAGCAACGGGCAGATAGAGCGCTGTGTGCAAACTGTACAAAGTATTATGAGGAAAGCCAAACGCAGCGGCCGTGACCTGTTGTACACCATCCTCGAATACCGCAACACACCGCCTTGACGGGACAGGCGGCTATGCCCCATCACAGTTACTGAACAGTAGACTGTTAAGAAACAAGTTGGCTTCACCTCTATCACTCTTACTGCCTCATCATGGCCCTCCCATGGGACCACAACTGGCCGTCCGGCAAGAAAAACAGGCAGCGTACTTCAATGAGAAGGCAAGCGCCGCGCCGCTGCCGCGCCTGGAACAACAACAACGGGTGTGGTTTCATGCCAAACCAATTCAGTGGCAACGTGGCCGTATTGCATGAGAAAACCTGTCCCTTCGGAGCTATGTCATCTCTACACTGAGTGATACTGAGTTCGGCAGAAACAGGAAGGACATACGACCTGCGCACTAAGCAGCTGAGCCATGCCCTGGCAACACGCAGCAGACGAGCACGAACACTCTCCCACAAGGAGGAACCCCTCTCCCAGAAGGAGCTAGTCTCCCAGACTCAAGAGAACTATCACAGGCCGCATCACAAGGTTCTATGGTGGGGGAATCGGCTCAAAGCGAGCCAAGCCACACTCGCACACAACAGAAATACCACACAGAACGAGTTGGAAATACGACTTGCACGAGAAGTGGGCGATTGCCAAAACCCCCAACTCGACTTGTTATGTAAAATTGATGGACAATTATTTTATAGTTCTGTAACATGAAGAGCACTGTGTTATTTGTGGTAATTTATCCACAGTAAATAGTAAGTTTAAATGTGAACTTACCAGTTTGAAGTTTGATCTTTATTTTATGAGGAGTTACGATGAGGGATTACGTGAGGAACCCGTCAGCCCTGCATGCGCATCAACCTTCAAAGCAGTGGTGTGGAGTCACAAACAGACAACATTGACCTGAGAATAGTAAGATCGAAGAAACTAGAACTGCCAGCTTGTTTTATGAGGAGGGGTTGGGAGCGAAGGGCACGTAATCCTCGTTACTCCTCATAAAATAAAGATCAAACTTCAAACTGGTAAGTTCTCATTTAATCTTGCTATTTTACTTCAGAGTCACGTGAGTGACTACGTGAAGATTTTAAAGCTCTGTGACTCCATGCCGTGGAACGAATCCATGCATCACACACTGTATAGTTGACCAAGAAGAGTGGACAGAACTGTTCAGTCATGATATAATGAACAAATTGACAATTTAATGTGTAATGAAACAATAAACAATTACAATAAACAATAACAACAGTTCCCTCTCTACCCGAGAGGCTATTAACATGAACTTAAAACTGAGGTAGCAAACACGCTCGTTCCGGCTAAAGGTTTGTTAGAAAACATCTGAAACATGCGTGCTGAGGACCATCCCGCAGCCGATAAAATCTGATCTACGTGCATGACCCTTGCTGCTGAAGTAGCTGCAGCCCTGGTGGAATGAGATTTAAACATTTTAGTATCAATCCCAGCCTCTGTTAGAACTTGTTCTAGCCACCTGGAAATGGTCTGAGTTGAGACCTTCTTATGTGGTTTCTTGTGGCTAATGAGTAATGATAACTCAGACCCCCCAAAGCCCCTTGGTGAGGCTAATGTATTGCCAGAGATGAGCAACTACACACAAATTGGGATCCAAAGGATATGCGATGAACTGTAATTTCAACCCCGAGTTACCTAGTCTACTCTGTTTTATAGGGTCGTGCACAAAAAAGGTGAAACTACCGGCAGAGGTGAGCATCCTGTCCAATCGTAGCTTTTGCAAGGACTGGACTCTTTGAGCTGAAACTAACCCCTTCAGCATTGCCACCTTAAGTGTGAGTCGGAGTAGATTGGCAGAGACCATGACCGGAGCAAAGTTAAAACCACCCCTACATCCCTAATTTCAGAATATCTGGGTCTAGGAGGGTTCGAATTGAAGACTCCCCTCATGAATCTAGACACTAAAGGGTGAGACCCCTCTGATTGGTGTTCTGAAATTGGCCGCAGGTAAGACGAGAGCGTACTTCTGGCACTATTTAGTGCACTGTAGCTTAATTTGTCATCGAAGTGCAATTTCGAGAGGAACTCCAGAACATTTGCAATGTGCACTGCCTCATAAGGAATGTCAGTCAGTACACAGAACACTTCCCACTTCCTAATGTATGAGGCATATTGTTTTTGAGTACTGCTTCTCCAAGCTGCATTTAGCACATCCACCGTACGATCAGCTAGTCCCAGTCCAACAAAAGGTCTTCTTAAAACCTGCAAAATCTGGACCTGATGGTATACCTGGTCATGTTCTAAAAACCTCTGTGGACCAACTGGCTGGAGTTTTTACGGACATTTTCAACCTCTCACTTCTGAGGTCTGAGGTTCCCACCTGCTTCAAAAGGGCATCAATAATACCGGTGCCCAGGAAGAGCAAGGTGACGTGCCTCAATGACTATCGACCTGTGGCACTAACGCCTGTGGTGATAAACTGCTTCGAGAGGTTGATCATGGCGCAAATCAACTCCTACCTCGACAAAAACCTGGACCCGCTGCAGTTCGCTTACCGCCACAACAGATCAACGGTGGATGCGATCTCGCTGGCTCTCCACTCCACTCTGGACCACTTGGACAACAAAAACTCATATGTCAGGCTGTTATTCATCGATTTAAAAAAAAAAAAATTTCTATGATTACAGGTCAGCATTTAATACTATCATCCCCTCCAAGCTGGTTACCAAACTCGCAGAACTGGGTCTCTGCGCATCCCTCTGCAATTGGATCCTCGACTTCCTCATTCACAGACCACAGTCTGTTCATATTGGTGGAAATGTGTCAGACTCGATAACAATCAGCAAGGGAGCACCTCAGGGCTGCGTGCTCAGCCCCCTGCTGTACTTACTATATACTCATGACTGCGTAGCCGGTCACAGTGCGAACTCCATCATCAAGTTCGCTGACGACACCACTGTCTTGGGACGTACCACTGATGGGGATGAGTCGGAGTATAGAAGAGAGATCGAGCAACTGTCCATATGGTGCCAGCACAACAACCTGGCCCTCAACACCAGCAAAACCACGGAACTGATTGTGGACTTTGGAAGAAGTAGGATGGGGACCCACAGTCCTGTTTATATCAACGGGTCGATGGTTGAAAGGATCAAGAGCTTCAAATTCCTGGGCGTGCACATCTCTGAAGATCTTTCCTGGTCCGAGAACACTGATGCAATTATTAAGAAAGCTCATCAGCGCCTCTATTTCCTGAGAAGATTACGGAGAGTTGGTTTGTCAAGGAGGACTCTCTAACTTCTACATGTGCACAGTAGAGAGCTTGCTGACCGGTTGCATCGTGGCTTGGTTTGGCAACGTGAGCGCCCTGGAGAGGAAAACACTACAAAAAGTAGTAAACACTGCCCAGTCCATCATCGGCTCTGACCTTCCTTCTATCGAGGGGATTTATCACAGTCGCTGCCTCAAAAGGGCTGGCACCATCATCAAGGACCCACACCATCCTGGCCACACACTCACCTCCCTACTACCTTCAGGTAGAAGGTACAGGAGCCTGAAAACTGCAACGACCACTTACAGGAATAGCTACTTCCCCACAACCATCAGGCTATTAAACCTGGCTCGGGCAAAACTCTGAACATTAATAACCCATTATCTGTAATTTGCACTTTATCAGTTTATTTATTCATGTCTTTATATATTTATTTAATGGTATATGAACACACAGATCTGTTTCTGTAGTCAATGTCTACTATGTTCTGTTGTGCTGAAGCAAAGCAAGAATTCCATTGTCCTATCAGGGACATATGACAATAACTCACTTGAACTTGAACTAAAATCAATAAATTGAGCCGATCATGCAGAGGATGTACTTCCCCAGAAACTGGGTTTGTTAACAAAGACCTACCTTTGGGAACCTTCCACACAGGTTCTACAACCATGCTCAGAATAAGAGGATACCATGGCTGTGTCGGTCAGTCAGGGACTACCAGAATGCCGGAGGCAGAGTCCTGCTGATTTTTTTGCAGACAGCGACTGACAAGGCAAAATGGGGGGAATGCACAGAAAAACATTGCACCCCAATGTAGCGAAAACGTGTCTATCGCTACTGCCCCTGGGTCCGGTTCCCATGCAACATACTTGGGTAATTGATGGTTTAGCCTTGAAGCAAACAAATCTATATCCTGTGTTCCATACCTAGAAACAATATCCTTAAACACTCTATGATTCAACACCCATTGTCACTGTGTTGTCATTGAATTTACGTGACCTGGTGTCCGCCACCGTGTTGAATATACCTGGGAGGTAGATAGCTGAAACCCAAATATGTCGAATGATACATCAGTTCCAAATGAGGCATGCCAATTTATCACAGGATACTGACTTGATACCACCCATGTGATTTATGTATGCCACTGCTGTGGTGTTATCTATCTGTAATTGAACATGCACGTGGTGCATGTGTGAACAATAAGCTTTCAGACCATAAAGGGCTGCGATCAATTCCAAATAGTTAACGCCATGCAACTGCAGAAAAGATATCTCATGCATGTTCCATCTGTCACCCCAGAGAACTGGCATCAGTCTGTAAAACAACAGAAGGGCTTTCAATTGAAATATTGCCAGAACAATGGACAATATTGGCTTTCCACCACTGTAGCTCCGCCAAAGTAGCAAAGGCCCATATTTGGCTGCTGGAAATGCAGCCACCAATTTCCCAATCAAGCTTGCTACTTGTCGAATTGAAGGCAGCTGCTGTGTAATAAGATGATTGCAAGCTTCAATCTCTTGCTTCAATCTCTTGCCCTCAGGCAAAGTGACTAACAGGTGATTGGAGTTAATAGTAAATCCCAAATAATCCATAACCTTGGATGGAGTCAACCTGGATTTTACTGGGTGAATTAGGAATCCCAACTGCTCAAACACAAGTTTGATGGCTGAGACCGCCGCAATAGCCAATTCCATAGTTTTCCCTATAATGAGGATATTGTCCAAATAAACCATTACTATGTGTTTCTGCCCTCTTAATAGAGCAAGAACAGGTTTCAATATTTTTGTGAATAACCTGGGAGCTGAGGTTAACCCAGTTGGCAACGCTTTAAACTGCCATAGCTGCCCCATCCATTTAAACTTCAAGTATTTTCTGTGATCTTTGTGAACAGGTACAGAATAATAAGCATCTTTAAGATCAATCCATGCCATGTAACATCACCTGGAAATTAACTGTTTTGCAGTCACAAAACTTTCCATTTTGAAATGTTTGTACTGCACAAAGGTTGGGTTAAGTCCAAAATGATACAGTACCCCCCACCCTTCTTTTCCCTGGTGAAAATATTGGATACAAATTCATGAGGATCATGACTGTTTTTTTCAATCACTCTTTTAGCACGTTTCAATTTCAGCTTGAACTTCCAAACCATCCCGTTTTGAACAAGCAAAGTTACGGTTTAGAGCGTGGGTGGGAGATGGCCCACAAATTCAGTGTTGAACCCATCTGTGCAGCACTGTATGAACGTCAGAAGTTAACCATCGGCACTCATGCACAAAGAAACGTAACCTACCACCAACATGCAATGGACCCACACCCGGTATGTTACATTCAGACCCAGACCCACCCACTTCCATATTAGTCGGTGGATTCTGGACATTTATTTCCTTCCCCGATGTTTGGGGAGTTGAGGTGCTGGTGTGCGCCAGCTACGCATCTTGGCTGTCGGCCGGTTTGGGCCATGTCCTAAAAAAGACCTCCGGCCGATTCAGTGGTTCTTCAAGCTGGAGGTGGTTTCTGCAGCTGGACTTGTGCTGGTCAAGGCGTAGGGGTGCTGCCGTCAAAACGACGACTGTCTGTTTGGCGGTGGAGCCCGAAGTAGCCCCACAGCCTTCGACTCATCATCTAAGTCTTTCACCTGCCTGGCCAGGTCTTCTCCAAACAGCAGATTGGGCAGCTGCACATTACTGGCCTTACACAACCCAGCAAACTTGGGGTTGAGAACAGGACGAATGGCATTCTTGCGAAAGCAATTAATTTTCAAATTGTGCATTGCACAACAATGCCATTGCGTCCTGGTGAGCCTCAGATAATGCGCAGCCGTCTACCTAAGACCTGGCGAATGCTGTCAAGGTTTAAAATTCTTTGTAGTTTGACGTCTTGGGTCTTTATGCCACCCCGATGTAGCTCCAGATGGAACTGTTCACCACTGGTACCTTGAGGGCAGCACAGTTGTTGGGAATGTGGTACCTTATAGCTGATCCATCATGACTTGTTCCTGAACCTGGTGGGATGCGACGTATTTAATGCTGGCCGCCAGCTCTTCCTCCAGCGGCTCCCCAACCAGTGATGGCACAGCAAATTTCGAGACCATGGTCGGCTTCTCCACTTTCTCGCACCGAACGGTCCTCCCAGGACTGGTGGTCTATACTGCCATCCTCGGATGGGGATGCATAATGCAGCCCTGCACCAGGTGCTGCTGTGGGCCCCCGAGGCCCGCTCTGATATGACTACACTTGCAAGTGTGTTGAGAAGTTGCAGCAAGGTGTGCCAATGACTCTTCCATTGACGTCCGAGTCCACTGGCCTGTTGGACTTGCACTTGGCTTTCCCGACCCGCGGGGTAGCCTAAGTGCTGTCCATGGGCACCGAGCCTGGGGTTGCTGGCTGTGGTGTCATCGACCGCGATGGTAAAACGGACTGCCGCCCGCTGACCGTACTGCCACGGTCTTCGGAAGTGGTTCTCCCTGCAGCCTGTCGAGACTTCACCCTTGCCTAATCCATGGTGTTCTTGCCGTAACAAGTCAGAAGAGAAAACGACCGCAGAGGCCTTTTAAACTTACCGCTGGTGGAGCGACGCGCCACCAGCCAGTCAGCACGCCATGCGTTTGATGTAATGACATGCATGCGGGGCTGACGGGTTCTTCACGTAGTCACTCACGTGACTCCGAAGTAAAATTGAGAAAAGATTCCAGTTATTATTTTGACCTTGGCATTGATGTAATTAAAGTGAAGGGGGAGATGTGATGTATATGCAAATGTACCTGTACCACGTGACTGAGGTCAGGTGATCTTCTAGAAGTTTCCGTAGGTGGTTCAGATTAAATCTTACTTACAAGATGGCAGACGTGTATTCATTGTGCTGGTCACAACCGGGCCTTACAGAGAACATTACAGAAGGAGATGAGGAGACATTTATTTAGTCAGAGGGTGGTGAATCTGTGGAATTTTTTGCCACAGAAGGGTGTAGAGGCCAAGTCAGTGGATATTTTTTAAGGCAGAGGTAGATGGATTCTTGATTAGTACAGGTGTCAGAGGTTATGGGGTGAAGGCAGGAGAATGGGGTTAGGAGGGAGAGCTAGAATGGCGGAGTAGACTTGATGGTCTGAATGGCCTAATTCTAGTCCCATTCCTTATGTCCTTACGACATGGAAGGAGGCCGTTTCGGTTCAGCAAGTCTTTTCCTGCTCACAGAGTGATCCCATTCTTTAATTCTTCCTGTAATCTGCTCTCCACACATTCCCATCAATATCCCTCAGCTTCCAATACTACATTGGCCAAATAACATGCCAACCCATTGTGCAGGAAGGAACTGCAGATGCTGGCTTACACCGAAGATAAACACAAAATGCTGGAGTAACTCAGCATCTCTGGAGAGAAGGAATGGGTGACGTTCGGGTCGAGACCCTTCAACTTTCATCTTTGACCTGTTTGTCTTTGAGAAACTGGAGGGAAGCAGGGGTAGCTAGAGAGAGCCCACATTGTAACGTGGAGAACTCACACATAGCAGAGGACTGATTGAACCTGGGTAACTGAAGTTGTGAGGCAGCAGATCTACCAGCTGTGCCACTACACTTGCAAGTGTGTTGAGAAGTTGCAGCAGGGTGTGCCAATGACTCTTCCATTGACAGATGGCACTTGGAGATGTGGGAATGCATCAAGGTCGAAGCTATGTCTGGACAAGGAAGTGACAATATGCACAGATATGGGTTCTGGGCTGGAGCCGACAGGGTGGGCAAAGTTATGAATGAGCACTGAGGTTTGTGTGGGGAAATGATGAATGGTCAGTGAGGACATCATTTAAGGAATTGATCTGTCAGATAATAACGGCCCACATGGAGAATTTCAGCAGCGGAAGGAGTGAAGATGGACCATGTTCTGACGCCGTCTGTACAATCTATGGCATCTTGAGTTGTCAAGGCAAATTAAAAGGGTAGATCCTTTCGAAAGCATCCTGTATTGAAGATGTGGTTGTTTGACAATGTAAAAAGAGTCAAGGCCCACTCAGTGCTCCCACTTCATAAAGATGCACTAATCATTGCATTCACTACAGTGGATACAGGCTGGCTTTATGCTGAAGGGAGCATGGGATCACAAACTCAGTGAGTTGGAGTCCGGCCAGGATGCCAAGATCGCAAACAGTCGACACCAGAGGCCAGAGAAGGGGAATAGAGTTTTATGCTGACTGTAACCAGATATTTGGAGGTAATTACTCTTCACCCATCAGGATATCGGAACAGTGCAGTGACAGGGGTGGGATGAATGAGGGTGTGGCAAGTGAAACATTGGAACCACATTTCAGTAGATTACATTTATGGGGATGAGGTTCTTAAGTTCATAAATTCTAGGAGAAGAATGAGGCCATTCAGTCCATCAAGTCTACTCTTGCCTTTCAATCATGGCTGTCCTATCTTTCCCTCTCAACCCCATGAAGACAAAAGAGTGGAGGGTGAATGTGTTTTTGGGAGGCTGCAGAAACATCAGTGTTCATGAGGATGGTGCTGTGTTAGATGGAGGCCAGAGATGGTTGGATGTAGAAGATCGGAACAAATCGAGAGCCGTCTCATTGAGAGGGAGAGTGGGACCCCACCAGGGATGATGGGTAGAAACATAGAAAAAACATAGAATAATAGGTGCAGAGTAGGCCATTTAGCCCAATGAGCCAGCACCGCCATTCAATATGATCATGGCTGATCATCCAAAATTAGTACCCCGTTCCTGCTTTTTCCCCATATCCCTTGATTCTGTTAGCCCTAAGACCCAAATGTAACTCTCTTGAAAACATCCAGTGAACTGGCCTCCACTGCCTTCTGTGGCAGAGAATTCCAAAGGTGTTGAGCATTCCAAAGGCCAGTGAAATCTGAGAGTGATTGTGCCCCGTGGCCAGGGTCACTAACAATGTCATTTACGGCACTCAGGGCAGGGAATAGACCAAATAGTCCTGGAAAATAAATCAAATTCACAATACATTTGCAAGTTTGCTCCCATGTTAAAACTGAAATGACATTTTCAGCTTTTTTGAAAATATTAAAACATTTCAAACTAATCTACTCTCTGGCACAACAATAGCAACTTAGAGATTGCATATCGCCAAGTGAATAACATGTGAAAGTGGCTCGTGTACCTTGGCATCTTATTACTGTAGACTTCAAATTCATCATCGCCGTTAACTGATAGTATTAGGCAGCATGAGGCAACCTCCCTGTAATGTACCCCTGACTGTACAGCACTTTCTTGTGCTGCTGCCAGAGACAGTGTTGCTGCAAATTTAATGTTCAAATGGCAAGGAAATGGGTGGGAGTTGACGGCATGCAATTGGTGTTAGTGACTGGGCGCAAAAAATGGAGCAAAGTGCTGCCCATTGACTGACGGTTATTGAACTCTTCAGAGATGGTGTGGGGTGAAGAGAATGATAGGTGAGGTATCACCTAGTGTCATTAATGTTTGTACTGAGATCCCAGTGGGATGAATATTGATTTCTCTAACTTCAAGTTACCCCTGCAGTCTCTCTCTCTCTCCATCCCTCTCCCACCCAAGGCGTACCAGCCTTAAAGTCATCGTGTTAAATCTCATGTTTAAAAAAGAACTGCAGATGCTAGAACAATTGAAGGTAGACAAAAAATGCTGGAGAAACTCAGCGGGTGAGGCAGTATCTATGGAGAGAAGGAATAGGTGACGTATGGGTGAAAACCCTTCTTCAGACTGAAACGTCGCCTATTCCTTCTCTCCATAGATGCTGCCTCACCCGCTGAGTTTCTCCAGCCTTTGTTGAATCTTATTGTCTGTAACTCATTCTCACTTAACACAGTTAACAATGGCCCATTTCCTTTCTCATCATTTCTTTTTGGCATATCATTCATTAATGTGTAGTATGTCTCTCTACATCACAGTCAATATCTCTCGTTTCCCATTCCCCTGATTGAGTCTGAAGAAGGCTCTCGACCTGAAACACCACCTATTCCTTTTCTCCAGAGATGTTGTCTGTCCCGCTGAGTTAATCCGGCCTAATCTGTCTATCTTCAGTTTAAACCAGCATCTGCAGTTCCTTCTGCCCAACACATATCTGCCCAACTTGCTTTGCCTCAGTGGAAACTAACGAGGTATTTCGGAGATGCATTCTGACTTACAATAAACTCACTTAGAAGGGTATGAGTTTGAGGAGGGGTAGGACAGACTTGGATTGTTTTTTCTGGAATGCCAGAGCTTGAGGGGAGAACTGATAGAGGTTCATAAACTTAGGAGAGACATAGTTAGGGTAGATGAGGGGGCATGGAAAGTGACAAAGTATAAACGCAATGTACTAGGCAAGCTTTGGCTAAAGACACTATGATGCATACTGTTTCAAGTGTATCTATGTTTTTGCATCTGTCCCTATTTAAATAAACCTTAATAATAATAATAATAATAATAATAAAGCTGTTTTACATACTGTCAGTGATGGAGGCTCCAGCAATGATGGAGGCAGATATTGTAATGATATGGTAATGATAATGGCGTTTAAGATGCTTTTCGATCGGCAGGTTAATATACATGGAATGGAGGGGTATGCATGGTGAGATGTGTTAATTTAGCTTGGCATCCCATTCAACACAGACATTGTGGGCCGAAGGGCCTGTTAAAATGTCATACATTCCATGTTCTTAAACTTGGCATTGCATGGAACCACTGTGCCACCCTTTTTGGTATTGTATTAAATATGAGGGTTAGTGCACTTTATATAGCATTTTAAGATTCATCACATACTGTAATATCCATGGTAAGGACTCCAGCCTTTCACACCCGTATGATCTCAAGGTCTATGAGCAACGTCTTTAGTCAGAGGGTAATTATTCTGTGGAACTCCTTGCGACAGAGGGCTGTGGAGGCCAAGTCAGTGGATATATATTTAAGGCAGAAATAGACAGATTCTTGATTAGAACAGCTGTCAAGGGTTATGGGGAGAAGGCATGAAAATGGGTTTAGGAGGCAGAGATCAGCCATGATTGAATGGTGCAGTGGGCTGAATGGGTTAGATGGGCTGAATGGCCTAATTCTACTCCAGCTTGTGAACTTGTGAAACCTTCCTGCCTTTAGTATTTTCCCATTCAAGTGCCTCGGCCATGAGGAAGACCATGACCTGTCCACAGGCTGACCCTAATGTTTGTGTCCTGAGCAAAGCTGCCTCTCGTTTTGAAGCTCTGTCTCCAGGCTGCCACTGCACTGCACGCCCCACCCTTGGGAACATTCAACACAGCACAGGAACAGTATATGAACAGTTGCCTGAATTCTGATGCACCACAGAACACGCTAAGCAGTCCCACATCGACCAATTTAGAAAAGTTTGGAGATTGCACCTCTTCGCTGGTGTCTTTACGGATTCACTGGATCTGTTGCACTTGTTAACAATCTATGAAGGCAGATTATGGAGTAAAATGACCATGCAAAGCTTGAAGAGTGTCATAGGACCTCACCTGTGTATAGGACCTCACCTGTGGCTTGTGTCGTGAGTAGACTCTCCCCACATCTCATGTATCACTGCTCCTACAACAGCAATGATATCATCTTTCTCTCCCACACAAGCCCACATTGTCGAAGCATCATCAAGGCAAGCAGTCAAGGAGATGATATATCTTCAAACTCAAGTGTCCCCACACTGAACCTTAACAATGTCTTTTGCTGTCAGTAACATCTGCACTTGCTGGTTGAACGGCTGAGGCTACTTATGTTTCTTGAGTTTGAGGATATATCATCTCCTTGACTGCTTGCCTTGATGATGCTTCGACCCTGTAAAACCCACCTTTCACACTGGATCACTGCCCTTCCACTCGCAAGCATCCCAATTCCCACTCCGATGTCTAATATTGAGCGTGCAGGCTGCTTACTGCCCTAATGGTGCTGCTTACTGGGGAAAAAGCAAAGGCTTCGTTGTGAACAGAGACCCTGTTATCAAGGGTGGTCAACTCTGAACAGCAGAGGTTGCGACAACAATGTTGTCAACAGTCATACCACACTGTACACTCAGTTCTTAATTCTCACAGTTCCGACAGGCTTTCTTTGTGTCGGAAGGAATGTGGGATCATACTGTAAGCTTGGATTCAGATTGAAGTCAAACCACGATGCCAAGATCGCAAATGGTCTACAGAGAAGAGGAGCAGAATTTGTTCACAAGTTATACGAGGAGAATTAGGCCATTCAATCAAAATAAGAACCCATGACACCCGTACCAATCAATAATTTGTCTATCTCTACCTTAAAAATATCCACTGACTTGGCCTCCACAGCCCTCTGTGGCAATGAGTTCCACAGACTAACTATCCTCTGACTAAAGAATTTCCTCCTCACATCCTTTCTAAAAGAGCACCCTTTAATTCTGAATTTGTGACAGACCTCAGGCAGTGGTTTGCTGAGAGCAACGGTTCACATATGAAAGGACAAAACGTTGTGGAGCTATTGGACGGTACACCGCGTTTGGTTTAGTTCAGTTTAGACTTACTGTGTGGAAACACGCACTTTAGCCCACCAGGTCCACGCCAACAATACACCCGGACGCTAGTTCTATCCCCACAATAGCGACAATTTACAGAAGCCAAATTACCTACAAACCTGCACATCTTTAGAATGTGTGAGGAAACCGGAGAAAACCCACGCGGTCACAGGGAGAACGTGCAAAGTCTGTTTTCGAAGCTTCGAACCCGGGTCTCACGCATTTGAGGTTAGCAACTCTGCCGCTGCGCCACTGGTGGGATGGAGAGAGGAAATGGAGCATAAAGTTGTTATTGATACACAACGACACTGACTGGCTTCATTTCCTTGGATCATTACATACAACATAAGACATAAAATGGTGCTGCAGGCATAATGTGCTGATGGAATTTAGTAGGTCAGGCAGCGTCTGTGGAGGGAATAGACTGGCAACATTTCGAGCTGGGTTTCTTCTTCAGACTGCTAGTGCAGTACTGCACGGAAATAATCCCTTCGACCCACCTTGCTCGTGTCAACCATGATGTTATTCCAGGTTATTTTAATCTGCCTGCACATGATCCCAATTCCTCTATTCCCTGTTGATTCATGTGCCTGTCTAAAAGCAACTTAAATCTTGCTATTGAGGCTGTTCTACCACAGCTCACAGGAGGATCTGAGTTCTTGGGATCAAAGCTCTGTGCAGAAATGTATCACACATAAGGTCATAAGTGATAGGAGTAGAATTAGGCCATTTGGCCTATCAAGTGGTGAATTTATCTCTCCCTCCTAACCCCATTCTTCAGCCTTCTCCCCATAAGCCCTGACACCTGTACTAATCAAGAATCTATCTATCTATGCCTTCAAAATATCCACTGACTTGCCCCCACAGCCTCCTGTGGCAAAGAATTCCACAGATTCACCGCCCTCTAAATAAATGTCTCCTCATCTCCTTCTTAAAAGAACATCCTTTAATTCTGAGGCCATGACCGCTAGTTCTAGACTCTCTCACTAATGGAAACATCCTCTCCACATCCACTCTATCCACACCTTTCACTACTCTGTACGTTTCAATGAGGTCCCCCCCTGATTCTTCTAAACTCCAGCGATTACAGGCCCAGTGCCGACAAACGCTCATCGTAGATTAACCCACTCATTCCTGGGATCATTCTTGTAAACCTCCTCTGGACCCTCTCCAGAGCCGACACATCCTTCCTCAGATATGGGGCCCAAAATTGCTCACAATATTCCAAATGTGGCCTGACCAGCACCTTATGGAGCCTCAGCATTACACTGCTGTATTTGTATACAAGCCCTCTTGAAATAAATACTAGCATTGAGTTTGCTTTCTGTACTACTGATTCGACTTGCAGATTAACTTTTTGGGAATCCTGCACCAGCATTCCCAAGTCCCTTTGCACCTCTGATTTCTGGATTCTCTCCCCATTTAGAAAATAGTCGACACCTTTATTCCTACGACCATAATGCATGAGTCCGCACGTCGCTACACTGTATTCCATCTGCCACTTCTCTGCCCACTCTCTAAACCAATTCAAGTCCTCCAGCAGAGTCCCTGCTTTCTCTACACTACCTGCTCCTCCACCTATTTCCGTATTATCCGCAAACAGTGACAAAGCCTTCAATCCCCTCGCCCAAATCATTAATATACATTTGGAAGAGTAGTGGCCCCCAGCACCAACCCTTGTGAAACTCATGGGGAACTAGTCACTAGCAGCCAACCAGAAAAAGCTAGTTACTCTTTGTACTCTGCCATCCAACCAACCTGCTAACCATGCTAGCATCTGCTCTTTGATACCATGGGCTCAACAGCCTGATATGTGGCACCTAATCAAAGGCTTTCTGAAAAACTAAGTAAACAACATCCTAAGCTAAGTAAACACTGACTCTTCTTTGTCTGGCCTGCTATTTACTTCTTCAATGAATTCCAACACATTTGTCAAGCAAGACCACCCCTTCACAAACCCATGTTGACTTTGGCCTATTTTATCATCAACTTCTAAGTACATCTCCTTTTAACATTCTCCCCCTCAGCTCAGACCTCTGCTCGCCTGCATTTGACACTTCTACCCTGGGAAATAAAAACAGACTAATCTAACTTATCAATACCTCTTAACTTCTACTTCTAGAATCTACTAGTATTTACTTCTAAATACTCAGTCTCCGACACTCAGCCTCCGACACTCAGAGAAAATGATGTAAGTTGGTGTTAAAGAAGGAACTGCAGATGCTGGAGAATCGAGGGTTACACAAAAACTGGCGAAACTCAGCGGTTGCAGCAGCATCTAAGGAGCGAAGGAGATAGGCGACGTTTCGAGTTGGTGTTGGTCTCACCTTGCGGCTATTACCCTCCAGTCCTGGCGACATTCTTTCCTGCGATCGCTCGCAGGTCTCCATATCCTTCCTACAAAGAGAGCAGGAAGTAAGGTGGTTTTCGGTTGGGGAGGGTGACGGATGTGTTTTTGGAGGTTGCAGGATTATTGGTGTGTGCGGGGATGTCCTTTCTTCACCTCCACCGGTGGAAGGTGGAGTAAGGACCTCCAGGCAGATATGAAGCACCACGACAGCATAAGGTTCAAGACCCTGGAGGGCAGGCGGCAACACCACACAATGGTCAACGGCAACAGCAACGCACTCCAATCCAACGGCCAGAGACAACCTCGCCTGTGGATGCTCTAGGAGGGTCTGTCTGTTACCAATAGGCCTGGTCAACCACAGCCGGAAATGCAACCACGGATGAAACAGTCCCCGCTCCAAGCAGGACAATGTCAAAGCCACATCAGCACCTCTTGCAGAAGGACACACACCAACATGGGGAGGATGGAGAGTTGAATGGAGGAAGGAGGCATTGCTAGAGGTTGAACGTATAAGATAGGAGCCAGTAAAAGCAACCCCACAGAGACGGGGAGTGGGACTGAGGCACCAGGAGATGATGAGTGTTGAGTGGTCCAAAGACCTCGGAAGACTGGGAGGGAACGTGTCCATGGTCACAGCCACAGACATTACCATTTGTGGCATGAAGACGGGACACAAAGTAAAGCTGCAAAAGAAATCGTAATCACAAAGCATTTGCGAGATATACTATTAGGATGCTTCCATATTATAAACAAAATTAAATCCTTAAAATAATAAAAAGATATGAAATTATTACAATACCAGATTTTTCCTGATTCCTGATGTGTAGCATAATGCAGTTTGATACCCTATTATTTCATATACTTCAAATTAATCATGGCTTTCTTATAACACATGCAATAGTGTTACAAAGTATGAAACACCTTCCCTTAAACGTGCCCCTGGCTGTAGAACACTTTCTTGCATGATTGCCAAAGACATTTCTTGCTCAGGGTTCAACATTCAGATGGGGAGGGAAGGAATAGAGTTGATGGCATGGGAGTAATGGCTGTGACTGAGACAAAAGACGATGCCTTCAATCTTTGCACTGTTTAGTGGGCAATGTTTGTGTCAATAGTTTGCTGGTTGTCAAAGCAGAAGTGTGACCTTTCGGAGGGAGTGATTCAGGAGAGATGCTGGTGAGCTGGGACTATGTGCCTTCAATGCTCACACACCAATGTTAGGATGCTGCTGAAGGCCTCGGAAAACCAAGCTGTTGATGAAAACTCACCAAACAGTGAAAGGCTTGGATAGAGTGTAGGTGGAGAGAATGTTTCCACTAGTGGGAGAGTCTAGGACTAAAGGTCACAGCCTCAGAATAAAGGGACGTTCCTTTCGGAAGGAGATGAGGAGGAATTTCTTTAGTCAGAGGGTGGTGAATCTGTGGGATTCATTGCCACAGATGGCTGTGGAGGCCAAGTCAATGGACATTTTTCAGGCAGAGATAGATTGATTCTTGATTAGTACAGATGTCAGGGGCTCTGTTGAGAACACAACAGAATGAAATGAGGAAAAGAGTTCGATCAGCCATGATTGAATGGCAGAGTAGACTTGAAGGGCCAAATGGCCTAATTCTGCTCCTATCACTTTTGACCTTACGATCTCCTTGTTCTCCATCCATGTGATTATCTTATCATGGCACTAATTGAAGCTTCTATTCAATTTTCGTTTTATATATAATTTAGAACAAAATATGCTGGCCCTGTTCACGTAAAGACAGAATTTGAGACAACGTTGATTCCACCAATTTATAGATCATCATACACGTTACTATCCCATGCCAATGCAGGTCAGGTTATTATCTCATGCACAAATACGATGAGGTTGAGGTTCAATGAAAGCCTCACTGCAGCATTACAGTCACGTTGGCTTAGTTCACGCACTGGGACAGTGTAAAGAAAATACAATGCAAATAAACAAGATGTTAGTGCAGAAATACAAGATTAGAAAATGGAACAATACAGCACAGGAGTTTCTGGAGTGGCGGCGCTGCTTGTCAGCTGCGGCTCACCTGCAGTCCGTCTGTCTTTTATTTTAATTTTGTCCTCGTCCCTGTTTTTGGTGTTTATTTTTGGTTTGTTGGGTTGTGTATGTGTGTGGGGGGGGGGGGGGGGGTGGGTGGGAGAAACGGGGTTTTAGTCTCTCCCTTCGGGGGGATGCGACTTTTCCTGTCGTGTCCCCCGACACCGTCTCCGTCTGTGCTGAGGCCCTGGTGACGGCCTTCCAGCTTCCAGCGGCGGCGGCACGACCTTCAGAGCTTCAGCGGCGACCTGGCTTCCGGCGGTGGCCTGGGCTTCGGGAGCTGCGGTGCTCCAGCGGCGGCCTGGCTCCCTCTGAGCTGCGGTGCTCCAGCGGTGGCCTGGGTTTCAGGAGCTGCGGTGCTCCAGCGGCGGCTTGGATGTCGGGAGCTGCGGTGCTCCAGCGACGGCTTGGATGTCGGGAGCTGCGGTGCTCCAGCGACGGCCTGGGTTTCGGGAGCTGCGGTGCTCCAGCGGCGGCCTGGGTGTCGGGAGCTGCGGTGCTCCAGCGGTGGCTTGGATGTCGGGAGCTGCGGTGCTCCAGCGGCGGCCTGGGTGTCGGGAGCTGCGGTGCTCCAGCAGCGGCCTGGCTCCCTCTGAGCTGCGGTGCTCCAGCGGCGGCCTGGCTTTCGGGAGCTGCGGTGCTCCAGCGGCGGCTTGGATGTCGGGAGCTGCGGTGCTCCAGCGGCGGCCTGGTTTTCAGGAGCTGCGGTGCTCCAGCGACGTTCCAGCGGCGGGCCCTGTGGCGGTGTTCCGGCGTTAGCGGTGGCGGCGGCCTGGATCCCCTCAGCGCAGAGGGAGAATAAGGAGGGGAGAAAAGACTGAGACCCTAAGACTTTTGCCTTCCACCACAGTGAGGAGGTGTTTGGTGAACTCACTGTGGTGGATGTTAGTTTTGTGTTTATTGTGTGGTATTGTATTGTTGTTTTTTATATATGTATGACTGCAGGCACGAAATTTCGTTCAGACCGAAAGGTCTGAATGACAATAAAGGTATTCAATTCAATTCAATTCAATTCAATTCAAAAGGCCCTTTTGCCCACAATGTCGGTGCCTAAAATCATGCCAAGATAAATACTTATCTGCCTGCACATAATCCATATCTTTCCATTTCCTGCATATCCATGAGCCTATCCAAAAGATTCTTAAATGCCACAATCATATCTGCTTCCTCCCTGACCCCTGGAAGCACGTTCTAGGCACGCACTGTGTAAAAGGTTGACCCCGGACGTCACCTTTAATCTTTGCCCCTCTCACCTTAAAGCTATCCCCGCGAGTATTTGATAATTCCATCCTGGGTAAAAGGTTTGACTGTCTACAGTATCGCTGCCTCACATAATCTTATAATACTTCAATCAGAACCTTTCCTTGTAGCTAATATTCCCTAATCCAGGCATCATTCGAGGAAACTTCCTCTGCACCATTTCCAAAGCCTCCACAACCTTCCTGTAATGGGATGACCAGAATTGCATGCAACATTCCAAATGTGGCCTGACCAAAATCCTATAAAGCATCATCATGACTTTCTGACTCATACTCAATGCCATGATCATTGAAGGCAAGCACACCATATGGCTTCTTTTCCACTTGATTGATTTTTTGTTGCTACATTCAGTGAGTTTTGGACTTGGAACCCATGATGCAAGAAGAGAAAGTAATGCCCCTGTCCCACTTAGGAAACCTGAACGGAAACCTCTGGAGACTTTGCGCCCCACCCAAGGTTTCCGTGCGGTTCCCGGAGGTTTTTGTCAGGTTCCCGGAGGTTTTTGTCAGGTTCCCGGAGGTTTTTGTCAGGTTCCCGGAGGTTTTTGTCAGGTTCCCGGAGGTTTTTGTCAGGTTCCCGGAGGTTTTTGTCAGGTTCCCGGAGGTTTTTGTCAGGTTCCCGGAGGTTTTTGTCAGGTTCCCGGAGGTTTTTGTCAGGTTCCCGGAGGTTTTTGTCAGGTTCCCGGAGGTTTTTGTCAGGTTCCCGGAGGTTTTTGTCAGGTTCCCGGAAGTTTTTGTCAGGTTCCCGGAGGTTTTTGTCAGGTTCCCGGAGGTTTTTGTCAGGTTCCCGGAGATTTTTGTCAGGTTCCCGGAGGTTTTTGTCAGGTTCCCGGAGGTTTTTGTCAGGTTCCCGGAGGTTTTTGTCAGGTTCCCGGAGGTTTTTGTCAGGTTCCCGGAGGTTTTTGTCAGGTTCCCGGAGGTTTTTGTCAGGTTCCCGGAGGTTTTTGTCAGGTTCCCGGAGGTTTTTGTCAGGTTCCCGGAGGTTTTTGTCAGGTTCCCGGAGGTTTTTGTCAGGTTCCCAGAGGTTTTTGTCAGGTTCCCGGAGGTTTTTGTCAGGTTCCCGGAGGTTTTTGTCAGGTTCCCGGAGGTTTTTTCAAATTTATGAAATAATCGCTGGAACATAGAAGAAGCGGAAACCACTTTCGACCACTAGGGAGACTGACAAAAACCTCCGGGACCCGCACGGAAACCTTGGGTGGGGCGCAAAGTCTCCAGAGGTTTACGTTCAGGTTTCCTAAGTGGGACGGGGGCATAAGTCCATGATAGTGCAAGAGAAGGTCAGTAATGTTCCATTGCTGAGGATCAATTAGGGTTGTATGAATTGGTTAAAAAAACAAGTTATAGATAAATAGCTGTTCCTGAATCTGGTGTGCCGGACTGCAGGCTTTTGTAACTCCTGCCTGATGACAACTAAGAGAAGAGGGCATGGCCCGATGGTGGGGAGTCTTGATGATAGACTCCATGTAGATGCTTTTGATGATCAACTGTTTCTTTATTGTCACGTGTACCAGGTACAGTGAAATCCATTGTTTGCAGATAGCTCAGCAAGACAACCCCCATACATAAGCACAATCTCGCCTGTCAGTACAGTGTGCCCAGAACAGCTCGCTGAGTCCATATGTGAGGTGCCATCTTCCTGTCCCAGCTGCAGTTGGTCACCAAGCCCGCTGAAGTCGTTGCCACCATTCCGGTCGTCCTGCGATCCAATGTCCCTCCATATGCCTGGCCCTCTTCAGCCCTTGTTCATCTGTGGGACCTCCCCCCACAGCCGACCGGTGAGGAGGACTGTGCCTGTGGAGACATAAGCTGTGTCCGCCACTCTCTGCACCCTCTTGCATTCCTCTGCATTGGAATTGCCATTCCAGGCTGCTTGTCCAGATACTTTGTCTCATTTTAATAGCTTGAAATATAGTTTGGATCCTATTGTGCATCATGTGCTCTCATACAGCAGCTTTCTCTGTCGGGCACAACAGACATGTCCTTCGGTCCAGACTTCTGTTGTGCTGTTGTATCCTCAATGACGTGCTTGTGAACATACCAGTGGTCAGCCCTGGTTGTGCAAACCTGCCAGCCAAGTGTGCAGAAGGGGCTTTCCCTTTAAGTGACCACACACAGGGGTTCTGTACCACTGCATTTGCAGCAGTCAACAGGGGCCAATCGTGTTTAACTGCCCTTATATTCATGCTGAACACACAAAGACATCCTTGCGCACGTGCTATCAGCACACGGTATGTCGCCACCAGTAACTCAGATGATGTTTAATGTCCATCTGCTCGCGGCTATGAGGAGGTCAGTGTGGTTAACTAGGAGTGTTTAACCTCTTGAAGAAATGTGAAAGCAATCACAGTTGTTGGCACCCGTCAATGTATTTCTCAGATACTACACACAATCCTTTTTATTTATCATATCTGTACTCATGATACTCATCACTTGTACATTTGTCCCTTAATTCCAACTGTGTTGTCCTGATCTCCCACAGGTTTTAAAAACATCACATTTCTACTGCTTAAAAGCTTGAGGTAATTCTGTTGAAATGCTTAAATATCTAAGGCTGCAGAATAGCCCCGACCCAAAACGTCGCCTGTCCATTCCGTCCCCAGATGTTGTTGGACTCACTGTTACTGCAGCGCTTTGTGTATGGCTCATGATTCCAGCATTGTGCCTCCATTTTAGAAAATCTAATTTACTCATCAATCATCCTGGCACCCATGCAATTCAGAGTGTTGCAGAGAACGGTGTACCTCACAGAAATGATCAACAACAAGGCTTGTATGAAGGTCTTTGTTTGAATTATGAGACTTTGTAGGGTGAAATTTAGGGTAGTAATCAGAGCACAATTTCTTAAACTTTATCACCTCAAGCTAATCATAAATTTAAACTCTATTCCTCAAAAATGTTTGCCAGAACTCTTTAAGTCTAGGCCAAGGCTTAAAATGTTCTTAAAGGGACAGAACTAACTCTGAAACTATTTCTCTTCCCTCTTCTTTCCAAACCAATGACTTCCTGCCTCCATTACACTGGAGCTCCAAAGTGTGGTAATGTACCCCTGGGGATTTGATATACCTTCATCTCTTTACACCTTCCCTTTGTTATTCTCGGATACCGCTACCATTCTCTAGCGGTAGAGAATGTTACAAAATTTTGAGTTTTAAAAATGAAGTCTGCAATTTATCCCATCAGATAAAGCATAAAAATAAGTTTAATTTGACACCTAATTCACTTTCATATCTTCAGTATTAAAAAGGTTATGGCCATTTTCATACTCGGAAATTAGCATCTTGTTCCCTATTGCTTTGCCATTGACTTAACACAAAAGCTTTGATCGAGGACAGTCAAAAGCCCATAACTTTCTTAAAAATTAACAGAACTGAAATAAATGTTCAGTTATTATAGATTGAATTATTCTGAAACAAATATGAAACAATCTTACTTGGATGACCTGAAATTAAAACATATAATGAGTTAGTTACCCAATTTGTAGCTAATTACAAAATTTAATTAATAAACATCTATCAATTTCTTAAGAAAAGATGAACATTTTTAAATAGCCTAAGTGTCCAAATAACATTCACACAATAATTCACAATATAACATGATTTTTAAATCTCATTGTCATGAATTTATAGGCCAAATGGAAGGAATTTAGTGTTTAATTCCCATAATTTAATGGCCATTTAAATCATCTTGCGAGTGGGATTGTCTGGAACATGATCGATTGGAACGTTGCGTTTGCGGTGAATTTAAACCCCATAGCGGCAGGAAAAATACTGCCGGTTCGTATGGAGTATAAATCACCTTCTCGCAACATTAAATTTTGATTAAAGCTATCCTAAGAAGCATTTTTCAATGAAAAAATAAACTGTGTACCTTGCCTTGTCCCCTACGTGAGGTCCGTCCCGTTGTCGGCTTTAGAAGATGATTTTTAAATTACTACAGCAATTAAATTACCAAGCACAGTTTAAAAATCACTTCAGAGAACGGCAGTCAAAGCGATTTTTCTTCATCAACTAAATAGCCTGTTCAACATCGATTTGAATGGGCGTCCGAAATACCGCATTATAAACCCTCCCCCCCTCAAAGGCGCTAAAGTCGCGCACACGGGGAGTGACAGAACTGCAGCGCCGCTAAAGATAAGTATTGTAACATACCTACATTCTCTCTCAATCTGCTCCATCAAATCTTTTGCCATTTGATCTTCCCTGCTCTGTACCCTATTACAGGCCTTCTTAACAAAAAGACCTTATCTAAAGAAGATCCCGGCCCGAAACATCACCTCCGAGTCTGTAGAAGGGCGCCTACCAGAAATGTCACCTGTGAGTCTCGAGAAGGGTTCTAACCCGAAAAGTCGCATGTGAATCCGTAGAAGGATCTGACCGCAAATGCCACCCATCCATTCCCTCCTCACCCGTTTTGCCCCATCTGTGTTTTGCATAAGATTCCACATGTGCAGTCGCTTGCATCTTCCTTTTAGGTCTCTCCAACCCATTCTTCCATTTATCTGCTCCTCAGAATTTGTTTATCTCTTCAGTCTTTGACCTTGAAACGGTGTCTGTCGCGCTTTCCATAATGCTGCCTGATCTGCTAAATATTTACGGCATTTCCTGCTTCATCCCTAAGTAAGCTCATTTACATGCTACTGCTAAAATTCAGGTCAGCATTTTAGGTACATAAGAAAACATGATAATACTGTATAAATATTATTTATGATCATTTAAATAATTTATGCATAGAATTCAGCTCACCTAATGTTATCCTTTGCCCTCTTATCAACGAGTTGCTACTCATTTTGCTACATGAATAAGGCAACAATGTTGAAAGGGCAAACGTGCGTGATCTCAGGCTAATTTTCATCTCTCCTCCTATCGGGTGTGAAAGGAATACAGGAGGGGTTATTATAGAAGCACCATCCTTTTTGCCACATTCTTCACAGTGTCAGCATGCATGTGAAGACTGGTCCTCAAAGTCAGGAACACCACCCACTAAGTTTGCTTGAGAGGACA
This sequence comes from Raja brachyura, assembly GCA_963514005.1. The sequence goes on along the minus strand of OY740787.1, from coordinate 93,876,766 downwards.
GATGGGGAAAGCATGCTTTTTTTTTCTTGTGGTAGAATCTTGAACTAGGGGATGGTATTTAAGAAGAAGTCGGAGTTGAAGCAATTATTTTTTCTCAGAGGATTGTGTGCCTTTGTAATTTTCTTTCAATAAAGTCACTGCATTCGACTACAGTAGAGGTAAATAGATACTGGATACTGCCTGCCCCTCCAGTGCCTTTCCTGCAGGATCAGATAACACCAGATTGTTTGGTTAACGAAAACCAATGCACCTCAAGAGCTGTGCAGGAAGGAACTGCAGATGCTGGTTTACACCGAAGATAGACACAAACTGCTGGAGTAAATCAGCTGGACAGGCCACATCTCCCTGAGAGAAGGAATGGGTGACATTTTGGGTGAAGACCTTTCTTCAGACTAGAGCAGACAGGAGCTCAAGAGCTGACAGATTATGTAAGGCAAGGCAAGTTTATTTATATATCGTACGAGCTGCAATTCATAGTGCTTTACAAAAGAAACTAAAGAATAACATAGTTTAAAAACATTGCAGAACCACAATACAACACAGGACAACAAAATAGCCAATAATCACAAATTACATAACAAGCAATAAGACAATTGCATGTATAGTAAAACAAAATCACTAAAACATTAAAACGATTTTAAAAGCACATAAAAGGGTTAAGATTAGAAGGTTAAGATTACCTGCATGTTGGGTTATGGAAAAGCTACAGTAAACAACAGTGTTTTTAGGCCTGATTTAAATGAGCTTACAGTCTGTGCACACCTCAGATGTTCAGGGAGCTTGTTCCACAGGTGTGGAGCATAAAAACTGAACGTTGCTTCAGCCTTTTTAGTTCTGACCCTGGGAACACAGAGTAAACCTGTCCCTGAAGACCTGAGGAGTCTAGGTGCCTCATATACAACAAGTAGGTCAGAGATGTATTTTGGACCCAGACCATTCAGTGCCTTGTCTGCCAGTAACAGAATTTTAAAATCTATATTTTTTACACACAGGGAGCCAGTGCAAAGATTTAAGAACAGGTGTAATGTGGTCCATTTTCTTGGTGTTGGTCAAGACTGAATAAGCTGCAGTTGTTTAATTGATTTTTTACTGAGACCTGTAAAGATGCCATTACAATAATCTAACCTACTGAAGATATATGCATGAACAAGTTTTTCAGTGTCTTCTTTGGACAGAAATCCCTTGATTCTTGCAATGTTTTTTAGATGGTAGTAGGCAGATTTGGTAATGGTCTTTATATGGCTGTTAAAATTCAAATCCGAGTCCATAACTACACCAAGGTTTCTGGCTTTGTCTGTGGTTTTCAGTGCAATTGAGTCAAGTTGAGCACTTATCTCTAGCCTAGTAAGGAAGGTTGCTATAGCCCACCATCCCCAGACTCCTTACCTGCAACCTGCGGAACTATGTGAAAATAAAGCTTTGCTGCCTGGGAATGTGTTGCTCCCTCTAGTGTTGAACATACTGGGCTGGCTCAAAGTAAAGGCCTAGTCAGCTTAGCCCAACCTCACATCAAATCTGTCTTCTCTGCATTTCCTTAATCAACCATTCAGATGAAGACAGGTTTGTAGATCCTCATCTTACCCCCTCTAAAGTCAACAATCAGCTCAGTCTTGCTGATGCTGAGAGGAACATTGTTGATTTGGCAGAAATCAATTGGATTTGCAAGCTCCATCCATTAATCTGATGCATCATTATTGCCATTATGCTATCACCATTATGCATAATGATGCATCATCATTATGAAGGACATTATTGCCATAGAGGGAGTGCAGCGAAGGTTCACCAGACTGATTCCTGGGATGTCAGGACTGTCTTATGAACAAAGACTGCATAGACTCGGTTTATACTCTCTGGAATTTAGGAGATTGAGAGGGGATCTTATAGAAACTTACAAGATTCTTAAGGGGTTGGACAGGCTAGATGCAGGAAGATTGTTCCCGATGTTGGGGAGGTCCAGGACAAGGGATCACAGCTTAAGGGTAAGGGGGAAATCCTTTAGGACCGAGATGAGAAGGACTTTTTTCACACAGAGAGTGGTGGGCCTCTGGAACTCTCTGCCACAGAGGGTAGTTGAGGCCAGTTCATTAGATATATTTAAGAGGGAGTTAGATGTGGCCCTTGTGGCTAAGGGGATTAGAGGGTATGGAGAGAAGGCAGGTACGGGATACTGAGTTGGATGATCAGCCATGATCATATTGAATGGCGGTGCAGGCTCGAAGGGCCGAATGGCCTATTCCTGCACCTAATTTCTATGTTTCTATGTTTCTATGTTTCTATCATTCTGTGTTATTTGTGCAACACTGGTTGTACTGTTGACAAATTTAAATAAAGCAATGGAATTGTGACTGGCTACACAGCCACGGGTATAGAGTGAGTCGAGCATGGTACTGAGCTCAGCTCTGAGGTACTACTAAGCTGATGGTTATCGAGGAGGATCCATTTCACAGCGTGTGTAACCATATAACCATATAACAATTACAGCACGGAAACAGGCCATCTCGGCCCTTCAAGTCCGTGCCGAACAACTTTTTTCCCTTAGTCCCACCTGCCTGCACTCATAATATAATTGTGTGTGTTCAGAACTCATTTCCCCTTCAACAGTTGGAAGCCACAAAGCCAAACCATCAGCAAAATGCTATGGCTGACTCTATTCTAGTCCCAGCCTGCTGCAAACCACGTCCAATTTTGCTGACAGACTGATTTTATTGCTGCCTTTCTGTGTTTAAAGATTAACAGCGAAGGTTGAATTTCTGGACAATGAATCATTGGAGCTTGGGTCACTTGCCTATTTCTGGATTTCAGCGATGGCTCGTTTCTGCTGCTCTTTTTCCTCAGCATTCCTCATCTCACTGGCAGCACACAAGTTTCCAGTGACGTGGTCGGTCCCCACAGAGTCAGTCGAGTGGGACGGTCAGGAGATGGAATCCCTCTATGTGTCTGCACCTCCAACCTCATGTGCCTGGTTGGGAACAGCTGGAGGTGAGACCGCTTCCAGACCGTGCAACAGGTTCCCGCAAATAATGAAGATCTTGGACCATGTGTATCCCTGAAGTACTTCAGTAGTTCCGCTGGGTTTCTGGTGGGAGACTGGTGGAATCCCCATGGATAGCTTTTGGCCATTGTACCAGGAGAGGGCAAGAAAAATAAAATCATTTCCCCATGTCTATAAACATGCACACTTTTTCAAGTTGCCTGAAGTAGTAAATGAATGCACTCGCGACCTGGACTTTTTATCAGCAACTACATTTTTAACTGCCTTTATAAATAGTAATGCCAATTTGATTGTTCCAGATTTACCTAACTTTATTCAAAAACAATATTTTTTTAAATGTGCAAAAATCGCAGTCAGTGCCTAGGCAGTTAAAAAATATGAATTTAATTTATCTTATTCAAGTCAAAAATCACATCTGTAAAACATTATGTATTCAATTTCATTGAGATTACCACATGTCATGGAAAGCTGCACTGTTTAAGTGTGCTTCAATGACTCTGAACATTGTCCAAACTCAGATATAAAGAGCCACAAATCATTTAGGAAGCTGTTTATAATTGGAGTTATATCCTGAACTCCAATAATGGGAAATTAGTCTTTCTGAGGGAGAGCAGGAATCCTGCACAGACTACTGAAGGCATCTTGTTGCAAGAGGCACTCATGCCAGGAGGTGGGCGGGGGGGGGGGGTGTCTGTAAGTGTCGGAATACCCTCTCTGGTCTGGGGAATACACTAAATGCTCTGCTAGATCTGAATGTCAAAGTCACATGAAACAAAAATAATAAGATTAAATGAGCTTACCAGTTTGCAGTTTGATATTTATTTTATGAGGAGTTACGATGAGCGATTACGTGAAGAAGGCCGTCAGCCCACATGCACGTCAATCTTCAAAGCAGCGGTGTGAAATCACAGTAAACCAGTTGTTGAACTAAAATGGTAAGAATTGAGCTGACTAGAAACTTCCAGAACGATCTTTATGTTACGAGGGTCGGGAGCGGAGGGCACGTAATCGCTCATCATAAAGGGCCTGTCCCACCAGCATGCAACTCTATGCGATGAACGCGATCAAACCGGCAGCGGGGGCCGCGCGGAGGTCGGGTGATCCCCTGTACAGGGCTTTTCCCACCAGCATGCGCCTGCATGCGGCAAGCGCAATAAACCGGCAGTAGGGGCCGCGCGGAGGTCGGGTGAGTGGCGCAACGCGGCGCAAAGTGCGGCGAACTTGGAGCGAAGTCCAAGGTAAGTTCACCAGGACAGAGAAGGGCACACAGAGAGGGGCACCGAGGCACACACACACACAGGGCCACGGAGCCACACACATAGAGGGTCACGGAGGCACTTACAAATAGGTTCACGGAGGCACGATGTCCGGGCGGTGTGTAAATGTCGAGGCGACTGCGAGCCGACAAGCCGTTGCCGTGCGGATTTTTGGACATAGTCGGTTTTTCGGAGCCCCGTGCGGTGTCGGGACGAACTCAGGACGAACTCCGCACAATTCCGCGCGGCTCCGGCGATCGAAGTGGGACCGGCCCCGCGACGCCAGACGGCTCAAGCGACCATGTTAGGTCACGCTAATCGCATAGAGTTGCATGCTGGTGGAACAGGCCCTTTACTCCTCATAAAATAAAGATCAAACTTCAAACTGGTAAGTTCTCATTTAATCTTACTATTTTACTTCGGAGTCACGTGATTGACTACGTGAAGATTTTGAAGCTCTGTGATTTCATGCTGTGAAACGAGTCTATGCGTCACACACTGCATCAATCGACCAGGATGAGTGAAAAAGAATTAATGCATTCAAACATGACATGATTAAAAAATATTAATGCTTTAATAGCAAAATGAAAATTAACAGTGACCCCTCTCACCAGGGGGAAACTGTGAACAGAACTTAAAACAGAATTAGCAAAAATCCCCGGTCTAGCGATAGGTTTGTTATAAACCTCTGGTATGTCCGCTCATTAGACCATCCCGCAGCCACTAGAATGAGGTCGAGAGGGACGTCCATATCCCTTGCTGCTGATGTTGATGCAGCCCTGGTGGAATAAGGTTTAAAAGTGTCAGTGTTCACTCCTGCACATGCCAGAACCTGTTTAATCCATCTTGAGATGGTCTGCACAGTAACCTTCCTGTGAGGTTCGGTACAGCTGACGAACAATGATAGTTCCGAGGCTCTGAGGCTCTTAGTCACTTTAACATATTGTGATATGTGAGAAACCACACATAACCGTAGATCTAAATGTTAAGCCATAAAACACAATTTTAGCCCCAACATCCCTGGCTTGCTCTGCTTAATGAGATCATGAACAAAAAATGTGACGTTGTCACAAGATACAATCTTGCTGCCCAGTCTAAGTTTATGTAACGTCTGGACCTGTTGTGCGGAGGCCAGCACCATGAGCATGACTACCTTTAGTGGGAGATAATGCAGAGACAGGGATGAAGCTAGTGCCCACTGATGGAGCAGCGCGTGAACCACACTCACATCCCATATTTATGAATATCTAGGCCTAGGGGGAGTAGAGTTAAAAATGCCCTTCATGAATTTTGTTATTAATTGAAGAGATCCTACAGTATGATTCCCTGACCCCAGCCATAAATAGGATGACAAAGCGCTCCTCGCACTATTTATGGCACTGTAACTGAGCTTCTGATCATAGAAGGGTGATGAAAGATACTCCAACACATCTGTGATGGAAGCCGTGTGATATGAAATGTTTGAGAGAGAACAGTACATCTCTCATTTCTTTATGTGAGTGAGGTACTGTTTTTGGGTGCTCTTCCTCCAGGTCGCAGTGATCACATCTATCATTCGCTCTGAAAGCCCAAGCCCCAGGAACGGTCTCCTCAGAATCTGCAAACCAATAAATTTATACGGTTATGAAGAGGGTGGCTTTCCCCTGCCACAGGGTGTACCAGCAGATCTCTGCTCTTGGGGACAGCCATAAAAGGCTGTGTAATAATAACTAGGATGAGTGGGAACCAATGCTGAGTCGGCCAGCCTGGTACTACCAATATGCCAGAAGCAGAGTCTTGTTGATCTTGGCCAAGCATCAACTGATGAGGCAGAATTGGGGAAATATATACAAACATTTTCCACCCCAGTGTACCGAGAATGCATCTACTGTTACTGCTCCAGGGTCTGGTTCCCATGACACGTAATTTGGTAACTGATGATTAAGCCTGGATGCAAACAGATCAATGTCCGGTCCACCATAACAAATGACGATATCATTAAACATTTCGTGATTCAACATTCATTCCTTGTTGTCATAGAATTGTCATGTCCTGGTGTCTGCCACCATGTTATATCTACCTGGTAAGTAGATAGCTGAAACCCAGATGTTTCTCACAATACACCAGTGCCAAATGAGATTAGACAATTTATCACAGGATACAGACTTACTTAGTCCCATCTAATTAATGCACGCTACTGCTGTAGTGTTGTCAATCTGAAGTTGAACATGTACATGATGCATATAAGTACAATAAGCCTTTAACCCATAGAGTGCTCTCAACAATTATAAGTAGTTAATACCGTGTGACTGAAGCATTGATGATTCCTGCAGATTCCATCTGCCCTAGCAGCTAGAGATGGTGTTGGTAGCACCCCAACTGGCATCATCTGATGGTGTATCAACTAAAACAGTGCTAGAACAATACTGAATATTGGTAACCCACCATTGTAACTCAGCAATGGCTTCAGCTGGCAACTGCATGTGTGTATTGAAGCAACCTCTATGAAGCTTGAGCACCTGTTCCTTTGCATGCTGTAAATATTGGTAGTGCAAAGGCCCGAACTGAGCAGCTGGGAAAGCAGCCACAAATTTGCCAATTATGCTAGCCACATGCTATTAGAAGGTTGGTTTTATAACAATGAAGTTTCTGCAGGCTTCAATTAACTCTAATTGCTTGCCCCAAGGCATTTGCATTGAGTTAATGGTGAATCCCAAATAATCAATTATCCTAGACGGTACCGATTTAGACTTAACTGGATGGATTAGAAAGCCCAGTCTCTCAAACATGAGTTTGGTAGTTGATACAGATAATTCAGCTAATTCCAAAATCTTTCCAATGATTAAGATGTCATCCAAATATGCCACGACTATATGATTCTGTGCCCCGAGCAGCCCCAGGACTGTTTTTAGTAATTTTGTGAATAGTCTGGGCACTGAGGTTAACCCATTAAGGAATGCTTTAAACTGCCACAATTGTTCCATCCAGCTAAACTTCAAATACCTCCTGTGGTCTTGTCCTATTCAATGGCCACTGAATAATAATCTTTGAGAACAATGCATGCCATATAACATCCTTTGGAAACCAATTGTTTTGCAGTGACAGTTTTCCATTTTGAAGTGTTTATACTGCACAAAGGTGTTAAGCTCAGTTAAATCAAGAATCACTCAACATCCTCTGTCCTTTTGCCTAGTAAATATATTGGACACAAACTGGTGAGGCTCATGACTCAACCTCTCAATCACCCCTTTCTTGAGGAAAGACTCAATTTCCCCTTGAGCACTCACACACTCCTGTTGTGAAAGAACAAAAGTGCGACTTGGTGTATGCTGAGTGGGTGGAGACGAGTCGAAAAGGAACTCAATTTTAAAACCTTGTATACTGCGCAGTAACCATATAACCATATAACAATTACAGCATGGAAACAGGCCTTCTCGGCCCTTCCAGTCCGTGCCGACCATTCATTTTTGTATCGTAAAAGGAAATTGTTGTAATATGTATAAGTTATTTCCTGTTATTGACATAAGTTCACTTTTATTCCAATTAATTCTATATCCTGAAAACAAACCAAATTGAGTTATTAAATCTAGCAGGTTAGGAATACTAGTTTCAGCTTTGTAATATAAATTAATACATCATCTGCGTATAGAGAAATTTTATTTTCAGTTTCTTTGGTTTCATACCCGTATATTTCAGGATGTAATCTCACGCGCTGTGCTAATGGTTCTATTGCCAGTGCAAAGAGTAGTGGTGATAGTGGACAACCATGTCTACAGCCTCTGAATAAATTAAATTTGGTTGATAACATTTGGCTTGTTAGTATTCTAGCTGTCTGATTGTAGGTATGTTGCAAAACTTATCTTTAGCGGCGCTGCAGTTCTGCCGCTCCCCGTGTGCGCGACTTTGGCGCCTTTCATAGGGGGGCGGGCTTAAAGTGCCGATTTTCGACAGACTGGGATAATCGATGAATGTCGGGCGATTTTGTTGCGGAAGAAAAATCGCTCCGACATTTCATGAATGAAGGTATTTTTAAATTACTCTAAATTATTTATTAACTACAGTAATTTAAAAATCACCTTCAAAAGCCGTGAGCGCAGACAACCGGAAGGATTTTCCGTAGGGGAGAAAAAAAGGTAAATAGTTTTTTTTAATATTAAAAGTTGGTTTTTCGGGAGGCTTTAATAATATTTTTATGTTGCGAAATGGGGTCCCAAAAAATGTATGAACCAACAGTATTTTTCCTCCCGACTTCACCGCTAACCACAACGTTCCAATCCACCACATTCCACTAAAACCCACTCGCTAGTTGATTTAAATGGCCATTAATTTACAGGAATCAAACACTAACTTCCTTCCATTTGGCCCAGAAATTCATGAAAATGAGATTTAAAAATTATGTTATATTGTGGATTATTGTGTGAATGTTATTTGCAATTTGCACTTAGGCAATTTAAAAAAAAGTTTACCTTTTCTTAAGAAATGGATAGATGTTTAGATCTACTCATTGAATTTTGTAATTAGCTACAATTAGATAACTAACTAATTATATGCTTTAATTTCAGGTCATCCAAGTAAGATTGTTTCATATTTGTTTCAGAATGCTTCAATCTATAATAACTGAAAATTTCATTGAGTTCTCTTAATTTTTAAGAAAGTTATGGGCTTTTAACTTTTCCAGATCACAGCTTTTGAGTTAAGTCAATTGAAAGGCAATGGGGAGCAAGATGCTAATTTCCGAGTGTGAAAATGGCCATAACTTTCTCAATACTGAAGATATGAAAGTAAATTAGGTGTCAAATTAAACTTCTTTTTATGCTTTATCTGATGGGATAAATTGCAGACTTGATTTTTTAAATCTCAAAATTTTGTAACATTGCTACTGATTGGTATATAGTAATTTGATCCACGTTATAAACTTCTTTCCCAGCTGGAAAGTTTCCATAACTGAAAATAAGTAAGACCATTCAACCTGGTCAAAAGCTTTCTCTGCATCCAATGAAATAATTGCTAGGTCTTTATTAGTATTTCTTTTCGAGTATATAATATTGAATAATCGCCTCAGGTTATATGAAGAATATCGTTTTGGTATAAATCCTGTTTGGTCTGGATGTACTACTTTATTAATCACCATATTTAGTCTTTGTGCTAATATTTTAGTTAATATTTTTTGATCAGTGTTTAAAAGAGCTATGGCTCTATACGATCCTGGGTCCTCCAGATCTTTATCTAATTTAGGTATAAATGTTATAATAGATTCATTTAATGTTTCCGGTAATTTCTGTTGTGTATAAATATATTCATAAAGTGTCTTCAAACGTGGTGCCATCAGATCATCAAATGGTTTCTAAAATTCCGAACCGATACCATCCGGTCCTGGAGCTTTACCATTTTTTAATGACCTAATAGATTCTTCGATTTCTTTAGTGGTTATTTCAGCATTTAGTGATTCTCTGTTTTCTAAATCTAATCCTTTTAAATTACAATTTTTAAAAAATGTTTCTATTCCTATCTGGTTTTCTGTCATTTTGGCTGAATATAAATTTTTATAATATTGCAGAAATCTCTCATTAATATCTTTAGTTTATATTAGTAATTCCCCTGTATCTGATTTAATTCTATGGATTATTTTTTCTCCCTCCAATTTTTGTAATTGACGGGCAATTAATTTTTGTGGTTTATCTCCAAATTCAAATTGTACTTGTTTAGTATATTGATAAAGTTTTACAACTTGGTCTGACCAATGTATTTTATTTAATTTATATTTCAATGCAGAAATTTTATTATGTTTTATCATGGTTGGGTTAGCAACGTTTTCTATGTCTAATTGTTTAATCTCCTTTTCCAATGCCTGTTGTTCCCTCCGATTCTCTTTGTTATAAAATGCTTGAGAGGATATCATAATTCCACGTGTATATGCTTTAAAAGTTTCCCATAGTAGGGACGAAGGTATTTCTGGTTTGTCATTTGTTTCAAAGAAAATCTTAATCTGTTTTGTAATATATTCTTGAGTTGTTTTGTCCTTTAAAATTTGTGGGTTGAGTCTCCATTGTCCCTGTTTTTCCATTTTTCCAGTTATTTTAATCATGAAGGATAACGGTGCATGATCTGAAATTATAATATTGTGATATTTTGAATTATAGGTGAGTGGGATAAGTTTTGAGTCTACCAGAAAGTAGTCTATTCTTGAATAGGTTTTATGTACCGATGAGTAAGATGAGTATTCTCGTCCAGTTGGGTTTACCATTCTCCAAACATCTATAATATTACTAGTATCTATATATGCATTTATAAGATCGCTGGAATGCGATTTAATTTTCCGTTGTCTTGATGATCTGTCTAAATAGGGATCTAGTGTGCAATTTAGATCTCCTCCAATTATTAGATTGTGTTATGGTAATTCTGGGATAGTATTTAGTATTTTCTTAAAAAACAATGGGCTGTCAAAATTTGGGCCGTAAATATTAACAAAAATCATTTTTTGTGTATATAATTCTCCCATTATAATAATATATCTACCCTCCTTATCGGCTATAGTTGAGGTGTGTTTAAATGAAGTACCTTTACGGATTAATATTGCTACCCCTCTTGATTTATGTGTAAAAGAAGAGTGATACGCTTTGTCAATCCATTTAGCTTTTAATCTATGCTCTGTATCTTTTTTTAAATGTGTTTCTTGGATGAATGCCACATCTACTTTGAGTGCTTTTAGGTATGGGATACTTTACCTCTCTTAATTGGTTCATTAATACCTTTTACGTTCCAGCTACAAAACGTTATTCCTCCATTCCCCATATTCGTATTTAGGTCTTACATCTTTTGTCTAAGGGGGTCTGTAATAGAGCAAATGGTTCAGCTCGACATACCCGACCTTACACCCGAACTCCGAGTAGATGAATTTCAAGACCTTTAAATAACTCTCATGTATACATCTCCTTTGCATTAATTTATAACTCCATTCAAATATAAAGTAATAATAACAGAAAATAGTATTAAAAAAAGGATAGGTTAAGAGATTAAAAGGGTGCACAAAGAGAGAAAAAATACATCTAATGTTAGTGTAGTAGGTGTTAGCCATTCTAACATGGCTAGCAATCTATAGACTTCCGTAGTCGATGTTGTCATATTACCAGCTCTATGGTTCCTTAATATTGTTAATTCATAAAAATATTTAACCGGGAATATTAAACTCTGATGTGTATGGGATCTATCAGTCAAGTATATGATAATATCTATACTTGATACAAATTAAAAAATATTATAAAATATAATAAAAAGAGGGGAGGAAAATAAAAAAGAAAATACCAAGGGGGATAAATAAAGTCAAGCTTTATATTCTATGTGATTATATTTACTAATTACCTAATTCTAGTTAAATCAGCTATAAGTAGTTATTAATCCATTGAAAATTATCAACTTTAATTAGTATTGATACCACTCTATAGATTAGTAATAATACTGCGCCATGGATTTTAGTATTTGTTAGTTAATATTAGTAGTGTTATTATTCTAATTGTTAATATCCATAAAAGAATGTCCAATCCGCGTCTCCCATCCGAGTCTCCAGTCCGCATCCTTCTCCATCTTCTTTAAGTACCACAAGTCCATAGTCCATTCCAGTCCTGAAAATACGGTTTATTTGTTGATGAGGTTCATCTTTGAGACTTTCATTCAGTCTTCCTCTTGATCCTTAATCCTCTTGGCAAAGTCCAGTGCATCTGCTGGGTTTTTGAAATAGTGTTCTTCCTGGTTGTGGGTGACTCTTAGAGTGGCTGGGTATCTCAGAGTGTACTTCAGGTTCTTCACTTCTTTCAAAATTCTTTTGGTCTCCTTGAACGCATTCTGCTTCTTAGAAACCTCTGCTGGGTAATCTCGATAAATGCTAATCGAATCTCCTTCGTATGTAAGATTTCTGCTTCTTACAATTTTGTTCATCATCTCCTCCAAAACATGATCATACTGGATCATTTGTCTTGGAGGGGCGTCTTCCCTTGTATAACGCCTCATTACTCTATGTGCTCGGGCTAGTAAAGGTTATTGGTCCAGAGATAAAACCTTTTGCAGTAAGTTTGCAGTAACCTCTCGGGTATCTTGATTTGCTTCTCTCCCTTCTCAAATACCCACGATCCTTAAGTTCTGCCTTCTCTGGTGTCCTTCCAGCTCGGTACATTTTTCAGTTATTTTGCCCAGTAGATCAGATAAGCGTTTTTTTTTCTTTGAGGAGTGTTTTCATAGACTGAGCGCTTGTTTCGGCTAAATCTTCAAGGTTCTTTATGGCCGACGACTGGTCATTAAGTGCTGCCTCCGTAGGTTCCAGCTCTTCTTCCACCTTGCTTTGTATTTTAGCATTCATCTCTTCTGCTGTAATTGCAACCTGATCCGTTAATATTTCTACAATTTCCTTTCGCAATTTATCAGATAATTCCAGAGCCGAGGTGTTAATTTCAGACTTTAACTCTTTCATCTCCTCCTTGATTTTTTCTATTTCTTCCTTGAAGTTCATTTTTGCCAATTCGGACTTTAATTCCGATTTTAACTCTATCATTTCTTGTGCAAAAAAAGTTTTAAGTTCTTCAATTTCCGATGTTTTCTTTAACTTTTTAGACACATCTTCTTGGGATAGTGTCCTACCTGAGCCCAGGGCTTCAGTCAGGCCTTGTTCTTGCTCTGCCGTTCTTTGTCTTGTGTAGCGAAGTTTTGTTTTATCCACGGGTGGGCTGCGCTGTGTTGCCATTACGGGTCGCGCGCCTGATGGCGTCACTCACAACAGTCGGTGCAGAAACGGCAGGCAGCAGGTAGGGCTTCTTCTCCCGGTTTTTCTTCGTTTTTTTTCACGGAGCTGGGTGGCGTTCCTCCCTAACCCAGCATGGTGCCACCAGAAGTCCACTTTACTTTTAAATGTTAAAATGGATCCTGCCTCCACCACTTCTGCTGGAAGATCATTCCACACAGCCACCACTCTCTGAGTAAAGATGTTCCCCCTCATGTTACCCCTAAACTTCTGTCCCTTAATTCTCATGTCATGCCCTCTTGTTTGAATCTTCCGTACCCTCAATGGCAAATGCTTATCCACGTCAACTCTGTCTATCCCTTTCATAATTTTAAAGACCTCAATCAAGTCCCCCCTTAACCTTCTGCGCTCCAAAGAATATAGACCTAACTTGTTCAACCTTTCTCTGTAACTTAGTTGCTGGAACCCAGGCAACATTCTAGTAAATCTCCTCTGTACTCTCTCTATTTTGTTGACATCCTTCCTATAATTAGGCGACCAAAATTGTACACCATCCAGAATTGGTCTCACCAATGCCTTGTACAATTTTAACATTATTTCCCTACTCCTATATTCAATGCTCTGATTTATAAAGGCCAGCACACTGAAAGCTTTCTTTACCACCCTATCTACATGAGATTCCACCTTCAGGGAACTATGCACAGTTATTCCTAGATCCCTCTATTCCACAGCATTCCTCAATTCCCTACCATTTACCATGTACGTCCTATTTTGATTTGTCCTGTCAAGATGTAGCACCTCACACTTATCAGCATTAAACTTCATCTGCCATCTTTCAGCCCACTCTTCCATATTGCCCAAATCTCTCTGTAGACTTTGAAAATCTACTTTATTATCCACAACACCACCTATCTTAGTATCATCTGCATACTTACTTATCCAATTTTCAACCCCATCATCTAGATCATTGATGTACATGACAAACAACAGTGGACCCAACACAGATCCCTGAGGCACCCCACTGGTCACCGGCTTCCAACCTGACAAACAGCCATCCACCATTACTCTCTGGCATCTCCCATTCAGCCACTGTTGAATCCATCTTGCTACTCCGCCATTAACACCCAAAGATTGAACCTTCTTAACCAACCTTCCATGGGGAACCTTGTCAAAAGCCTTACTGAAATCCATATAGACAACATCCAGTGCTTTACCCTCATCAATTTCCCTCGTAACCTCTTCAAAAAATTCAAGAAGGTTTGTCAAACATGACCTTCCAGTATAAACGAGTCAGATGTTATCCAATGCCATTCATGTAAGAAAAACTGTAATCTGCGCCCAACTTGTAACTGATCCATGGAGGAGATGTTACGCAAACAACTGGACTCACTTACCTCAGTGTTTATCGGCGGTGTGGTGGTTGCTTCTGCCCCCGAGGTCTGGGGGGTAGGGCTGTTGCAGGGCGCCATGCACGCATCTTGAACATGGCCCTGCACTAAAAAAGGCCTCTGTGCCTGCTGCTCATAACGTCCACCATATGCTGAGGACCGTTTGGAGTGGAAAGGGGGATATGGGTACTGTCGTCGGAGAGATGAAATCTTAGGAGGTGCCAACGGTATAAGGCCAATGGTTTTGCCTCCTCATCCATTTCCTTTACCTGCTTAGTAAATCTCCTCTGTACCCTCTCTATTTTGTTGACATCCTTCCTATAATTGGGTGACCAAAATTGTACACCATACTCCAGATTTGGTCTCACCAATGCCTTGTACAATTTTAACATTACATCCCAGCTTCTATACTCAATGCTCTGATTTATAAAGGCTAGCATACCAAAAGCTTTCTTTACCACCCTATCTAAATGATATTCCACCTTCAAGGAACTATGCACGGTTATTCCCAGATCCCTCTGTTCAACTGTATTCTTCAATTCCCTACCGTTTACCATGTACGTCCTATTTTGATTTGTCCTGCCAAGGTGTAGCACCTCACATTTATCAGCATTAAACTCCATCTGCCATCTTTCAGCCCATTTTTCCAACTGGCCTAAATCACTCTGTAGACTTTGGAAATCCTCTTCATTATCCACAACACCCCCTATCTTGGTATCATCTTGATACTTACTAATCCAATTTACCACCCCTTCATCCAGATCATTGATGTACATGCCAAACAACAAAGGACCCAACACAGATCCCTGAGGCACCCCACTAGTCACCTGCCTCCAACCCGACAAACAGCCATCCACCATTACCCTCTGGCTTCTCCCATTCAGCCACTGTTGAATCCATCTTGCGATTCCTGCATTTAAACCCAACAGTTGAACCTTCTTAACCAACCTTCCATGAGGAACCTTGTCAAAGGCCTTACTGAAGTCCATATAGACAACATCCAGTGCTTTACCCTCATCAATTTCCCTAGTAACCTCTTCAAAAAATTCAAGAAGATTAGTCAAACATGACCTTCCATGCATAAATCCATGTTGACTGTTCCTAATTAGACCCTCTTTATCCAGATACTTATATATATTATCTCTAAGTATCTTTTCCATTAATTTGCCCACCACTGAAGTCAAACTAACCGGTCTATAATTGCTAGGTTTACTTTTAGAACCCTTTTTAAACAATGGAACAACATGCGCAGTACGCCAATCCTCGGGGACTATTCCCGTTTCTAGTGACATTTGAAATATTTCTGTCATAGCCCCGGCTATTTCTACACTAACTTCCCTCAATGTCCTAGGGAATATCATGTCAGGACCTGGAGACTTATCCACTTTTATATTTTTCAAAAGTGTCAGTACTTCTTTTACTTTGAAACTCATAGTATCCATAGCTACTCTACTAGTTTCCTTTACCTCACATAATTCAATATCCTTCTCCTTGGTGAATACTGAAGAAAAGTCAGTAGCCGATTTCAAAGCGGCCCGCCTCTTCACCTTGGACACGTTCTCCGCTAGTTGGAGTATGCTGAAAACAAATGCAATAACCGAACCTGGAGCAACGACCTCAGATAAAGTAAAAACTTACCTGAACATTTTTAGACTTACCGCTGGAAGGAGCAACGCGCTCCCCAGTCAGTCGTTGTGCAATGTGTCAGACATAATGACACGCATGCAGGTTGACAGCCTTCTTCACGTAGCCACTCACGTGACTCCGAAGTAAAATAAAAAGATTAAATGAGAACTTACCGTTTCAAGTTTGATCTTTATTTTATGAGATGTTGAAGTGAGGGATTACATGGCGAACCCACCAGCCCACATGCACGTCAATCCTCAGAGCAGCTGTATGAAACCACAGACTATTTGCTGAACATAAGCTATAGAAAGATTACCGACCTTAGAATTACCGGATAATCTTTATAAGAAGTAGGGTTGGGAGTGGAGGGCACTTCAACTTCTCATAAAATAAAGACCAATCTTAAAAACGGTAAGTTCTCATTTAATCTTTCTATTTTATATCAAAGTCACGTGAGTGACTATGTGAAGCCTTCAAAGCTCTGTGGGTTCATGAGTCTCCATGCAGACACACTGCTCCAATCGACCAAACATGGTTGAAGAAACGTACTTCATTGAAAACATGATGTTAATTTGCAAACATGTCCATGCTTTAATGGAAAAACAGTTGCTTTACATCTGTCCCTCTAATTAACACAACTTAAAATTCTGCTAGCAAATAAACCAGGTCTGTTAATTGGTTTATTGTAAAATGTCTGAAAAGTTCGCTCATCGGCCCATCCTGCTGTCACAAGAATGTGATCCACCGGAACTTCCATATTCCTCACTGCCGAAGTAGCTGCAGCCCTGGTAGAGTGAGATTTAAATATATCAGTATCCACTCCCGCATCTGCTAATACGCATCTTAACCACCTAGAAATGGTCTGCACCATTATCCTTCTGTGTGGCTTTATAATAACTGATGAAGACAGCCCGTTCACTGCCTCAAAGGTTTTTTGTAACCTTGATGTATTCTATAATATAGGTAACCACACATAATCTGCGATCTGGTGGATATGCCCAGAGCTCCAACTTATAACCCAACGCACCAGACCTACTCTGCTTAATTAATTAATCTATATAAAAGGTTACTTTATTATCAGATATAACCGCATTATCCAGCCTCAGTTTCTGTAAAGACTGAACTCGTTGTGCTGAAATGACAATGACCAATTTGTAAGTGAGCTGGGGCAAAGATAATGATGCGGCTGGTGCCCAACTGCGAAGCAGCCTTAATACTATTTTAACATTCCATACCTCCCGCTATTTGGGCCTTGGAGGGTATCTGTTAAATATACCCTTCATGCATTTGGATACGAGTGGGTGAGAACCCACAGATTGATGTCCAGACCCCAGCACTAAATATGACGACAAGGCACTACGAGCAGTGTTAACAGCGCTGTAGCTTAACTTTTTCTCAAAATATAAAGTTGAAAGAAATTCTAACACATCGGCTATACCTGCCGTAAAGTAATTTTACTTCGGAGTCACGTGAGTGACTACGTGAAGACCCCGCCAGCACGCATGCGCGACATATCGTCGAACGCATTGCGGAAGCGACAGTCGGTAGGAGTGCCGCTCCTCCAGCGTAATTTTTTGAAAAAACTACCGAAGGTAAGTCTTACCATTTCTGGTGAGCGTGGCGACTCGGTGTTCTGTTTTCCAGAGTCGAAACAAGCACCATGGAGTCGAGAAAATACCAGAGAGCAGCGGCAAAATTCGCTGCTGTGGAAAGCAGCCAGCAGCGTGCCGTCTCTCCGGAGCTGCATGTGCTACCAGCAGCCCCCGACTTCTCGCCGCAACAGACCGTAGGTTCGCCGCGGTCCGCCGGCAAAACCACCCGGAAGTCGGACAGGTCCGTTGCCTCGGCGGGACCTGAGGACACCCCGTTCGCGGTTAGCGAAGGCGGTCGCCTTTCCCGCATGGAGCGGATGGTAGAGCAGTTGCTCCAGCGTGACCTGCTTTTGCAGGGGCAGAGTCACAGTGGGCCTCTTCGCAGACCCACGGCAGCATCCTATCAAGGACTGCCAAATGTCTCACCCTCTTCACAGGGGAGCATTAGGGGTCAGAGCTGGGCTGACCCTGAAGAAGGGGCAATGGCTGAAGAGTACCTGTGTCAGGGGTGCCAGAAGAGTTGTAGGCATGGGTAATAAACATGCTGTACCAACCCAGAGAACTGCATTTCTCTAAATGTGCCTGCAGTCAACAACCCCATCTGGGGCAGCATGAGCCCAACTACAAGGAGCCAGGAGGTGAAACTCCAGAAAATCCTTAAACTGCTGACTGCTGGTATCACAGCAGTGGCCAGAACAGCAATGGGGTTGAGATGCCTGAAGAGCTACAAGATGCTCTAGCACTCCTGTGCAATACTCAATTTGAGATTAACAGCTACAGGAAGAGCATCATCAAGCCTGCACACAATCCAATATTGCGGGATTATGCGGGACTAGCAGCACACAGCCGCCAACTTGCTGTTTGGGGACTACCTCCCGAAACAGGTAAAAGACCTGGATGAGGAGGCCAAGGCTATAGGCCTGATCAAGGTACCAAACACCACCAAAACCCATTATCAGCAGCGGCAGCATCCCTACACATCCACCAGACATCGTTATTATGAGAGACCATCTGGTGGTGAAAGCTCGAAGGCCGGCCCACCTGCACAACGGTCTTTTTAGACCATGGCCCAGCCCGGCCTTCTTGGAAAATGCGCCAACCCCACAACGCAGCAACACAATACACGAAGAAACAAGGACAGAGACAACCCACACAACAAGATGGCCGCAGAACCCGGTAACCTTGGAGGTAGGTGGGTCTGGTTGTCTCAAAAACATTGCTGCCTAGATTCATCAAGGGTTGGTGGTCGGTTGCATTTGTTTCATCATGTGTGGAACACTCTTACCCCTGATCCTTACATACTCGGAAGTATTCAGGGTACTAATTGAATTTGTATATGAACTGTTAAGACTAAACGAAAAAAGGGTAATTGAGAAGACAATCAGACTCTCAAGAGTTCGTATCAAATATTTTTACAAAAACAAAAGATGACGGATGCCGCATCATTATAGATTTGACCGAACTAAATACTTCCGTTCAGTATGCCTATTTCAAAATGGACACGTTTGTCACAGCCAAATAGCTAATTTCTGATAGGTACTTCATGGCTTGCATCAATTTAAGGATGCATACCATTTAGTGCCAATACACAAGGATCATCGGAAATATCTAAAATTTGTCTGGATGGGACAGCCTTGGCAGTATAAAGCCTTACCCATTGGGTTGTCATCGGCACCCAGGCTGCTTACAAAATTGTTAAAACCAGCTTTAGCATAATTAAGGAAACATAACCATATTGCCATGGTTTACCTTGACGATATTCTCATTGTAGGTGAGAATTTGGAGATGGCTACATTGGCAGTATCAGCCACAAAACATATTTTTAAAAGCTGGGATTAACATACATCCAGATAAATCAAAAAATGAAACCCTCCACTACCATGGATTATCTGGGGTTCACTATCGATTCTGTTCATATGTCTATCACCTTGCCACCAAACAAAGGGACAGACTTGACGGAAGCATGTAAAACCCTCACTAGCATCAGGGAACCATCCATTCTGCAAGTAGCCAGAGTGATTGAGAAACTAGTGGCTGCATTCCAGCAGCACAATTTGGACCAGTCCATTAACAAAACCTGCAAGAGCAAACATTCTAGCTCTTAAAAATCATGCGGGCCATTTTGATAGGTCTATGAAACTATCAGAGAAGCTAAATTAGAATTATATTGGTGGATAGAAAATGCTCAGCATTGCTCTAACCCCATCACTATCATGAATCCCTCGGTTATATTACAGACTGATGCCAGTGTTAAAGGTGGGGAGCAGCTAATACCACCACTAGTTGTGGTGGCAGATGGAGTGCACAAGATTTAACCCTGTTGGGAGCACTAGGGATTAATTATCTAGAAATGCTGGGAGCATTTCATGGACTCCGGGCCTACTGCTTAGATATGCACCAGTTGCATGTACGGTTACAAATTAATAATACCACAGTGGTGGCCTATATTAATCATATGGGTGGAATAAAATCGATATCATGTGATGAATTGGCTAATTACATCTGGCACTGGTGTCTGGATAGAGAGATTTGGATCTCAGCCACTTACCTTCCAGGTAAACTAAATACGGTGACGGACACCAGGTCACGCAATTCAACGACAACATTGAATGGATGTTGGATCGGGACCCGGGGCCAGCAGCGATGGATGCTTCTCGCTGCATTGGGGGGATTGTTTTGCTATGCATTTCCCCCCTTCTGCCTCATCAGTCGGGTCTTACAAAAAATTAAATAAGACTCCGCAACGGGTATTTCGGGTTTCCCGACTGGCCTACCCAACCATGGTCCCCAGCAGTACTAAAGATGGCCGCAGAACACTGCTTTCGGATCCTCAAACGGCCGGGCCTGTTGGCACACCCTGTGACGGGTAAGTCATCCGTGCCATGATCGAATGAACCTATTGATGCAGATTCTGAACAGGCCATTTCTGGACTATGGACTCTCCGACAGGACGATCTCTGTCAACACAGCGTCGTGCATGGAGTCCTCCAGAGACAGCACTGACATATGTCAGAAGATGGGAGTGTTCAGCTTTAGAACAAACACTTCATATGACTCGGCCACCATCACTGAGTGCTGAAGTTCTGGCCACCATTCATTCCATGAAGGTTTGAGCCACAGTGCCATTAATTTTGCAAGGAGTGCCCTATCTAATAACCTGGGCCGAGGGAGTGATCACCTGCCTATAGGATCACACCCACTGGTATCTAAACTGATGAGGGGTATTAATTCTATTCCCCCAGGGCCAGATACACCCATACAGGGGACTTAGACATAGAATTTACTATGCTTCGAGGATGGACACCAATATCGGGGCTCACTCTGGATAAACTAACATATAATATGGTTATGTTATGGCACTTGTAACAGCACAACGGGTCCAGTCTTTATAAAGCTAAGTATGGATGCCATGTGTTAACCAATGGTAGATAACCTTTCTGATACAGGGGTTACTCAAACTATATCGACCCAGTTCCTCTGGCCAAAAATTATCATTCTGGCCTACCCTGCAGATAGTCGGCTCTGCATTGTGACATATATTTTACGATATAGAAGGAACCAAGAATCTAGGGGCACGGAGAGGACTTTACCCATAAGCCACAAACGCCCTCATCATAAGGTCACAGTGCAAGCCACTTCCAGTTGGTTAAGGGTGGTATTGGGTGCAGCGGAGATGGACACTAATGTTTTAAATCTCATTCCACCAGGGCTGCATCCACATCGGCGGCTAGGATGATGGGAGTTCCTATGGACCACATCCTTGCTACAGCGGGTTGGAGCAGTGAACGGACTTTTCAGCACTTCTATTATAAACCCGTGGCCGCTTCTAAGACGTTTGCAGGGGGAAAATGTTAAGCTCTGTTACATGATTTACCCAATGTGGGGCATATCACTTTAGGTATGATTAAATACCTTCTTTCTTTTTCAGCACAGTATCATGTCTGAAATACGTTCATCCTCCATCCCTAGCATGGCAGTGTGTGAGCATGGACTCGTTCCAGGGCATGAAATCACAGAGCTTTGAAATCTTCACGTAGTCACTCACGTGACTTCGAAGTAAAATAGTAAGATTAAATGAGAACTTACCAGTTTGAAGTTTGATCTTTATTTTCTGAGGAGTTACGATGAGGGATTACGTGCCCTCCGCTCCCAAACCCTCTATTATAAAGTTCAACTGGTATATAAGTTCTCTCTTACCTTACTATTCAGTCTACTCTGGTGTCTGTGATTTCACACCACTGCTTTGAAGAATGCCGCGCATGCGTGCTGGCGGGGTCTTCACGTAATCCCTCATCGTAACTCCTCATAAAATAAAGATGAAACTTCAAACTGGTAAGTTCTCATTTAATCTTACTATTTATATGTGCTTTTACACAAAAGTTCTCCCAATGTTTAATATATGAGACGTACAGCTTCTTAGTGCCAGCACGCCAAGCTGCAGTTATTATATCCACCGTCCGGTTGGATAATCCGAGCCCCACAAAAGACCTTCTTAGATTCTGCAAATTAACAGGTCGAATTGGTCATGTAGAGGATGAGGTTCCAGAGAGATGGGCTGAATTAGCATATGTTTATGCCTGTGAACAACCATGGGCGGTTCCTTTAATAATCCTTTAAAGGGAACCATGGTTGCATAGGCCAATTAGGCGCTATTAAAATACCTGATGTGTTGTCTTGCATTATTTTTTGCAAGCATCGTCCAATGAGGCAGAATGGGTGGAAAGCATAGAAGAACACTCCCCTCCCCCCCCCCCCCCCCCCCCCCAGTCTATAGAGAATGCGTCTATTGCCTCCACCCCTGGGTCTGGTTGCCAGGCTACATATCGTGGTAATCGGTGATTAAGCCTGGAGGCGAACAAATCAATATCAGATGTTCCATAACGAGCTATAATGTTGTTGAATATTTCCTGATTAAACATCCACTCAGTTTGATCATTGAACCTTCGAGATCTAGCTTCTGCTACCCTATTAAATCTGCCCGGCAAATGAGCAGCTGAAATCCAAATGCTTCTATCTATACACCAATCCCAAATAAGTTTAGCCAAAGTATCACAGGATACTGATTTGCTTCCACCCATATGATTTACATATGCCACTGCCGTTGAGTTATCCATTTGAAGTCTAATATGCACATCATGTAGCTTCCCATAGTAAGCTTTCAAGGCATAAAATGCTGCCTGCATCTCCAGATAATTTATACCATATTTATGGCTAAAGCGTAACTCCTCCTTGTTCCATCTACCACCACACCTAGAAACGGTGTTAGTTGCACCACATCCTAGTTCACTAGCATCACTCTGCAGTGTTGTTGTAAGTTTACTAGACAGAAAGCCGCCTGAAGAATGATGAATATTGGCAATCCACCATTGTATTTCAGCTTTAGATTTGGACAACAACTGCATAGGTCTGTCAAAATGATCTTTGTGGAATCTAAGTGCCCGATCCTTTGCATGCTCCAGATTCCGATAATGCAAAGGCCCGAAACATGCGTCCAGGAAAGCAGCTACTATTTGGCCAATTACCCTAGCAACCTGGCGAATAGATGGTTTCTCCTTAATCAGAAGATTGAACAAGCCTCTATCAAAACTAGTTTTTTCCCCATGGGCAGGGTCACAGACATCTCCACTGAATTGATAATAAACCCTAAATAAGCAATAGGATGAATGGTATCAGTCTGGATTTGGCTGGATGGATGATAAAACCCAATTTCTCAAAAATGAGCTTGGCAGCTGAAACAACTAGCTTTGCGAGATGTAGGGTTCTCCCGATAATCAGAATGTCATCTATATAGCCCAAAATAATATGCCCTTCAGCTTTAAGCAGGGCAAGCGCTGGTTTAAGCAGTTTGGTAAATAACCGAGGGGCTGAGCTTAAACCATTAGGTAACACCTTAAATTGCCTCATCCAGCTAAACTTCAGATATCTCTGGTGATTCTTGTGAATAGAAACTGAATAATATGCATCCTTGAGATCGATGGATGCCATAAAGCAACCATCGGTAATTAGCTGCTTAGTAGTATGGAAATTTTCCATTTTTAAATGATTATACTGCATATTTGAGTTGAAGTTAGCCAAATCAAGGATGATACGACATCCACCATTTTTCTTCTCCCTCGAGAATATGTTAGAGATATATTGATCCTTCTTATGAACTGATCTCTCAACGACTCCTTTTATATGCAATGCGTCTTTTTTTTAAATATATTTTTATTAGAAGCAATGCATATTGCCAATGATATAACAGTTTTTCAAATACACATTTAACTTGTTTCAAGAGTTATACAAATATCACGGAATGATTTATATAAGCTATTTTTTTAAGAAAGTAAAGAAAGTAAAGAGGTGAAAGAATAAGTGTATAATCAATGAAGATTGTGATTAAATAATATTGATTATGATTATGTAAAACAAATAAAAATTTAAAAAAAAACAATAAAAATAATTTAAAAAAAAATAATACAAGCAAACAATTATTACATAAAAAAAACTGAAATATGCATCTTAACAATGAATGGAACAATTTCACATAACAATATCTATAGAGACGTGTATACAAATCTCAGAATAGATCTTTTCATCTAATCCTACAACCGGGTATTTATTGAGTTACAATGCTGAGCTCAGCTACCCCTTCATATAATCAGTGAATGGAGACCATATTTGTTCAAAAATGTCATATTTGTCCATTAGGCCAAACCTGATTCTCTCCAAATGCAACGTCGCCAACATTTCCACTGTCCACATTTTAATTGTGGGGGATAATGTTCCCTTCCAGAATTTTAATATTAATTTTTTTCCAATTATCAAACAGTAATCAATAATTTTTTTTTTGATTTACTGTAAATATTAGATTTGAATCTGAAACACCGAATATTATTAGCTTTGGGTCAGGATCCATAAGAACTTTAATCATAAGAACTATAGAAATGATTTAAAAATTTTCAGACCAATAACTATTAAGTTATATACATGTTACAAAACTATGCGTTAAATTAGCTTCTGAGTTCTGACATTTATCACAAATAGGGGAGATGTTAGGAAAAATTCTATTTAATTTCATTTTTGAATAATGTAATCTATGTAATACTTTGAATTGTATCAAGGTATGTCTGGCATTTAACGAAAAACGGTGTATACATTGTAGACTTTCTTCCCAAGTGTCTTTTAATATAGATAAGCCTGTTTCATTTTCCCATATTTGTCGGTATGATTCTGTTGTTGGAATTTCCCTATCCAAAAGAGTATTGTATATGTATGCTATTAGTTTTTCTGTATTTGGGTGCTTGTTGAGCAATTCATCCAATAATCCTAGTTCTCTATTTTTATAACATTGCATGTTTGATTTGATATAACCTCTAATTTGTAAATACCTAAACAAGTTATTTGGGTGCAATCCATAGATATCTTTTAACTCTTGAAATGAGAGAAATTTCCCTTTCCTGTAAAGGTGTTCTATCCTTATAATTCCTAAATTTTTCCATTGTCTAAACCCCTTATCCAATATAGAGGGTTTAAAAAAAGGATTATTCATAATTGGTAAGCAAAGCGACATATTATCCAAATGTAGAGTCTTAACTATTTGTTTCCAAATACGTCTATTGCTATAAATTATAGGATTTTCCCTATAAATTTTTCTTGTACCTCCCTTGGAGCAAGGAGAATCGAACTTGTATCGAAAGGTAAACAGTCTTCCTTTTCTATTTTTAGCCAAGCTGGTTCCTGGTCCATATTTACCAACCAAAAATTCATATTCTTAATCTGAACTGCCCAGAAGTAATATAAAAAATTAGGTAGTGCTAATCCTCCATTTATCTTAGATTTACATAAATGTTTGTTACTTATTCTGTGACTTTTATAATCCCAAATAAAGCTCTTAACAATAGAATCAATTAAAAACAAAAATGTTTTAGGGAGGTATAGAGGGATAGCTTGAAATAAATATAATAGTTGTGGTAAAAAAAAACATTTTTATGGCATTTATTCTGCCGATCATTGATATTGGTAGTGTTTTCCAATATAGAATATTATTTTTTAGTTTATTCAATAATTGGGGATAATTTGATTTGAATAGAGAATTGTAAGATTTAGATACATTAATTCCTAGATATTTAATTTTGTCCATGACTATTTTAAATGGAAGTTTTTGTAGTATATTTGATTTCATTCCAGTTATAGGCATAATTTCACTTTTATTCCAATTAATTCTATATCCTGAGAATGTACTAAATTCAGTTATGACATTAAGTAAATTAGGAATACTAATCTCTGGTTTTGTAATATATATTAAGACGTCATCTGCATATAAAGATATTTTATTAGTTGTGGTATTGGTATTATATCCATATATTTCTGGTTCTGACCTAATCCTTTCAGCTAATAGTTCTATTGCAAGAGCAAATAATAAAGGTGATAACGGACATCCTTGTCTACAACCCCTTAAGAGATTAAATTTAGCTGATAACATTTGATTTGTTAATATTCTTGCTGTTGCATTTACAAAATCTGTCCCCCAAATCTGCATTATCTTGAATAAATAAGGCCATTCCACCTGATCGAATGCTTTTTCCGCATCAAGAGATATGACAGCTAATTCAATATCATTAATTCTTTTTGAATATATGATATTGAATAGACGTCTCAAGTTATAAGTAGAGTAACATTTGGGAATAAAGCCTGTTTGATCATGATGTATTAATTTATTAATCACTAAACTTAACCTTTGAGATAAAATTTTAGTTAATATTTTTTGATCAGTATTTAGAAGAGCAATTGTTCTATATGATCCTGGATCTTCCAGCTCCTTATCTGCTTTAGGAATGAGTATAATTGTGGACTCATTTAAAGTTTCTCATAACTTTCCTTGTTCGTAGGCGTATTTATATATTGTTTGTAAACATGGGGAAATCAAATCGTAAAACTTCTTATAAAATTCAACACCTAAACCGTCGGGGCCAGCAGCTTTTCCATTTTTCAGTGATCTGACTGATTCCTCAATATCTTTTACTGATATTTCAGCGTCTAGCAAGTCTCTTCCTTCCTGATCCAAACCTTTAATGTGACATTCATGTAGGAATGTTTCCATTCCATCAGATGGACCCGTCAGTTTGGTTGAGTAAAGTTTTTGATAGTAATGCAGGAATCTGTCATTAATATCTTTTGGTCAAGTTAGTATTTCTCCTTGTTCAGATCTGATTTTATGTATCATTTTTTCTTCGTCTAATTTTCTAAGTTGGCGTGACAAAAGTTTTTGTGGTTTATCCCCGAATTCAAAGTATACTTGTTTAGTCTGTTGGAAAAATTGAATAACATAATTTGAGTATATCTCATTTAGCTTATATTTTAATGTTGCAATGCGTCTATTTCTGCTTGCATATCCAAAGTGTCTTTTTTGGAATGAATATATGCCTGATTCGGCGTATCTTGTCTAGGCGGAAACTCAATTTTGAAACCCATTATACTGTGCAGTATAAACGGTCCGAGGTTATCTAACACCATTTGTGCAAAACTAGACTTAACCCGCCACCGATTTGTAATTCCTCCGCACAGCCCGTGTGACTGATGGATGCAGACCCACCTACCTCAAAGGTTATAGGCGGTTTAACACCAGGGCCAGCAGACCCTAATTTCGGTTCGGTCTCCTTCCCTTCGCTCTACAAGCTTGAGCTGTTGGGAACTGAGGCTGCCGCATCTTCCAGGATGGACAAAATGGGCCTTGGCCTAAAAAAGACCTGTGACTGGGTCGAAACTGAGCAGATCTGAAATTCCCATCAGCCTCAGAGAACCGATTCCTGCTGGTTGAGGCGTAGGGGTGATAATGTCTTGCCCATACAGGATGCCTTGACCATGCCAGCAGCCTTTAATTCCTCCTGCAAGTCCTTGACTTGCTTACCCAAATCTTCCCCGAACATTGCTAGTCCTGCACAAATATGCGAATTTGGGATTCAATTCCGACAATGCTTTATTTTCAGAAGCAGTTGATCTCGAAATGAGCATTACACAGCAGTGCCATTGCATCCTGCTGAGCTTCCGACAGCTGAACCTCATCCACTGACCTAGCAAAGGCTGTAATACCTGCGGACAATAGCCTCAGGATCCGTTGTAGTTTCATCTCTCCGGATCTTGTTCTGCACCCGATGTTTTCCCAAATGGTGGCGTTGACTATGGGCACATCCAAGGTTTTGGAATTCTCCGGACTGTGATATCTCCTGGCAGTTTCCACCATAACCTCTTCCTTCAGCTGGTGAGATGTGAGGTGGCTGATGCTGCTGGCCAACTCCTCTTGAACTTCCCAAGGGAACAGCAAATTTAGAGGCAAGAGCGGGCAACTCTGCCTTAAGCGATTCACTCACATCATGCATTAAAGCATGGGACTCAGGCACGTACTCATATTCGGCGTCAGCTCCATGCTGATCTCCGACACTCCCCTCATCCGAGTAGGAGGAATATTGAAACCCTGAACCAGGAGTTGCCACAGGTGTCTGATTCAAACTGCCTGTGCATGCCTCCGTAGCACGGAGCATATTATGTGGCAGCATCTTTTCCATCAGATGCTCCAATTGAGACAATCAGTCATAGATGTGGGGACAGCATCCTCTTGGCCTGAAGCGTCCGACAGGACTTGTCTCATAGATTTTGCTTTGGCTTTTCCCCCCCTCGAGGCTGCCAAGCTGCTCCCTCTAGGAGCCAAATCAGAGCTAGCTGTGCAGACTGGCATTGCCAGTGACTCCGAGGTGGAAATGGATGGCCGGCGGCTTTTTGTACTGCCGTGGTCCTCTGCTGCCGGTTTCACAACAGCGTGTCTTGCTATTGCCCTAGGCATTTCCATGGTAAAAGACCTAGAGAAATGGTGGAATTAATTCACACAAAACATTTGCACTTACCTGAAAGGTTTTTAAACCTACCACTGGGGAGGCCGATGTTCCCCCCAGCTAAACCTCATGCCATACGTTGATATATTGACACGCATGCGGACTGGCGGGCTCTTCACGTAGACACTCATGTGACCTTGATATAAAACCAAGGTTTCCTTACCTTGCCAGAGGGGCTGTTTTGACATCTACAATGCACCAGCGAGCAGCAACATGCCACACATGACATTACCTGCAGAGAGAGCCGGAACCTAATCAGAGGGCAGGTATGACAGAGGCAAGGTGATCCTGACTTTGACTCTGAGAGCAGAGGTGTTTAGGGTCACAGATGAGAGTGGGGTTGAGCCTGTGGAAGGGTAGTCTTCACAGATCTTGCTTCTGCTGCAAGTACGGATCACATGGAAAGATGCATCTTTTCTGCGAGCTGTGTTTCTCTGTGTTTTATTAATTTCTAATTTGCAGGATAGCGTTAGCAGTTGTGGCTGCCTGAAACCGTCAGTGGTGTGGTGATGGAGTCAAGCTGATTGGGGACAGTTTAATTGATGTCTACTTTGGCAAAGAGCTGTCAAGCATCCTACCTGGAAATGCAGGAGGTTTGCTTGAGATTTGCTTAAATGAGGTTAATATTATAAAAGGGTTACACAAAAGGCTGGAGAAACTCAGCGGGTGCAGCAGCATCTAAGGAGCGAAGGAGATAGGCGACGTTTCGGGTCGAGACCCTTCTTCAGACTGGTCAGGGATCAGGGAAACGAGAGATATAAAGTGATGTGGAGAGATAAAGAACAATGAGTGAAAGATATGCAAAAAAGTATTGGTGATAAAGGAAGCAGGCCGTTGTAAGCTGTTTGTGGTGTGAAAATGAGAAGCTAGTGCGACTGAGGGGGGGGGGGGGGGAGATGGAGAAGGAATGTCAGGGCCCGAGGGCTGAGGGAGAGGTGGGGAGGAGGCAGTCTGGGTTAACAGAATTGAGAAAATTCAATGTTTAAGCCCAGAGGATGCAGACTCCCCAAGCGGAATATGAGGTGCTGTTCCTCCAACTTGCGGTGTTGCTCACTCTGGCCGTGGAGGAGGCCCAGGACCGAGAGGTCGGATACGGAGTGGGAGGGGGAGTAATATTAATATTATATTATACTTAATATTATAAAAGTCGGTTTACACAGTCTGGCATTTATAGTCATTATTAATTGACACACTTAATATAGCGGTATAGCAGGTCATTAGTTGTTAGTTCATCATCGTCACCGCTTCCAAGACTGACTAGTGTAGGAAGTGGGTGTTGGTATGAACCATACAGCAAGGTGGGGTTAGTGATGCTATTTCTACTATGATTGATTCACGTGCAATAACCAATCTACATCCTTCCCCGTAAAGAGCGAGTATAGTTAAACACACATGCGACTATCGAAATTAAACATGTATCTGTAAACATGGAAACATGTAAACGCTGTATCTGTCCGGCGGTCTACTAATGCAACCCGAACGCGTTGCTGGGATCGGCTGGTGGGGGACGTGGTTCCTTCGCAGACAGCAAGTATTGGCGGCTCCGTCGGTACAGGGCGCCATTGACGTCGACAAGGTAGGAGCGGGGTTCCTTGGACGGGCCAACAACGCAACCTAGATGGGAATGTCCCACAGTAGGTTGCAAGTGGATGTCTTGGCCCCGCAGCAGCGGTTTCAGCGGTTTGCTGGACTTGTCATGTGATCATTTCTGGATGTTGTGTTTGTCCTGGATGAGCTTCTGGATCACGGCTGGCTTCAGCACCTGTGGACCAGCTTCTGCTGGGCAATCGGTATCGGTGGTCTTGTTGTTCTGGACATCAGGCGTTGGGCAGGTGAGCCCAGGACCCCGTCTCTGGCGATGTTTCTGAGGTTTAAAAGGTCGAGGTCCACATCCGACTTGGCTAGGTGGGCGCGTTCCATCAGCTGTTTTGCGCTTCTGACGGCCCGTTCAGCGAGCCCGTTACTTTGAGGGTTTTCGGGGCTGCTCGTGACATGGTGGAAGTTCCATCGGTTGGCAAAGTGGTTAAACGCGCGGCTGGTAAATTGTCTTCCGTTGTCGGTTTGCAAGCGGACAGGTGCGCCAAATGTGGAAAAGTGTTTCTATAGCTTTTGAATTACCATTTCTGATGTGATAGAGGGCAGTAAATCCAGTTCGAACCAGTTCGAGTAGGAGTCGACCAGGACTAGATAATGTTTACTGTGCCATTCGAAAAATGTCTGCCGCCAGCGATGCCCAGGGCAGTTCTGGTGGAGGTTGTTGCAGTAAGGGTTGTCTCTGTTGGTGCGGTGCGAGGCTGTTGCAGATGGGGCAAGAAGCTGTCCTGTCCTGTATCTACTTGGCCATGCCAGGCCAGTAGAACATGCTCTGTGTGTGGGCCAACGTGGCATTGGTACCTGGGTGGCCATTGTGTGCCTCTTTATAGTATTCGTCTCATAAGGATGAAGGGATCATGACTTTGTGGCCCTTAACTATGACACCATCCTGTATTACCAGCTCATCGCAGAATAGGAAGATCGGTTGCACCTCCAGTGTTGTGTTGGATTGTCTGTCTGGCCGGCCTCTTGATTATGGATGAGAGTAGCTGGAGAGTGCCGTCGGCAGCTGTGTGTTCAGCTAGACGGCACAAGCGTTCCGTGGGAACGAAGTCAATCTTGAGAACTGTAAACTGGTCCCGTTGATAAGGGTGTCATTCACTGGATGCATGTGGTGCGCGAGATACAGTGTCAGCAACGAGCATGTCTTTACCTTTCCTGTAAACGATTTTGAAGTCGAACCGCTGGAGCTGCATCATCATACGCTGCAGTCGTGCAGGTGCTGCATGTATAGGTTTATTAAGGATGGTTACAAGTGGTTGGTGGTCTGTTTTGACTGTGAAGGTGGGAGCGCTGGCTAGCTTGGACTTTAATGAGTCGAATGATTGTTGATGTTGCTGGAACCAGGTCCAGGAAGTGTCCTTCCAAGTGAGTTGTCTCAGTTTGCTGAGGTTCGGTGTGAACGTTCCCAGATAGTTCACCATGCCCAGAAAGCTTTGTTAGCTTAACACGTCGGTGGGGGCTGGCATTTCTGTGATGCCAGCAGCTTTCTTCGGGTCGGGCTTAAGGCCATCAGAAGTGAAAACGTGTCCAACATATGTGACCTTTGGAGCCCTGAACCTGCATTTATTAGGGTTGAATTTCAGATTGATCTCACGTGCCCGGTCCAGAATACGCTTTAGGTTGTTGTCATGCTCTGCTGTGTCTCTGCCATATACCAGGATGTCATCCACGATGATGGCACATGGGAGTCCTTGGAACAGCTATTCCATGTTGCTTTGAAAGACTTCACTGGCTGAGTTGATGCCGAATGGCATCCGGAGAAATTTGAATCTGCCAAACAGTGTGGCAAATGTAGTCAGCTTTGATGACTCGTCATCTAATGGTATCTGCCAGAACGAGCATTTTGCGTCAAGGACAGAAAATACTGTTGCGCGCCCGATCTGTGCAGTGACGTCCTCGACAGTTCTCGTCGGATAATGCAGGCGCTTGATGGCAGCGCTCAAATCTCTTGGTTTAATGCACACGCGGAACTCGTCTTTGTCTTTCTTAAAGGTGACAACGATGGTGCAGACCCAGTCTGTGGGTTCGCTGATTTCAGCTAGTATGCCCGTGCAGACCAAGTGTTTTAGTTCAGTCTCAATTCTGTCTCGCATGGCATGTGGCACATGGTGGGGGGCATGGACGGCTGGGTCGACATTGGGGTCAATGGCAATCTTATAGGTCACAGGCAGCTTGCCTAGCTTGCCATCTAATAGATCAGGCTATCCTTTTATCGGGTCCTCAGACATTAGTAGCTTGTGAACAGACTGGTCAAAGGAGACTAGCCCTAAGTTCTGGCACACATGGATGCCCAGTAGAGTCACCGTCAGATTTTAAGATATAGAAAGGTAGATTTCTTGTTGTGTTTTTCAGCATGCATTTAAAGTTGGTGTTTGTCGTCTGTTGAAAGCCGTCAGGTTTATGGTCTTCTTCTGAGTGTCAAACTGGTCGCTTAGTGGGGCAACAATCTCAGACGTTCGGCAGGCATGCACTGCTTGTTCAAGCATTAATACAGCATTCCGCAGTAACTCAGTCCTCAGCTTTTGATCGGTCATACCACTGACAAGCTTGTCCCAGATGAATTTGTTTGACATGACCCCAAAGCAGCATCGCTGAGCCATACACTTCAAGTCACAAATAAATCTTTCCACAGCCTCATCGGGAAGCTGGTGTCTCACAAAGAATTTTGCCCTTTCCAAAATACGGTTTGAGGGTAGGTCGCAAAGTTCAAGGAATTCATGCAGTAAAACAGTGGGATCACGCATAGTCTCAGCAGGTACAACTACCTGATCATTGGCAACATGAACGGCTAGCACGTAGTCAAAGGTCCGTGCGCTCATTATATCCTCGTGTCCCACCAGATCTAGTAGAAGGGACAGCTTTGACGGCATCTGGTTCATTATGATGGTTGATGTTGATTTAGTGTTCGTAGCCGATTTCAAAGCGCCTCCATCGTTCCCCGATGTCAGAATCGAAGATAAGCTGCACAGGCTTTCTGCATGAGTGAGCCATATGGATACAAGTGGAACTGATAAACAAAAATAAAAGCCAATATACAGACACAGTGGGTTACTCCAAGCTTTCTGACACCATGTAAATAGGTATATTACACAGTCTGGAGTTTATAGTCATCTTTAATTGACACACTTAATATAGCGGTACAGCAGGTTGTTAGTTGTCAGTTCATCATCGTTACCGCTTCCAAGACTGCCTAGTGTAGGAAGCGGGTGTCAGTACGAAACATACAGTAAGGTGAGGTTAGTGGTGCTATTTCTACTATGATTGATTCACGTGCAATAACCAATCTACATCCTGTAAGTGATGAGCAAGGTGACGTGCCTCAATGACTATCGACCTGTGGCACTAACGCCTGTGGTGATGAAGTGCTTCGAGAGGTTGATCATGGCGCAAATGAACTCCTACCTTGATAAAAAAACCTGGACCCACTACAGTTCGCTTACCGCCACAACAGATCAACGGTGGACGCGAACTCGCTGGCCCTCCACTCCGCTCTGGACCATTTGGACAACAAAAGCTCATATGTCAGGCTGCTATTTATTGACTACAGCTCGGCATTTAACACAATCATCCCCTCCAAGCTGGTTACCAAACTCGCAGAACTGGGTCTTTGCGCCTCCTTCTGCAATTGGATCCTCGACTTCCTCATTCACGGACCACAGTCTGTTTGTATTGGTGGAAATGTGCCAGACTTGATAACAATCAGCACGGGAGCACCTCAGGGTTGCGTGCTCAGCCCCCTGCTGTACTCACTCTATACTTATGACTGCGTAGCCGGTCATAGCGCGAACTCCATCATCAAGTTCGCTGACGACACCACTGTTGTGGGACGTATCACTGATGGGGATGAGTCGGAGTATAGAAGAGAGATCGAGCGACTGTCCATATGGTGCCAGCACAATAACCTGGCCCTCAACACCAGCAAAACCAAGGAACTGATTGGGGACTTTGAAAGGAGTAGGATGGGGACCAACAGTCCTGTTTACATCAACGGGTCGATGGTTGAAAGGGTCAAGAGCTTCAAATTCCTGGGCGTGCACATCTGTGAAGATCTTTCCTGGTCCAAGGACACAGATGCAATTATTAAGAAAGCTCATCAGCGCCTCTACTTCCTGAGAAGATTACGGAGAGTTGGTCTGTCAAGGAGGTCACTCTCTAACTTCTACAGGTGTACAGTAGAGAGCTTGCTGACTGGTTGCATCGTGGCTTGGTTCGGCAACTTGAGCACCCTGGAGAGGAAAAGACTCCAAAAAGTAGTAAACACTGCCCAGTCCATCATCGGCTCTGACCTTCCTTCCATCGAGGGGATTTATCACAGTCGCTGCCTCAAAAAGGCTGGCAGCATCATCAAGGACCCACACCACCCTGGCCACACACTCATCTCCCTGCTACCTTCAGGTAGAAGGTACAGGAGCCTGAAGACTGCAACAACCCGGTTTAGGAATAGCTACTTCCCCACAGCCATCAGGCTATTAAACCTGGCTCGGAACTCTGAACATTAATATCCCTCCATCTGTTATTTGCACTTTATTAATTTATTAAGTCATGGGTGTATTTATGTATAGAATTGTAGTCAATGCCTTCTATGTTCTGTTGTGCCATGCAAAGAAAGATTTTCATTGTCCTGTCAGGGACACATGACAATAAACTCTTTTGACTTCTTGACTTTGACTTTTTGACTTTGATTTGGACCAACTGCTGAGATAGAAAATCTCAGTGATGAGGAAATGTTTGTGTTACTGGTGGTGGCCCGTCGGTAACGTCGATGGTGGGTTGTACAGTCCCAATTCCGGTGAGTTCTTACATGGTTCGCACATTTGAGGGCAGTGGGGTCAGGTGAAGGTCATCGCTGGCAGGTTCTGGACAGCAGCCTTCCTCACCTCCCAGGCTTTGGTAAGTTGCTCTAGGCTGCGCTCTTCGAAGCTGCTGGCTGCCGTTCTGTCGCTGGCGATGGCTTCCAGCTGCAAGTCCACAATAGCCGAGATGGTCCTTGACACAATCATTGTACCGCTTCCTGGGGATGCCCATGGTTCCTTTGTCCCTGTCGAGGCATGCGGGTTTCATCCATCCTGAAGACGTGCCCAGTCCATCGCTGTGCTTTGATGATCATTGCCTCGATGCTTGTGAAGTTGGATCTGTCCGTTTGCCTCAAATACTTGGGAAGTGTAATATCATCTGATGGCTCCCTGGACAAGGAAATCTCAACGAGAATCAGCAAAGCCAGTCAAGCACTTGGACGACTGCGTACATGAGTGTTCAACCACCACAACATCAAGCTGTCAACTAAACTCAAAGGCTACAAAGCAGGTGTGCTTTTCAGCCTGCTCTATGGCTGTGAAACGTGGAACTTGTATAGGAATTACATCCGTCAACTTGAGAAGTTCCATAGGTGCCCGTTACGGTCCATCATGGACATTCGCTGGCAGGGCAAAGTACCCAACCTAGAAGGATTTGGTGTTACATTAAATGATTAAATGACATTAAATGATTGAGTTGCATTCCACAAAAATAGCTAGATCAGATAAAAATGCTATACCGGAAGGACTGCACAATATTTGAGGCATAGATAGGGTAGACAGTCAGAACTGTTTTCCCAGGGTGGAAATATCAAAGATTAGAAGGCATAGCTTTAAGGTGAATGATTCAATGGTATTTTAATTTTCCCT
The DNA here is from genome assembly GCA_963514005.1 of Raja brachyura. The sequence goes on along the minus strand of OY740787.1, from coordinate 93,841,078 downwards.
TTTTCTAAATACAATGATTTTTTGCATACAATGCAGTGACGGTGGGGTCAGCAATGTGGCCCAGCAGAAGAGTTACCGCCACACAGTGCTTGCAGCACCAGCAACCTGGGTTTGATCCTGGCTAAGGGTGCTTGTCTGTACTGAATGTGTATGTTCTTCCTGTGATCTACGTGGGTCTTCTCAAAGAACTTCAGTTTCACACCACACCTGCACACCAAAGATACACAGGTTTGTAAGTTCATTGGCTTGGTATAAATATAAAAATTGTCCCTGGTGTATTGGGTAGTGTTAGTGTTCAGGGATCGTTGGTCGGTGAGGACTCGGTGGGCCGAAGGGCCTGTTTCTGTATTTCTACACTAAATGAAACTAAACAATTTTACTATACATTAGGTACAATAATATTAAGTATAAGAGTATAAGACAGTAGACGATACTGAGTTTCGACACGAGAGTCATCACATTTTAAGCACTCTCCAGTGTGCTTCAAGTACCAAATTTAAAATAAATATTGGAGTCTTAACATAAAGGTTGATTGTCCTGGTGGCAGCATTGGGTCAGAGTTGCAGGATTAGGCCTGGTCAGACTATGAGTCAATGTCCTCCACTGCTACTCCATGCCACACAAGCCATGTGCTCGGCCACTTGGAGAGACGGCTGATCAAGTGCAGTCCAAGGCTGCTTCAGTACCAAATTTAAGAAAGGAGCGAGAGAGAAAACGGGGAATTACAGACCAGTTTGCCTAGACTTCGGTTCTGGGAAAGATGCTGGAGTCAATTATTAAAGAGGTAATAATGGAGCATTTGGACAGCAGTAAAAGGATTGGTCCAAGTCAACATGTATTTATGAAAATGAAATCGTGCCCGACTAATCTTCTGGGATTATTTGAGGATGTGACAAGTAGAACGGATGAAGGTGTGCCAGTGGATGTAGTGTATCTAGACTTTCAGAAATCCTTAGATAAGGTCCAGCACGGGAGACTGCCCTGGCAGCAAAGGCTCGCCTGCAGTCCGTCTGCTTTCTTTTTTTTGTTGTTTTCTTGTCATGTTTTAGTGTGCTAATTTGAGTTATTATGTGGTGTATGTGTGTGGGAGGGGTGGGAGAAACGTTTTAGTCCCTTCCTTTTGGGGGGGGAAGCAACCTTTCGTCTCGTATCCCCCCGTCTCCGTCTGCGCTGAGGCCTAATGGCGGAGCAGACAGCCTCCAACTGCGACCGACCTCGATGCTCTAGAGGCAGAGCCAGCCAGGACTTACCAGCGCGGGGCTGGCTGACTTCGGGGCTGCGGCGGGTTCAGGCATTCCGGCATTCCGGCAGCCCGACTCGGAGCTGTGGCGGCTTTCTGGTGGTGGTGGCGGCGGCAGCGACTTCGGAGGTTCGGCCGCGGGCCCAGTGGACGACATCGTCGGGAGCTCGCAGGACACCGGTTGGTGACCTGTTTTTCCAGAGCTTCTGCGGCAACAGCTGCGTCCGCTGGACTGGAGGGCGGCAGCTTCGACCGAACCGGGCCGCGGAGTTGAACCAGCCCGCTCGCGGAGCGCGGTTCAGCCACGGGACTTATTTACATCACCCGGTGCGGTCAGAACATCGGAGGCCTGGGTCGCCTCAGCGCACAGGAAGAAGGAAGAACAAGAAGGGAAGAGACAAAGACAAGATTTTTGCCTTCCATCACAGGGAGGAGGTGTCTGGTGAACTCACTGTGGTGGATGTTAAATATGCGTTTAGTGTGTGTTTTGTTATTTACTATATGTATGTCTGAAGGCAACGAAATTTCGTTCAGACCGCAAGATCTGAATGACAATAAGGTTTTCCATTTTATTGGGGGTAGGATGTTGACATGGATAGAAAATTGGTTGGCAGACCGGAAGCAAAGAGTAGGAGTGAACGGGTCCTTTTCAGAATGGCAGGCAATGGCGAGTGGAGTGCTGCAAGGCTCGGTGTTGGGGCCGCAACTGTTTACCATATAACCATATAACAATAACCATAGAACAATTACAGCACGGAAACAGGCCCACTCGGCCCTTCCAGTCCATGCCGACCGTTTATTTTCCCCTAGTCCCATCTACCTGTACTCAGACCATACCCCTCAATTCCCTTCCCATCCATATACCTATCCACTTTACTTTTAAATTTTACAATTGATCCTGCCTCCACCACTTCTGCTGGAAGCTCATTCCACACAGCCACCACTCTCTGAGTAAAGAAGTTCCCCCTCATGTTACCCCTAAACTTCTGTCCCTTAATTCTCATGTCATGCCCTCTTGTTTGAATCTTCCCTACCCTCAATGGGAAAAGCTTATCCACGTCAACTCTGTCTATCCCTTTCATCATTTTAAAGACCTCAATCAAGTCACCCCTTAACCTTCTGCGCTCCAAAGAATATAGACCTAACTTGTTCAACCTTTCTCTGTAACTTAGTTGCTGGAACCCAGGCAACATTCTAGTAAATCTCCTCTGTACTCTCTCTATTTTGTTGACATCCTTCCTATAATTAGGCGACCAAAATTGTACACCATACTCCAGAATTGGTCTTACCAATGCCTTGTACAATTTTAACATTACTCCCCTACTCCTATATTCAATGCTCTGATTTAAAAAGGCCAGCACACCAAAAGCTTTCTTTACCACCCTATCTACATGCGATTCCACCTTCAGGGAACTATGCACAGTTATTCCTAGATCCCTCTGTTCCACAGCATTCCTCAATTCCCTACCATTTACCATGTATGTCCTATTTTGATTTGTCCTGCCAAGATGCACCTCACACTTATCAGCATTAAACTTCATCTGCCATCTTTCAGCCCACTCTTCCATATGGCCCAAATCTCTCTATAGACTTTGAAAATCTACTTCATTATCCACAGCACCACCTATCTTAGTATCATCTGCATACTTACTTATCCAATTTTCCACCCCATCATCTAGATCATTGATGTACATGACAAACAACAGTGGACCCAACACAGATCCCTGAGGCACCCCACTGGTCACCGGCTTCCAACCTGACAAACAGCCATCCACCATTACTCTCTGGCATCTCCCATTCAGCCACTGTTGAATCCATCTTGCTACTCCATCATTAACACCCAGAGATTGAACCTTCTTAACCAACCTTCTATGGGGAACCTTGTCAAAGGCCTTACTGAAATCCATATAGACAACATCCACTGCTTTACCCTCATCAATTTCCCTAGTAACCTCTTCAAAAAATTCAAGAAGATTTGTCAAACATGACCTTCCAGGCACAAATCGATGTTGACTGTTCTTGATCAGACCCTGTTTATCCAGATGCTTATATATATTATCTCTAAGTATCCTTTCCATTAATTTGCCCACCACTGATGTCAAACTAACAGGCCTATAATTGCTAGGTTTATTCTTTGAACCGTTTTTAAACAATGGAACATGCGCAGTATGCCAATCCTCCGGCACTATTCCCGTTTCTAATGACATTTGAAATATTTCTGTCATAGCCCCTGCTATTTCTACACTAACTTCCCTCAATGTCCTAGGGACTATTCTGTCTGGATCTGGAGACTTATCCACTTTTATATTTTTCAAAAGTGTCAGTACTTCCTCCTCTTTGAATCTCATAGTTTCCATAGCTACTCTACTTTTTTCCCCTTGCCTCACAGAGTTCAATATCCTTCTCCTTGGTGAATACCGAAGAAAAGATTTTTTCAATATATATTAATGATTTGGAAGAGAAAAATTAGGAGTAACACTAGCAAGTTTGCGAATGACACAAAGCTGCGTGGCAGTATGAACTGTGAAGAGGATATTAGGAGGTTGCAGGGGGACCTGGACAAGTTGAGCGATTGAGCAGATGCGTGGCCGATGCAGTATGATATAGATAAATGTGAGGTTATCCACTTTGATGGCAAAAACAAGGGGGCAGATTATTATCTCAATGGGGTTAGGTTAGGTAAGGGGGAGGTGCAGCGAGACCTGAGTGTCCTTGTACACTGGTCACTGAAAGTTGGCCTGGAGGTACAGCAGGCAGTGAAGAAAGCTAATGGAATGTTGGCCTTCATAACAAGAGGATTTCAGTATAGGAGTAAAGAGGTTCTTCTGCAGTTATATAGGGCTCTGGTGAGACCACATCTGGAATGCTGAAAGATTGAATCTGGAAGATTGAAAAGACTAGGCTTGTATTCACTGGAGTTTAGAAGGATGAGGGGGTATCTTATAGAAATATATAAAATTATAAAAGGACTGGACAAGCTAGATGCAGGAAAAATGTTCCCAATGTTGTGCGAGTCCAGAACCAGGGGCCACAGTCTTAGAATAAAGGGGAGGTCATTTAAGACTGAGGTGAGAAAAAAACTTTTGCACCCAGGGAGTTGTGAATTTATGGAATTCCCTGCACAGAGTGCAGTGAAGGCCAAATCACTGGATGGATTTAAGAGAGAGTTGATAGAGCTCTATGGGCTAGTGGAGTCAAGGGATATGGGGAGAAGGCAGGCACGGGTTATTGATAGCAGACGATCAGCCATGATCACAATGAATGGCGGTGTAGGCTCAAAGGGCCGAATGGCCCCCTCCTGCACCTATGTTTCTATGTTTCAGGGCCTCCAGCTCGAATGCTACTCCGATGACTTCACAACATTGGCCTGTGAACGCATCATCCTTCACCACCAATAGCCCTCGCTCAGACAAGTACCACCCACAGCAGATCCATGGTGACTCAAGTGCCTCCGAGTGCGGATAGTAAGCCCACAGCCCGCTCCCAGCATTGTACTTTTCCTCTGCCTGCCTCTGCTGCCATCATGACGTATGAAGAAATGGGCAAAGTTTAAAGTGGATGTGCGGGGCAAGTTTTTTACACAGGGTGGTGGGTAACCGGAATGCACTGCCAGGGATAGTGGTGGTTGCCGATATGATAGTTGTGTTTAAGAGGCTTTTAGATGGGCATATAGGAATGAATGGATATGGATCACATGGACAGATCCAGATTAATTTATTAAAGAAGGAACTGCAGATGCTGGAGAATCGACCCGAAACGTCACCTATCTCCTTCGCTCCTTAGATGCTGCTGCACCCGCTGAGTTTCTCCAGCTTTTTGTGTAACCCTCGAGATGAATTTAGCTTGGCATCATATTCAGCACAGACATGTGGGCCGAATAACTTATTCTTGTACTGTACGTCTCTATATTCATTGCCACCGACGGCTGTGGTGCCCAAGTCAATGGATATTTTAAAATTGGAGATTGACAGATTCTTGATTAGTGCGGGTGTCGTGGGATATGGGGAGAAGGATGGAGAGAGCTATCAGCCAGGATTGAATGGCAGAGTTGACTTGATGGACCAAGTGGCCTAATTCTGCTCCTAGAACCTATGAACTATGAATAACTGGTATTAATTTCCAAAAACTTGTGTAAAATTGGTTCACTTGATTTTCAGCTTCACTAATTCATGTTCAAAGGATGAATTGTGTTGGTAGGAACTGCAGATGCTGGTTTACACTGAAAATAGATACAAAATGTAGGTATGTTACAATACCTACCTTTAGCAGCGCAACAGTTCTGCCGCTCCCCGTGTGCGTGACTTTGGCACCTTTCAGAGGGGGGCGGGTTTAAAATGTCGTTTTTTTCTAGGCAGTCCAAGTCGATCCATGTCGGGCGATTTCGTCGCTAAAGAGAAATCGCTCCGACATTTCATTCATGAAGCTATTTTTAAACTACGCTAGATTATTTATTAACTAGAGTAGTTTAAAAATCATCTTCTAAAGCTCTGAACGGTGATAGCAGAACGGACCTAAGGTAGGCGATAAAAGAAGCTACACAGTTTATTTTTACATAAAAACTTGGTTTTTAGGAAGCCTTTAATCAAATTTTCATGTTGTGAAAAGGGGACAAAAAAAAATGTATGAACCGGCTGTATTTTTCGTACCGACTTCACTGCAAACCACAACGTTCCAATCCACCGCATTCCACTAAAACCCACTCGCTAGTTGATTTAAATGGCCATTAATTTACAGGCATTAAACACTAAATTCCTTCCATTTGGCCTATAAATTCATGAAAATGAGATTTAAAAATCATGTTATATTGTGGATTATTGTGTGAATGTTATTTGGACACTTAGGCAATTTAAAAATGTTTATAATTTCTTAAGAAATAGATAGATGTTTAGATCTAGTAATTGAATTTTGTAATTAGCTACAATTAGATAACTCACTAATTATATGCTTTAATTTCAGGTCATCCAAGTAAGATTCTTTCATATTTGTCTCAGAATACTTCAATCTATAATAACTGAAAATTTCATTGAGTTCTCTTAATTTTTATGAAAGTTATGCCCTATTGACTGTCCTTGATCACAGCTTTTGTGTTAAGTCAATGGAAAGGCAATGGGGAACAAGATGCTAATTTCTGAGTATGAAAATTGCCATACCTTTTTTAATACGGAAGATATGAAAGTGAATTAGGTGTCAAATTCTTTTTATGCTTCATCTGATGGGATCAATTGCAGACTTGATTTTTTAAATCTCAAAATGTTGTAACATTGCTACAGAAAGCTGAAGCGACTCAATGGGACCGACAGCTTCTCTGGAGGGAAGGAATAAGTGTATTTTCGGGTCAAGACCCATCTTCAGACTAGTCCGACGTCTCGACCCAAAACTTCACCCATTGCTTCTCTTCAAAGGAGGAAAACCTGGGAAAGGGAAGAATGGAGGTCTGATTGACCGGAGGGATGAAGGTGCAAGTCCAAAGAGGGGGGAGCAAAAACAATAAAAGGCTGGGAGCAGAGAAGGTGAACTGAGGGGCATTTAAGTTATTTACTTGCTTTAAAAAAAAAAATTCACCAAACACCATATTTTGTTTCTGTAAAATGTTAAATATCTTTGGAAAGCAAGATAGCACACTACAGTTTATGCTCTCTCTTTTCCTCTTTGGAAATTCTAGCAATACTCTTCATCTGATGTGATGTGCTTTGGGTTGTGTTAGATGTAATAGAAATATTTCTACCTGAACAAGGACATAGGGAAAATATCAGATTTGGAATAGTAACAGAAGTAGAATGACCAGGGCTAACTAACAGACTAGTTGCGGTTAACACATTGATTTTTCCCAATGTGTCTGCTGTATACCCAAGTTACTCCATTTCAATTATATACTTTTGAAATGTACTCACAGAAGGCTAGACACTATTGGAGAAAAGGTAGCCAATTTCAATGTGTCAGTTTTCCAGCAACAGTAGTGTGTTAAAAATCCCCTAGTCTGTCATATAACCCCGTGCGATTCTCAGTCTGCATGTGCAGATAGGGCAAAGTAACAACATCGCTGATCCTGAAACATTGCATGATTTCCTCAGTGCAACACTGGAGAGTTGAGCCAGATTATCATACTGTATTCAAGTCTTCTGAAGGGGACACTGAACCAACAGCCTTCTGTGTCAAGGATAAATGAGCTACCAATGAAACTGCAGCAAACATTGACTTACAGAAGGAAAACAAGTCTCTGAATCATGTATTAGGAAATGTTTATATCAATTCCATTTAGTTATTGCAAATAAGACCACAATTTACAAAGCCAGTATCATGAACCAAACTGCAGTTGTAAAGAGTGTTTTATATTTTGGCAGTATTATAAAGGCTGTCATCAAACAGCAATGGTTTAAACAATCTTTAATTATTTTTGATGTTGCTGTGTTTAATGTTAAATTAATATTTTTTGGCAAAATAATGAAGTATGGTTCTCTAGTTCAATTCAAATTTCGCAATCATGATTTGCGACAGAAAATGGAAATAAAACATGGTATCCATTTTCTAAGTGAATAGCACTTAGAAAACTGTTTGGCTGTCAGTTAAAATGGTCATATGTCAAAAAGGCCTGAAAATATGATAATTTGGGCGGTTTATCCAACTTTCTACTCTGTGGAGCAGCACAGCACTCGTAATGAAGGCAAACACAAAGCTACCATTTACTTCAAGAGGGTTAGATTACAAAAACAATGTTCTGTAAAATGCTCTATCAGATGCTGGTCAAGGCTGCACTTGGAGTATTGTGAGCAAATGTTGTCACTATATCTGAGGAAGAATATCCTGGCTCTGGAGAGGGTTCAGAGGAGGTTTACAAGAATAATCCCAGGAGTGTGTGGGTTAGCATATGATGAGCGTTTGATGGCACTAGGCCTGCACTCGCTGGAATTTAGATGGATGAGGGGGGACCTTATTGAAACAATGACATTCTTACTTGCTGCAGTTTTACAGACCCATTAGATGCAATAACTGTACAAAAAACAATGCAGAACAATACAAGCAGAAAGTGCAAATTCCCAGTGAGGGAGGGTTGTGCAGGGTGATTCAAGAACCTGATGTGGAGTTGATGTGGAGAAGCTGTTCTGAACCTGGAGGTAATGGTTGCACAATCCTGCACTTTTTTTCTCAATGGTAGCAGTGAGAAGAAAGTGCGGCCAGGTTGATATGGGCCTTTAGCTGCCTTCTTGAGGCAGTACGTCCTGTAATTTCCCTTGGTGGTGGAGAGGTTGGTACTCATGATGGACAGAGCAGTATGCACCACCTTCTGCAACCTACTCCTCTCTGGAGTGTTCGAAATTGTGAACCATGCCTTGATGCAACCATGCAGGATGTTCTCCACCACTCACTTGTAGTGGTTTAATAGAGTTTTTGGTGACATGCCGAATCTCCTCAAACCTCCAAGGAAGTAGAGACATTGCTGAGCTTTCTTTGTGATTGCTAGGAATACAGCACAAATTGGTGGTGTTACAATCGGACTATACTGTAAGTCCATTTAAATGAATTAATGATCATATGGACATGGAGATCATGACCCAACAACAGGCACGCACAGTACCTACAGTATCAGGATGTGCCAGGTAGGCCTACAGTGAACCAGGAAACATGGTCTCTGGGGTGGCCTCCTGCATGTCCCGCTGAGTTACTCCAGCATGTTGTGTCTACCTTCGGTTGAAACAATTTTCTTCAGTTCTTTCAAGAGTCAAGAGTGTATTATTTTCATATGTCCCGGATGAGACAATTACATTCTTACTTGCTGCAGCACAACAGAATATGTGAATATGTAAATATTCTACATAATGGGAAAAAAATGAAAAAGTTCAATAAATAACAAATATAGTGCAAATAACAAATATTAATATATTCTTTTGCAGTTCAGACCTCAGAGCTTATTCATTGTTGTGTTTAATAGCCTAATGGCCGTGGGGAAGCAGCTGTTCCTGAACCTGGACGTAACAGTTTTCAGGCTCCTGTACCTTCTTCCTGATGGCAATGGTGAGATGAGTGTGTGGCCAGGATGGAGTGGGTGCTTGATGATTTTGGCTGCCTTTTTGTGGCAGTGACTGCGATAGATCCCTTCAGCGGTGGGCAGGTCAAAGCCGGTGATGGACTGGGCAGTGGTCACAACTTTTTGTTGTCTTTTTCACTCATGGACGTTCAAGTTGCCGAACCAGGCCGCGATGCAACCGGCCAGCACGTTCTCTACCGTGCACCTGTAGAGGTTTAGGAAAATCCTCTTCGACATGCCGAACCTCCGTAATCTTCTCAGGAAGTAGAGTCGCTGATGTGCCTTCTTTACAATTGCATCGGTGTGCTGGGTCTAGGCAAGATCTTCGGAAATATGCACGGCCAGGAATTTGAAGTTATTGACTTTTTCCACCACCGTCCCTTTGATATAAACAGGATTGTGCTTCCTCATCCTTCCCCTACCAAAGTCCACAATCAGTTCCTTGGTTTCCTGATGTTGAGAGCCACGTTGTTGTGCTGGCACCATTTGGTCAGTCGATCGATCTCACTTCTATACTCTGACTCATCCCCATCTGTGATTCGTCCAACCACAGTGGTGTCATCGGCGAACTTGATGATGGAGTTCGCACTATGTTCGGCTATGCCGTCATGGGTATAGAGTGAGTAAAGCAGGGGGGCTGAGCACACAGTCTTGAGGTGCCTCCATACTAATTGTTACTGAGGATGAAGTGGTTCCTCCAATTCGAACAGACTGTGGTCTGTGGATGAGGAAGTCGAGGATCCAATTGCAGAGGGATGCGCAGAGGCCCAGTTCCGTGAGCTTGGTAACCAGCCTGGAAGGGATGATAATATTGAACACCGAGCTGTAGTCTATAAACAACAGCCTGACGTAAGTGTTTTTATTGTCCAAGTAGTCCAATGCGCAGTGGAGAGCCAATGAGATCGCATCCTCCGTTGACCTGCTGTGGTGGTTGGCGAACTGCAGTGGGTCGAGGTTCTTGTTGGGGTAGCAGTTGCCCCATAACCAACCTATCAAAGCACTTCATCACCATCGATGTTAGTACCACTGGTCGATGGTCATTGAGGCATGTCACCTTACTCTTCTTGGGCACTGGTATTATGGATGCCGTCTTAAAGCAGGTGGGAATCTCAGACCTCAGAAGTGAGAGATTGAAAATGTCTGCAAAAACTCCCGCCAGTTGGTCTGCACAGGTATTGAGAACTCGACCGGGTATACCATCAGGTCCAGGCACTTTCCGAGGGTTCACCCATCCTGTGTGAATCTTCTGATGTCGGCCTCTGTGACTGTGACTGCAACACCATCAAGGCTCAGTGCTGGGACCCCAGCTATTTACAATATACATTAATGATCTGGATGATGGAATTGAAGGCAATATCTCCAAGTTTGCGGATGACACTAAGCTGGGGGGCAGTGTTAGCTGTGAGGAGGATGCTAGGAGACTGCAAGGTGACTTGGATAGGCTCGGTGAGTGGGCAGATGTTTGGCAGATGCAGTATAATGTGGATAAATGTGAGGTTATCCACTTTGGTGACAAAAATAGGAAAGCAGACTATTACCTAAATGGTGGCCGATTAGGAAAAGGGGAGATGCAGCGCGACCTGGGTATCATGGTACACCAGTCATTGAAAGTAGGCATGCAGGTGCAGCAGGCAGTGAAGAAAGCGAATGGTATATTCGCATTCATAGCAAAAGGATTTGAGTATAAGAGCAGTTGTATAGGGTCTTGGTGAGACCACACCTGGAGTATTGCATACAGTTCTGGTCTCCAAATCTGAGGAAGGACATTATTGCCATAGAGGGAGTGCAGAGAAGGTTCACCAGACTGATTCCTGGGATGTCAGGACTGTCTTATGAACAAAGACTGGATAGACTCAGTTTATACTCTCTAGAATTTAGGAGATTGAGAGGGGATCTTATAGAAACTTACAAGATTCTTAAGGGGTTGGACAGGCTAGATGCAGGGAGATTGTTCCTGATGTCAGGGAGGTCCAGGACAAGGGGTCACAGCTTAAGGATAAGGGGGAAATCCTTTAGGACCGAGATGAGAAGGACTTTTTTCACACAGAGAGTGGTGTGAAACTCTGGAACTCTCTGCCACAGAGGGTAGTTGAGGCCAGTTCATTGGCTATATTTAAGAGGGAGTTAGAAGTGGCCCTTGTGGCTAAAGGGATCAGAGGGTATGGAGAGAAGGAAGGTACGGGATACTGAGTTGGATGATCAGCCATGATCATATTGAATGGCGGTGCAGGCTCGAAGGGCCGAATGGCCTACTCCTGCACCTAATTTCTATGTTTCTATGCTTCTAATGCCGGAGATCTGGTCTTCAGAAGAATGTGGATCTATTGGTTCATCCAAGGCTTCTGGTTAGGAAACACTCGGAAGGTTTTTGTTGGAACGCAGTCCTCCAACAATTCGTCATGAAGTCTGTAACGCCTGTGGCTTATTCATTCAAGTCTGTTGCCGAGTCCCAGAACATTGCCTGGTCCACAGACTCAAAACAGCCCTGGAGTTGTTCCTCTGCCTCCTTCGATCAGCTCTGTACAGTCCTCATCTCTGGGGGTGCGCTCTTCAATTGCTGCCTGTAGGCAGGAAGAAGCAAGACCACAGTGTGGTCGGATTTACCAAAGTGAGAGCGAGAGATAGAGCGATAGGCATCCTTGATGGTCATGTAGCAGTGGTCAAGGGTGTTTGATCCTCTGGTGCTGCAGGAGACATGTATCGGAAAATTGGAAGGGCAAGTTAATGAAGTGTGTGTGGAGGACCCTTATGGGACCAGTGACCACAGTTTGATTAGGTTTAAGATAGTTATGGATCGGGACGGAGAGGCTCAACTGGGGTAAGGCTAACTTTGAGGATATGAAAGTAGGTCTCGCTTAAGTTGACAGGAGTAGGTTATTAGAGGGGAAAGGAACATCGGCCAAGTGGGATGTTTTTAAAAGTGTACTGAAGAAAGCTCAGCCGCATTAGAGTGAAGGGCAAAGCAGGCAAACGCAAGGAAGCTTGGCTGACGAGGGAAATTGAGGCGTCAGTCAAAACAAGAAGGATGCACGGGACAGGTATAGGCAGCTGGGATCAAGTGCATCCCTGGAGGAGTTTTGGGAACTAAAGATTAAACTGAAAAAGGAGATCAGAAGGGCAAAAAGGGGTCAGGAGATGGCTCTGGCGGGTCGCATTAAGGACAATCCCAAAAGATTTTATAAATACATAAGGGGGAAAAGGGTAACTAGAGAGAGAGTGGGACATCTTAGGGATCAAAGCAGTCATGTATGTGGGGAGTCACAGGAGATGGGCAAGGTCCTCAATGAGTATTTCTCCTCTGTATTTACTGAGGAGATAGACAGTGGGATGGAGGACATTGGAGCAGTCACTGGAAGTGTAATGAGAGCAGTCAGGGTTACCGTCGAAGAAGTAATGAAGGTACTGTTGTGTATGAAAGTAGACAAATCTCCAGGGCCTGTTCAGATATATCTGAGGACATTCCGGGAAATTAGAGAGGAAATTGCGGAAGCCCTGGCTGAAATTTACGAGTTGTCCTTAAATACAGGAGAGGTGCTGGAAGACTGGAGGGTGGCAAATGTTGTGCCTCTTTTAAAGGAGGGCTGCAGGGAAAATGCTGGGAACTATAGGCCGGTGAGATTAACATCTGTAGTTGGTTAGTTACTGGAGAGTATTCTGAGGGATTGGTTATACAGGCATTGTGATGGGCAAGGGCTGATTAGGGCCAGTCAGCATGGTTTTGTACGTGGGAGGTCATGTCTCACAAATTTGATTGATTTTGTTGAAGACGTGACCAAAAAGATCTGTAGATGTTGTAGATGTTGCAGAGCTGTAGATGTTGTGTACATGGATTTCAGTAAGGCATTCAACCAGGTTCCGCATGGTAGGCTGCTCTGGAAGTTTAGATCACATGGGATTGAAGGAGAGATAGCTGAATGGATCGCAAATTGGCTCCATGGAAACCAGAGGCCTGTGACTAGTGGTGTGCCTCAGGGTTCAGTGCTGGGCCCGTTACTGTTTGTCATCTACATTAATGATTTGGATGAGAACATACAGGGCAAGATTAGCAAGATTGCAGATGATATAAAAGTGGGTGGTTTTGCAGATAGTGAAGATGGTTGTGAACGATTGCTGCAGGATCTGGATCGATTGGCCAGGTGGGCGGAGGAATAGTTGATGGAATTTAATACAGAGAAGTGTGAGGGGTTTCATTTTGGGGCGTCAAACAAGGGCAGGACCCACACAGTGAATGGTAGGCCTCTGGGTAGTGTTGTAGAGCAGAGGGATCTAGGAGTACAGGTGCGTGGCTCCTTGAAGGTCAAGTTGCATGTAGATAAGGTGATCAAAAAGGTTTTTGGCATTATGGCCTTCATCAGTGAGAGTATTGAGTATAGAAGTTGGGTGGTCATGTTGCTGTTCTATAAGACGTTGGTGAGGCTGCATTTAGAATATTGTGTTCAGTTCTAGGCACCATGTTATAGGAAAGATATTGTCAAGCCTGAATGGGTTTCAGAAAAGATTTACGAGGATGTTGCCAGGACTAGAGGGCGTGAGCTATAGGGAGAGGTTGAGTAGGCTGGGTCTCTATTCCGGGGAGTGCAGGAGGATGAGGAGGATCTTATGGACGTGTACAAAACCCCAACGGGGGCTTTGACCGCCGGCTGTGGGGGCTTTCATCGCCCCGACTGCAGATGGTTTGACTGGCCTGAACTGGACTGTACTGGACTGGACAACAAAGAGGAAGGAGATTGAACTTTATTGCCTTCCATCACCGTGAGGAATGTGGAATCCACGGTGGATGTTAACTTTTATATATTTGTGTGTATTGTTGCTTTTCACTTAGTATAGATGTATGGCATCTCAAATGTCACTGTACCTTAATTGGTACATGAAAATAAACTGACCTTGAAACTTTGAAACCTGGATGGGTGGTGTGGTGGGGATGGGTGGTGCGGTGGGGATGGGTGACATGGTGGGGATGGGTGACGTGGTGGGGATGGGTGACGTGGTGGGGATGGGCGGTGTGGTGCGGATGGGTGGTGTGGTGGAGATGGGTGGTGTGGTGGGGATGGGTGATGTGGTGGGGATGGGTGACGTGGTGGGGATGGGTGGTGTGGTGGGGATGGGTGACGTGGTGGGGATGGGTGACGTGGTGGGGATGGGTGATGTGGTGGGTATGGGTGACGTGGTGGGGATGGGTGACGTGGTGGGGATGGGTGACGTGGTGGGGATGGGTGACGTGGTGGGGATGTGTGGTGGGGATGGGTGGTGTGGTGGGGATGGGTGGTGTGGTGGGGATGGGTGGTGTGGTGGGGATTGCCTTCCATCACCGTGAGGAATGTGGAATCCACGGTGGATGTTAACTTTTATCTATTTGTGTGTATTGTTGCTTTTCACTTAGTATAGATGTATGGCATCTCAAATGTCACTGTACCTTAATTGGTACATGAAAATAAACTGACCTTGAAACTTTGAAACCTGGATGGGTGGTGTGGTGGGGATGGGTGGTGCGGTGGGGATGGGTGACATGGTGGGGATGGGTGACGTGGTGGGGATGGGTGACGTGGTGGGGATGGGTAACGTGGTGGGGATGGGTGGTGTGGTGCGGATGGGTGGTGTGGTGGAGATGGGTGGTGTGGTGGGGATGGGTGATGTGGTGGGGATGGGTGACGTGGTGGGGATGGGTGGTGTGGTGGGGATGGGTGACGTGGTGGGGATGGGTGACGTGGTGGGGATGGGTGATGTGGTGGGTATGGGTGACGTGGTGGGGATGGGTGACGTGGTGGGGATGGGTGGTGTGGTGGGGATGGGTGATGTAGTGGGGATGGGTGACGTGGTGGGGATGGGTGACGTGGTGGGGATGGGTGACGTGGTGGGGATGGGTGACGTGGTGGGGATGTGTGGTGGGGATGGGTGGTGTGGTGGGGATGGGTGGTGTGGTGGGGATGGGTGGTGTGGTGGGGATGGGTGACGTGGTGGGGATGGGTGATGTGGTGGGGATGGGTGACGTGGTGGAGATGGGTGACGTGGTGGGGATGGGTGGTGTGGTGGGGATGGGTGACATGGTGGGGATGTGTGGTGGGGATGGGTGGTGTGGTGGGGATGGGTGGTGTGGTGGGGATGGGTGGTGTGGTGTGGTGGGGATGGGTGACGTGGTGGGGATGGGTGATGTGCTGGGGATGGGTGACGTGGTGGAGATGGGTGACGTGGTGGGGATGGGTGGTGTGGTGTGGATGGGAGATGTGGTGGGGATGGGTGATGTGGTGGGGATGGGTGGGGATGGGTGACGTGGTGGGGATGGGTGACGTGGTGGGGATGTGTGGTGGAGATGGGTGGTGTGGTGGGGATGGGTGGTGTGGTGGGGATGGGTGGTGTGGTGGGGATGGGTGGTGTGGTGGGGATGGGTGACGTGGTGGGGATGGGTTACGTGGTGGGTATGGGTGGTGTGGTGGGGATGGGTGGTGTGGTGGGGATGGGTGGCGTGGTGGGTATGGGTGACGTGGTGGGGATGGGTGATGTGGTGGGGATGGGTGACGTGGTGGGGATGGGTGACGTGGTGGGGATGGGTGACCTGATGGGGATGGGTGACCTGGTGGGGATGGGTGACGTGGTGGGGATGGGTGGTGTGGTGGGGATGGGTGGGGATGGGTGACGTGGTGGGGATGGGTGACGTGGTGGGGATGTGTGGTGGGGATGGGTGGTGTGGTGGGGATGGGTGACGTGTGGCCATGAGTGACGTGGTGGGGATGGGTGACCTGGTGGGGATGGGTGACGTGGTGGGGATGGGTGGTGTGGTGGAGATGGGTGGTGTGGTGGGGATGGGTGGTGTGGTGGAGATGGGTGACGTAGTGGGGATGGGTGACGTGGTGGGGATGGGTGACGTGGTGGGGATGGGTGACGTGGTGGGGATGCGTGGTGTGGTGGGGATGGGTGACGTGGTGGGGATGGGTGGTGTGGTGGGGATGGGTGGTGTGGTGGGGATGGGTGACGTGGTGGGGATGGGTGACGTGGTGGGGATGGGTGATGTGGTGGGGATGGGTGGTGTGGTGGGGATGGGTGGTGTGGTGGGGATGGGTGGTGTGGTGGGGATGGGTGGTGTGGTGGGGATGGGTGATGTAGTGGGGATGGGTGACGTGGTGGGGATGGGTGACGTGGTGGGGATGGGTGACGTGGTGGGGATGGGTGACGTGGTGGGGATGTGTGGTGGGGATGGGTGGTGTGGTGGGGATGGGTGGTGTGGTGGGGATGGGTGACGTGGTGGGGATGGGTGACGTGGTGGGGATGGGTGACGTGGTGGGGATGGGTGACGTGGTGGAGATGGGTGACGTGGTGGGGATGGGTGGTGTGGTGGGGATGGGTGACGTGGTGGAGATGGGTGACGTGGTGGGGATGGGTGGTGTGGTGGGGATGGGTGACATGGTGGGGATGGGTGGTGTGGTGGGGATGGGTGATGTGGTGGGGATGGGTGGTGTGGTGGGGATGGGTGGTGTGGTGGGGATGGGTGGTGTGGTGAGGATGGGTGACGTGGTGGGGATGGGTGGTGTGGTGGGGATGGGTGACGTGGTGGGGATGGGTGACGTGGTGGGGATGGGTGGTGTGGTGGGGATGGGTTGTGTGGTGGGCATGGGTGGTGTGGTGGGGATGGGTTGTGCGGTGGGCATGGGTTGTGTGGTGGGCATGGGTGGCGTGGTGGGGATGGGTGACGTGGTGGGGATGGGTGGTGTGGTGGGGATGGGTGACGTGGTGGGGATGGGTGACCTGGTGGGGATGGGTGACGTGGTGGGGATGGGTGGTGTGGTGTGGTGGGGATGGGTGACGTGGTGGGGATGGGTGATGTGGTGGGGATGGGTGGGGATGGGTGACGTGGTGGGGATGGGTGACGTGGTGGGGATGTGTGGTGGGGATGGGTGGTGTGGTGGGGATGGGTGGTGTGGTGGGGATGGGTGGTGTGGTGGGGATGGGTGACGTGGTGGGGATGGGTGACGTGGTGGGTATGGGTGGTGTGGTGGGGATGGGTGGTGTGGTGGGGATGGGTGGTGTGGTGGGTATGGGTGACGTGGTGGGGATGGGTGATGTGGCGGGGATGGGTGGTGTGGTGGGGATGGGTGACGTGGTGGGGATGGGTGACCTGGTGGGGATGGGTGACGTGGTGGGGATGGGTGACGTGGTGGGGATGGGTGGTGTGGTGGGGATGGGTGGGGATGGGTGACGTGGTGGGGATGGGTGACGTGGTGGGTATGTGTGGTGGGGATGGGTGGTGTGGTGGGGATGGGTGACGTGTGGCCATGGGTGACGTGGTGGGGATGGGTGACCT